>JABKBD010000013.1:0-438887 GCA_014182385.1 Eucalyptus viminalis | reverse complement strand
GGTGACAGATGTGTTTTGATTTGGTGGTTTTGAGCTTTAAATTGACAAGTCCGACTAAGCCCACGAAGAGAGCAATTTGGCCCAAGCCTGTATTTGAAGAAAATCCTATTGCAATTTCTGAAAAAAATCAATAGAGATTATTCATTTTTGCAAAGGAAATCTAGGAGAGGTGTGAAAAAAAGAAGTGATATTGCGTGCGGAAAAGAAATCTTCGCGGATGTTGATTTGAAAAGGAAATTAAAACCCTAATTTGGTCTATAAAAAGATTACTCGTGTAGGGTTTCGAAGGGGGCCACACAATAGAAACAGACAGCCACATTGAGGGTTTTTGGGGTTTCTCTTTCTTCCTTGGCAAGAAGAAAAACAAAACAAAAGAGAAGAAAGGTTTGAGGGAAAAGTGAAAAAAAAAAAAAAAAAAAACGAAAGTGTGAAAGAGGGAAAAGCTAGCAAGAGGGTAATGTAGAAGGGACAAAAAGTGCTGCAGAGAGAGAAGACCTGCAAAGGGACGTGAGAGTGAATAGAGGAGACAGAAAAAAGAAAAAGCAAAAAAAGAGAAAAGAAGAAAGAAGTTCTTCTTCCTCACGGGGCCTTTGCCGCCGAACCCCCCCCCATCAGCTGCTGCGCGGCACTGCCATAGTGCCTTCGTCAGCCACCACCATGCCCTGTGATGCTAGTAGCCACTCCTGAGTCCTCCACGACGCCCCCGTAGCACTCGAGCCGTCGCCAGCCATCACCTCCACGAGCCTACACCACCGATCTCCAAGTTGCACCGACGGTCTCTGAGCAGCACAGTGCCTCCGTCAACCTCCACTACGCCTCTGCCATAGCACCTGCGTAGCCACTTCGGAAATTTGCCCCTCTGTCGACTTTGCTTTTTCTTTTTCTCTGCTATAACCTAGCCACGACCCAGCAGGCGCCGAGCCACCACCCGTCTCTGCCGCATCTTCTCTACCCCGCAGCCACTCATAGCGTCGCAGGGTGTTGGCCACCACCGACCCTGTTTTGCTGGCAACCCTAGCCAGCCTTCCGCTGAGTCATCCAGCCCTCTACTTCCCCGACGACCACTGCTCTCCACACCAGCTCTACTTTTACTCATAGCGTCGCACGGTCCGTGCATCACAGTTTCCAAAATTTCAACATTTCAGCATGCACAGTTTCGGAAGTAATTTAAATTAAATACCCAAATGAACTCCAAAAATTCTAAAATTTTGATATATTATAGAAATTTTCTAAAGGTAAATATCTCATGAAGAAATCAAAACTCAAATGGTTCTATATTAATAGATATAGACGATTATTTCCCCCTGTTCTCGGTGTCATTTTTCCAGATTGTCTTCTTTCAAAGGAAACTCGTTTCACAGACCTAAATATGTTCGTTTCTTCTAAAGTTTTATTATGTTATTCCTCATAATATTACCTACAACTTTCATTAAGGACACACGATCAAATTTTAACTGTATGAAATTATAAAAATCACGAAATCATACTAGGTCGAGGTAGCGTTTTCCCCAGATCCAGTTTCTTCAAAGAACAACGATTTCACCGGCCTAATTTTGTTAATTTCCTCTAAAGTTTTTATATGTTCTACCTCAAGAAGTACACTACAACTTTCATTCAGAGATAAAAGTGATATTTTTACAATAAATCTACTTTACAGACCACGGAATCACTAAAGGTCAGCACAACAAATTCCAGATCTAATTTCTCCAAAGAAAAATCATTTCACTAACCAATACTTGTTCATTTTGCCTCAAATGTTAGTATGTTGTTCCTCAAGATGTTCTCTACAACTTTCATGCAGAAATAGAAACATTATTCCAACTAAAAAGTCACATACAGCTCACAAACTCATGGATGGTCGGACTGGTTTTTCCAGAAACAGCATGCTAGGCCAACGAATTTCTCCCCATAGCTTCGGCCTTTCATCACATCTACCACAACCAAAATTCACCATCTTCTACACACACATCACAGCAAGCAAAGGGTAGGTTTTAGTACTCTACTTGCCTCAAACTTAAGCACAAAACAGCAACGAACAGCGGGCAAGGCGGTGAACGAACGGTGGTGAGCTAGGTGGACGATCGGCGGACGGCCCTCCTCCTTCCTCTCGCATGCACGGCCTCTCCTTTCTCTCTTCCTTTCTTCATTTCCTTTCCTTTCTCTTTTCTCCCCTCTCTCTTGAATGACTCCCTCTCTTCCCCTTTCTCTCTCGTGCGAACCCCTCACTCTCTCTCTCCTTCCTCGCTAACCCCCCTCACTCTCTAATTTCTTCCCCTCATGATTAAGAATCATGATCTTTCGTGCTGGTGCCACTTGGCAATTGTCATGCAAGATGGGCTTGTATCCAACTGGGCTTGGGCTAGCTTGGTCGACGGCAACTCTTCCTCTCCCTTGGGCTTTGCGGGCCAGGCCCATATGCCTGAATGGTGGGTGATCGTGAGCTGGGTTTTTGGGCCAGCTTGGCCTAAGAATTTCGGCCCACTTCCCCTTTAATTATCTATTAATTTCCTCCACTTAAATAAATTCCTAACTTAGAAAAATAATATGGCCATAAAACTTGCAGTCATAAATTCATAAATTCCAATTTATAAATCATATGGCCAATGACAGAATTTTCTTTGCTATCAAATAATTATCCATCAAAAGCTTGGTCACAAATCTCATTCCAATTATGGATCAAATGGCTACAATATAACTTGATGGTACTTCCATCATCTTTCCATAGGTTGAAATGTATCTAGAGGTTGCCATGAATTTTGGGATGCCACAATTCTCCCCTCCTTAGAGAATTTCGTCCTCGAAATTGGACATCACTTATATCTCTTGAAATAAGTAATGATATTTTTCCTTAATCGATTCCTCACTCTCCCATGTGGCTTCTTCCACATCATGATGTCACCATAATATATTTACTAACGGGATTTTCTTGGTCCTAAGAACTTGCTCCCTTCGATCCAGTACTTGCACAGGCTCTTCGATGTACTTCACTTTCTCATCTACTTTGGTGGCTTCATGATCGAGTATGTGACCAGGATCCTGCTGGTACTTTCTCAGCATCGACACATGAAACACATCATGTAAATTTCCCAATTTATGAGGCAGCGCCAAACAATAAGCTACATCTCCTATTCTTTCAAGTATCTCAAAAGGTCCAACAAATCTAGGGCTTAACTTACCCATCATTCCAAATCGAGATATTCCTTTCATTGGAGATACTTTAAGGAATACATGATCCCCCATATTAAACTCCAAAGGCCTTCTACGCCTATCCGCATAGTCTTTTTATCGATTCTAGGCCGTCTTAAGTCTTTTCTTGATTATCTCAACTGCTTCTGTAGTAACTTGTACTATCTCTGGTCCTGTCAGTTTTCTTTCACCTACTTCCTTCCAACAGATATGAGTCCTACACCTTCTTCTGTATAATGCCTCATACGGAGCCATGCCTATACTTTTTTGAAAACTATTGTTATAGGCGAACTCTATTAGGTGCAAATTATCATCCCAATTTCCTCTAAAGTCAATAACACAGGCTCTCAACATATCTTCTAGAATCTGAATCACTCTTTCTGTTTGTCCATCTATTTGAGGATGAAAAACAGTACTAAATTGAAGCTTTGTCCCTATCGAATTTTGGAGACTTCGCCAAAATTTGAAGTAAACCTAAAGTCTCGATCAGAGGTGATCGTTACAGGAATACCATGCAAGCATATTACCTGGCTTACATACATCTTAGCAAGTTTACTCATTGAGTAGTCTACGCGCACAGTTAGGAAATGAGCAGACTTCGTCAAACAATCCACTATCAGCCAAATCGAATCGTGACCATTTGATGTCCTTGGTAGTCCTTGCACAAAGTCCATCATTACATGCTCCCATTTCCATTCTGGTATGTCTAACGGTCTCAATAGTCACGTAGGTTTACGATGTTCCGCCTTCACTTGTTGGCACGTTAAACATTGAGAAACATGCTTGGCTATATCCTTCTTCATGCCATTCCACCAAAATTGCTTACATAAATTTCTGTACATCTTTGTACTTCCCGGATGAATATTATAATTACTCCTATGTGCCTCCGACAAAATTTCCCTCTTCACTTCTTCATTGTTGACAACACAAAGTCGCCCTTCGCATCTTATCACACTATCTTCAGAGACTTGAAATTCTTGTCTTTTTCCTAAAGACACTGCATCTTTCACTTTCATAATTTCCGGGTTAGATTCTTGCAGGATGTTAACTTTCTGAATAATTTTAGGTTCAATCCTTAATGCAGTAAGTATACCAATAAGGCGATCCATTTCCAATTTGAAGTCTGAATCCACGATAGACTTTAACAGATTCCACTCTGTTATTCTTAGACTAGCCATGTCCATAGCCGACTTTCGACGAAGGGCATCTACCACCTTATTTGCCTTTCCTGGATGGTATCTTATCTCACATTCATAATCTTTCAATAGCTCCATCCACCTCCTTTGTCGCATGTTCAACTCCTTTTGCGAAAATAGATATTTAGGCTCTTATTATCTGTATAGATTTCAAACTTTTCTCCATACAGATAGTGTCTCCATATTTTCAAAGCAAACACTATAGTTGCTAATTCTAAATCATGCGTTGGGTAATTCAGCTCATGGGGTTTCAATTGCCTCGATACATAGGCTATTACATTGCCATGTTGCATCAAAACACATCCCAATCCTTTGTGAGATGCATCACTATATACTGTAAAACCATCGGACCCAGATGGTATAGTCAGGATTGGAGCCGAAGTCAATTTTCTTTTAAGTTCATGAAAGCTCCTTTCACATTCCCCACTACATTCAAACTTCACATTCTTTCGAGTCAATTCCGTTAAGGGGCCTGCTAGTCGTGAAAACCTTTCAATAAATCTCCTATAATTACCAGCCAATCCTAAGAAACTTTGTATTTCAGTGGGTGTTGTCGGTCTCGGCCAATTTATTAACATTTCAACTTTCGTCAGGTCCACTGCAATTCCTCCTCCTGACACCACGTGTCCCAAAAATATTATCCAGTCCAACCAAAATTCACACTTGCTGCATTTGGCATACAACTCATGATCTCTTAGAGTTTGCAAAATTATGTTCAAGTGTTGCTCATACTCTTCAGGGTCCTCTAGAATATACCGAGATATCATCAATGAAGACAATCAAAAAGTGATCCATATAAGGCTTAATATCCTATTCATCAAATCCATGAATGCGGTTGGTGCATTCATCAATCCAAAAGGCATCCTAAATGCAGTCTTAGGAATGTCTTCTTTCTTAATCCTTAACTGATGGTATCCCAATATCAAGTCAATCTTAGAAAAGACCGAACTTCCTTGTAGTTGGTCGAATAGATCATCAATTCTAGGTAAAGGATCTTATTCTTTATAGTTACTTGATTCATCTGTCTATAATGAATACACAAACGCATTGACCCATCCTTCTTTGTCACAAACAAGACTGGTGCACCCCAAGGTGAAGCACTTGGCCTAATCAATCCTTTGTCAAGCAACTCTCGTAGTTGCACCTTCAATTCCTTCAACTCGACTAAGGCCATCCTATACGGGGTTTTTAATATCGGTCCTGTTCCAGGCACCAGTTCAATTTCAAACTCAATTTCTCGCTCTGGTGGTAATCTAGGTAACTCCTCAGGAAACACATTCTGAAATTCTCTGACTACTTGAATCTCACCGATTTCAACATCTTTCTTAGTAAGGTCTCTTACTACTGCTAAGTATCCTTGACATGCTTCGTCAAGTAATTCACAAGCTTCTACCATCGAAATAATGGCTATAGAGGGGTTTGTCTGACCTTCGAAAAATTTGAACCTAAACTGATCAAACAACATGAACTGGATCACTTTCCTATAGCAATCCACCTTAGCTCTATGCTTATGGAGCGAGTCCATTCCTATGGTAATGTCGAAGTCATACATAGCCATTACGACTAAGTCTATTTCCATATCTCGCTCTTCTATAGTTATCTTACATTTTGCACACATCATCATAGACAATACCATATTCTTTAAAGGCGTGGAAACACAAAGAGGCATCTCAAGAGGCGTAGCTTCTATTTCACTCAATTGCCTATATCTTTCAGATATAAATGAATGCGTAGCACCCGTGTCAAACAATGCATATGCCTTCTTGCCATTTATGAAAATCGTACCTGATATAACATTTATGGAAGCTTCTGCTTCCTATTGGGTGACTGCATACACCTTTCCTTGTGCTGGTGGCCTCTGAGGATTCCTTGGTAGGTTTGTTTTAACAGCACTTTGTTGTGCCTATCGCATCGAGCCAACACTCATTTGTGACCTTTCTTGTGGGCAAACTCTCTTAAGGTGACCCACTTGTCCATAACCATAACATCTCAGCCATCCATTGCAAGGTCCTAGGCCATGCCGCCCATCACACCTTCGACAAACATCAGGTTGATAGGGTGCTTTCCCTATATTCAGGACATCTCTAGCTCTTCCAAAATTTCCAAAATTGTTCTTTTTCTTCACATTCCAAGTCTAACCTTGACCAGGATAGGGTCTCTTACCCCTTATGATATCACTAAAGCTCAACTATCTCTTAAACTCGGATCGTTCTATCACTAGCTCTTGCTCCATTAACTGTGCCCTTTCATAAATCTCATGATAATCCCTTATATTCAAAGGCACCAGTTGTTTCCTAATATCAGTCCTCAATCCTTTAAAAAATCTCTTAACTTTTTCCTCACGATCCTTAATCAATCTGGGAGCATACCTAGATAATTCACATATTTTTCCTCATACTGGTCCATTGTCAGCTCCTTTTGTTCCAACTGAACAAATTCAGTGATCTTCTTATCCATAGCATAGTCAGAGAAATGCTTCCTATTGAAAGCTCTCAAAAACTCTTCCCGGTTCACATCGCACTGGTGGAAAGATTGTATCTCTCGAAGCTGTCCACCAAAACTTTGCATTTCCCTCCAGCTGGTACTCTACCAAAACTAATTTCTTAGCATCACTGTAGTCCAACAATCGGAAAATCTGTTCTATCCCATCAATCTAATGCTCCACCTCCTTAGGACTTCCCATTCCACTAAACTTAGGTGGCTTCAACTTCAGAAATTGTTCCATCAGTCCTTGAGGGCAACGTTCCATTCCAGGTTATTGCTGCAGTTGCCTTTCCATCAAATTTCCAATATTGATCAATGCCTCCAGGATGTCTTCCATTTGGGGTTTAGCCCTTGCAGCAGAGGCTTAAGCCCTCGATGGATGAGCACTTCCAGCTCACACCATGACTTTCCTACAATTTCCAAGCATTGCCTCAGGAATAATCTCAGACTCATTGTCTCCATTTAAAAGCACTACTACTATATAAGTAACATAAACATTTTACTGGCACCTAAAAACAACTCATAATAACTACTAGGGATCTACGAGTGAATACCCATCACCCGTTATTCAAAGTTACCCCAATATTCTAGTTAATATCCTATGGTGTACATTGTCATCATGTTCCTCAATTTCTAAATGAGGCTCCTTATCACTCTAGCTATAACCACTGCTCTGATACCAAAGCTGCTGTGGCACCCCCAATTCGCTTGAGGTCGCCACAGGTGATCTCTTATTACTCGATCTCCTACAACTTCACAGATTGATACCCTTTAACTATAATTTTTTATTTATTGAAAAGGTCCCAGCGTAGTTCATTAGCAGAAGCATAAACAAGTCTCACCATCCCTTACTCCAATAACCACAATGCAATACACACCAACTATGCTCCAAATGAAAAGACAAAGCCGAGTCACTTTTATTTATATTTTCACGATGGATTTTTGGGTCGGCACAACAAAAAGGCCAAGATTTTTAACTATACTTGGCTATCACTCAAAAGAGGACTTGACCCTACATCGAACATGTCCAACCCTCCATCAACAAGCGTCAGCTATCTCCAAAAAGTGTCAGCTCCCATCAACTATACGTGCCATCACACCCAATCCGGTGCATCGGGCGGTAGCATCCCTAACATCACCTTATCACACCGAACATGGACAGAAAAAAACTCCTAGATAACCGGGCTATCAACAAGACCCACATCATACATCACCAAAACACGGACTCAAACAAACACTAAACCAGGGGCACCGACACAGATGTGCTCCGTACACTCCACATCAACATCAGTAGGTATGGCATAGTAAGTACAACGTGCAACTAGCTACAAAGACATCTTTCTAATATGAAATGTTAATCCCCAAAAGGGGTGAGTACAACCACTCAGTAGTAAAGATCCACCAAACTACTCAATGCGTCAAACAGAACAACCATGGTATTGAGAATAAAACACATATCTTTCATGCATTCAAGCATACCTTACCTTACAGCCATGCATTTTATCATGCAACGTGCATAAATCACCATGCACTTCTACTTATATCATCAAGCAGCCATGCATATCATCATGCAACGTGCATATATCACTATGCACTTATACATGTATCATCAAGCGACCATGCATATCATCATTATGCAACGTGCATATTCCACCATGCACTCATCATTAAACAGCCATGCATATATCACCATGCCATATGCACACATCCATGCACATGACTCAATTCTTGATCTTTATATTTCAAATAGATCACATCATTTTCTTCCCAATGACCAATGTTTGCATCCCACAATTTATCGCTCACATCCCACCTGGCATCGCGCGGAACCTTCGGCACACACCTCTAGGCATCCGACACACACACCCTGGGCATCTCGTACCCCAACTAGCATCACAAGGTATCCCCCCGGCACACACCTTCGAGGCTTCCAGCACACACACTCCGAGCATTCCAACACTCCCCGAGCATCCGGCACACACACTCCGGGCATCTGGCTCACACACTCCGGGCATCTCGACACTCCCGGGGCATCGTCAGCTCTCACCTCCGACGGTCTCGTTATTATCTCAATTTATATTCACACACGTATCTCGATTTCAACATCGCATTTGATGCAACATTATCAAGAGTCTCAACCAAATTTTCATGCCATATAACATGCCATATGTCCTCACATATGCAGCAAAATCAACCATTCAAAGTATTACATCACATGGACAATTTCATTTATTTTTAAAAACGCATCAATTTTTCGGATAAATCAGAATGCACTCCTCTAGTTAAAACTCTAGAAAAATTAGTAAATGGTATTAATAAATTCTGAAAAACTTGACACATTATAGACAAGACCTAAAGGCATATATCTCATGAATAACACCATACCAAAAGAATCTCACACAAAACAGTACGGTCCGTGCATCACAGTTTTCAAAATTTCAACATTTCAGCATGCACAGTTTCGGAAGTAATTTAAATTAAATACACAAATAAACTCCAAAAATTTTGAAATTTTGATATGTTATATAAAATTCCTAAAATTACATATCTCGTGAGAAACCGAAACTCAAATCGTTCTAGATTAATAGATATAGACAATTATTTACCCCCGTTCCTGGTGTCATTTTTCCAGATTGTCTTCTTTCAAAGGAAACTCATTTCACCGACCTACATATGTTCGTTTCTTCTAAATTTTCCGTATGTTATTCCTCAAAATATTACCAACAATTTTTATTAAGGACACATGATCAAATTTTAACTGTATGACTTTATAAAAATCACGAAATCATACTAGGTCGAGGTAGCGTTTTTCCCAGATCCAGTTTCTTCAAATAACAACGATTTTACCGACCTATTTTTGTTCATTTCCTCTAAATTTTTTATATGTTCTACCTCAAGAATTAAAATACAACTTTAATTAAGAGATCAAAGTGAGAATTTCAGAAGAAAGCTACTTTACAGACAACGAAATCACTAAAGGTCAGCCCAACAAATTCCAGATCTAATTTCTCCAAAGAAAAATCATTTCACTAACCAATACTTGTTCGTTTTGAGTAAACTTTTAGTATGTTGTTCCTCAAGATGTTCTCTACAACTTTCATGCAGAAATCAAAACAATATTCCAACTAAATAGTCGCATGCAGCTCACAAACTCATGGATGGTCGGACTGGTTTTTCCAGAAACAGCATGCTAGGCCAACGAATTTCTCCCCATAGCTTCGGCCTTTCATCACATCTACCACAACCAAAATTTACCATCTTCTACACACACATCACAGCAAGCAAAGGGTAGGTTTTAGGACTCCACTTGCCTCAAACTTAAGCATAAAACAGCGAAAAAAAAGGCAAGGTGGCGAACAAACGGCGGCGAGCTAGGCGGATGATCGGCGGACGGCCCTCCTCCTTCCTCTCGCATGCACGGCCTCTCCTTTCTCTCTTCCTTTCTTCCTTTCCTTTCCTTTCCTTTCCTTTCTCTCTTCTGTCCTATCTCTCTCGCACGACTCCATCTCTTCCCCTTTCTCTCGTGCGAACCCCTCGCTCTCTCTCTCCTTCCTCGCTTAATCCGCCCCCCCTCACTCTCTTATTTCTTCCCCCTCATGATTAACAATCATGATCTTGCATGCCAGCACCACTTGGAATTTGCCATGCAAGATGGGCTTGAATCCGGCTGGGCTTGGGCCAGCTTGGTTGACGGCAGCTCTTCCTCTCCCTTTGGCTTCGCGGGCCAGGCCCATATGGCCGAATGGTGGGTGATCGTGGGCTGGGTTTTTGGGCCAGCTTGGCCTAAGAATTTTGGCCCGCTTCCCCTTTAATTATCTACTAATTTCCTCCACTTAAATAAATTCCTAACTTGCAAAAATAATATGGCCATAGAACTTGTAGTCATAAATCCATAAATTCCAATTTATAAAGCATATGGCCAATGATAGAATTTTCTTTCCTATCAAATAATTATCCATTAAAAGCTTGGCCATAAATCTCATTGCAAATTATCAATCAAATGGCTACAATATAACTTGATGGTAGTTCCATCATCTTTCCATAGGTTGAAATGTATCTAGAGGTTGCCATGAATTTTGGGATGCCACATATTTTAAAGACTATGGGCCATTTAATTTGGACCTTTTGGCCTCAAATTTTCGAGCCCAAGCAAGCCCAAGAAGCCTCCAAGGTTGTCAACCAAAGGGGGAGGAACCGAATGGAGGAGGCCACGCTACCCTCCACTTGTCTTCTCCTTGAAGCCACTTGTCACCTACATGTTAAATTAACAAAATAATTAACCAAAGAAAGCAAAAGAATTTGGATGGAGAAAGTGAGAGAGAGAAACCGAGAGAGCGAGCAGGCGAGCAAGTGAGAGAGAGAGAGAGAGAGTTCGAGCAAGAGAGCAGGAATGCGGGTGTGAGCCGCGAGGGAGGAAGAGGAGGATTGCCTTCCGCCGTGTCCGAGCTGCTGTCGTCGATGCCGCTGATCCCCGTCGCCGATTGTGCAGCGTTCAAAGTCCCAAGTCTCTATTTTTGGTTGCCGAGCAAGCTAGGAGTTGAGGCAAGTGGAAGTTCATCAACCTACGTCTTTGCATGCTACAATTTTCTGGTGAAATGCCGGTAGATGTGAGAAGATGCAGAATAGGAAGCTACATGTTGAATTTTTCGAAGATAGAGATGAAGATTGAATGCTGAAATGTGGAGGATTGAATGTGATGTTGCTGTTTTGTGTGGGATTGAACTAAACGAGTAATAGATTGAAGCTAGCAGCCATTGCATGTTGTTTTAGGATCTTGTATATTTCAAATATTGAGTGCGAGATGGCTGTGTGGATCGAGCAAGGTGAGGAAACGGTTGCCGAGGGAAAGGATGTGGTATATGTTGAGATGATTGAGTTTAGGGATGAATGTATGCCTTGAGCCGAGCTGTGGAAGGTTTTTCTGTTGATAAGATCTTGATGAAAGTGTTCTTAGATGCTGTGGAAGAGACTTGTGGAAGAGACTTAAAGGGTTGTAAGATAGAATGGTAAGAAACAAATGACTTGATTGAATTAGGAATGAAGAAAATTGCATGTGCCGATTCTGTTTTTGGAGAAAGTTAGATGGAAAGTCCTTTTAATTGTATCGCTTTGATTTATAATGATGAAAATAAGGAAATAAACCATTTTTTTTAAAGATTACATCCATTAGATGGAGTTCGACATCTAGCAATAGCCATAATAATGTGAAAACATGAAGATAGGAATAAATCTATTGAAACCAGTACTCTGTTTTCTAGAGAACAGCTTGACCTTTAATGATTCCGTGAATTTTCTGTAATTTTATAGATATAATTTGACTTCAAACCCTCTATGAAAGTTGTAGGACACATCATCAGGGATAACATATCAAAATTTGAGGACAAACGGACAAGATTTAGTTGATGAAACGAATTTTCTTCTGTAGGTACTGAATCTGAAAGTTACTGCAGAATTTTTGAAGGAAACAACAAGCTATTACTCTTTAGACACTACGAATTTGACTTAGTGTCCTTCACAAATTTTTTTATTTTGGTCTCATCTATAGTGTAGCCAAATTTCAGAATTTTTCGAGCTCATTTGTGAATTATTCCGAAATTTTTACCTGAACTGTGCATTTTAATGATTAAGCTGTTTTGTTTCGAGTTTGCACAAATTGTCCCAAAGATGAATATATCTTGAATTGTTATGTGACATGATGATACTGGCATTGGCATATTATGCAATATTCAGATTTGATGAAGGATTCTTGGGACATCTTGGAATTGCATTGAAATGTGTTTTTTGGAATTTAAGATGATAATTGTTGCTATTGGACCCTCGGGTCAACGATGCCCCGGGAGTTGGTATGCTCAAAGGATCAAATGAGTCGATGCCTTGTGGATGCCCGGTGGCCCTAAGTGGCTGAATGTCGTAGGTTTTTCCTCGGGACCTTCGAGATGCCCGGTTGTATGCTAGTTGGTACGTAAATCCGGAGGGTGGGGATAATTCTCATGGTGAGCCTCAGAGGGTTTTTATCGTGATGCCAGGTGGGGTACGAGATGATTGGAGGTGTGATATGCTCTAGATGCCTAGTGGCCCTAAGTGGCTGAATGCTTGAGGCTTTCGCGATGCCAGGGTGGATGCAAATGCCCGGAGGGACGCAAACATTGGTCCTTTGGGAGACGAAACCTTTTGAATGGTAAAATGGATGATTCTACTATATGTGTTTGTGGTCGGGTCATAGGACTAAGTTGTATGGCATGGAATGAGACATGTCGTTATAGTTTGGCCCTATGATGGAGACTTGTTTAATTGGACATGATGTACTTTTGATCCTTTGAAATTGTGTTTGCCATTGCATTGAAGAATTTCATCATTTTGATACATGCTTATTCTTTAACTACTTGTTTTTGTCTATCTCGCATGAATCTCGATATTGATGGCAATGCTTGATATAGTTTGATGAATCTTTTACTACTAAGTGGCTGTACTCACCTCGTATGCGGACTAACATTTTAGATTAAAAGATGCCTCTACTGCCTATCACTCGCGGTACTTTTTACGGCGTCCTAGTCGACATTGAGCGCACGTGTTCAAAGCACACTCGTGTAGGGATTTGAGGATTGGTTTTCATTCGAGTACGGGTTTAAGTCATGTATGACGTCAATTTACCTTATGGCCTCGTGGTTGAGGAGTTTCTGTTGGTGCATGTTCGTCGTGATGGGATCATGCTAGGGATGTTCCCGCCACCTCTAGCCGATGGACTAGGCTGGGTCTGATCGTGTGTGACGAGTAGCAGATGGAACTTTTTGGACTGCCGGCACCGTTTGATAGACTTATGTATAGGGCTAAATGGAAATAAAAGCCAGGGGAAGGTCGGGTTATCTTTTGAGCATGTAACTAGGTATAGAAACCATGGCAAATTTTGGTGTTCTGACTTTTGATGTCTATCAAGCTTATGTAAATAAAAGTGTCCGGCTTTATTTTATAAAAGTTTTAGTTGGTGTGCATCATTTCTGAATTTGGGATAGGGAGATGTGATATCGCTTCCGCTATATATTTATAAACTACACAGGGACCGACTTAGAAGATATAAACCCCCAGGATTTATGAACTATAATGAAATTCCTTGGTATCATAATAATATACTATCAAGGTAAAGCAAGTGAAAGGTATGTGTGGCGACCCCAATGGATCGGGGGCCATTCGAGGGGTGCCATAGCGTCGATCTTGGTATCGGAGCAAAGGATTATATGGAGTGGAAAGAATGTAAGATTTGAGTGGAATGGAGAGTGTGAGAGGAGTTTTCAGGAACTTAAAAGGAAATTGACTATGGCTCCAACCCTAACTATACCATTTGGATCTAATGGGTTCACGGTATATAGTGATGCATCTCACAAAGGGCTGGGATGCGTTTTGATGCAGCATGGCAAGGTCATAGCCTATGCATCTAGACAGTTGAAACCTCATGAATTGAATTACCCAACCCATGGCTTAGAATTGACAACTATAATTTTTGCTTTGAAAATATGGAGACATTATCGGTATGGAGATAAGTTTGAAATCTATACATATCATAAAAGTTTAAAATATTAGTTTTCACAAAAAGAGCTAAACATGAGGCAGAGGAGATGGATAGAGTTGTTAAAGGATGCCCGGTGTCCCTAAGTGGCTGAATGCCAAAGGTCTTTTCTCGAGACCTTCGAGTTGCCCAGTTGCATGCTAGTCGGTACGTAAATTCAGAGGGTCGGGGTAACCATTCTCATGGTGAGCCTCAGAGGGTTTTCCTCGTGATGCCAGGTGGGGTACGAGATGCCTGAAGGCGTGATATGCTCCAAATACCTAGTGGCCCTAAGTGGCTGGATGCCGGAGGCTTTCGTGATGCCAAGGTGGATCCAAATGCCCGGAGGGACGCAATCATTGGTCCTCCGGTGGATGAAACCTTTTGAATGATAAAATGGATGATTCTACTATATGTGTTTGTGGTCGGGTTATAGGACTAAGTCGTATGGCATGGGATGGGACATGTCATTACAGTTTGGCCGTATGATCGGGACTTGTTTAACTGGACATGATGTACTTTTGATCCTTTGAAATTGCATTTGCCATTGCATTGAAGAATTTCATGATTTTGATACATTTTTATTCTCTAACTACTTGTTTTTGTCTATCTCGCATGAATCTCGATATTGATGGTAATGCTTGATATAGTTTGATGAATCTTGTACTGCTAAGTAGCTGTACTCACCTTGTGTGGGGACTATCATTTCAAATTAAAAGATGCCTCTACTGCCTATCACTCGCAGTACTTTTTACGGATCCCAGTCGACGTTGAGTGCACGTGTTCAGAGCACACACTCATGTAGGAACTCGAGGATTGGTTTTCATCCGAGTATGGGTTCTTGTCATGTATGATGTTGGTTTTCAGCCACTTTTGACGTCTATCAAACTTATGTAAATAAAAGTGTCCGGCTTTATTTTATAAAAGTTTTAGTTGGTGTGCATCATTTCTAGATTTGGGATAAGGAGATGTGATATTGCTTCCACTATATATTTATAAACTGCGATGGTACCGACTTAAAAGATATAAACCCCCAGGATTTGTGAAATATAATGAAATTCCTTGGTATCAGAATATTATACTATCAAGGTAAAGCAAGTGAAAGTTATGTGTGGCGACCCCAACGGATCGGAGGCCATTCGAGGGGTGCCACAACATTAACCAAACCCTAGGTGATGCACCTGAAAATTTGATCACGACAACGATAGACCAGTATGAAGCGAAATTTTCTGAGCTATCTAGGTATGCCCCTAGATTGATAGAGAATCAAGAGGAAAAGGCTAAGAGATTTTTGAGGGGCCTGAGGACGGATATTAGGTGTCACGCCTCGACCCTCGAGCGTGCGACATCCCTCGATCTCTTTGATCATGGAATTGCGATGTCCCAATATGCGTTGCCAACCCATTCATTTTATCTTTTGATTATATGCAAGTGAAAGCAGAACAAACATCTCCGATCCATTAACAAACAATAGGGATAGTAAAAGGCATACATTTGAACATCAAACCAAATATTTCCTTTAAAAATTTATTGTTAACCCTAGGAAGTTTAGTGATTACAAGCCTTTACACCGGCAACTTCCAACTAACCAACAAAACCAACAGTGGGTCGGGGTTAACCTAAACTTCATTAACGCCAAGCCAAACTCTCATCTCCAATGTAACCCTGAACCGAATATGACAATTCTCCATGCTGCGGGCCTGAAAGATATTAACCCATGATGGGGTGAGATATAAATATCTCAGCGAGTAAACTCCCTATACCTCATGTAGGTCGGTTCTTTGCCTCGGAGACGCCTTAAACATGCAACTTATCTATCAATGGCAGATCAATAGCAAGGCCTTTACTTTGTCTTAACTATAAACATGAAGGAAAAACTTCCTCTACTTGAACATCCATCCTATTAAGAATCTATGCCAATTAATTACTTCAACCACATACATGGGTTCCTCGAGTCCTCTATAATAGCATAAAAATTTACACTTGCTACATATCGTGCAATAAATTGCCAATAATACTCCCATGTGTCATATATCATTTTCTAAAATATCACCATGGCCTTCAAGTCTCAAACAATGACTTCCAAAACGTTCATGTGCCTCTCTCATCCCAAATAACAATTATAACATGCATATGCCATTCAAGTCACTAAGTGACCTAATTCAAACATATGCTCAAATTGATGCAAAGACTTAATAATACATATCAAAACAAACACGGCTTTTGCAAGCGTCACACATTAATAGACAATGACATCATTCTTATCATATGCATTCGTGCATTCATGCACTTTTCACACAACCATGTCTAGATTATTACGGTCACTCAAAACCCAAGGGCAACCTGAGGTTCGCAGTCATCCGACTTAACTGAGCATCGTCTCGCCCCATCAAGCACGGCAGTGACAATCCCGTAAGGAGCGTCGTTTTGAAATCCATCTGTAAACGGCATCCCGTTGACTTAGGGGCATTTGAATTTAATCAGGTATCATCTTGTGTAAACGCATCAGGACAGGTTCACTACCCCATGTAAACGTATCAGGGTTTTTTTATGAGATCACATGAGCATACAACACTCCAAACATAATTAGGCATCGTCCCGCATAATCATACGCATCAGGGTATTTAGGTGATCACACAAGCAAAGAACACTCTAAATTTAATCAGGCGTCATCCCGCATAATCATATGCATCAGGATGGCCATCACCCCGCATGATCATACGCATCAGGGTATTTAAGTGATCAATTACAACGCTCCAAATTTAATTAGACGTCGTCCCGCATAATCATACGCATCAGGACAGCCATTACCTCACATAATCATACGCATCAGGGCATTTAGGTGATCACACAGGCATACCATCACACAACTCATGTCCATTGTTATCTTTCTCATTAGCCAAGTACGAATGCCTCAATGGTGTGCCAGGCAGAGTGTGTCTCATGACCTATCCAAACTACATCAATAAAATATGCTGAACACAAAATGAGAGTTCGTGGTTTGACACGATACATTGAGCATCGACCTTAGTCCAATTCAAATTAGAAACAATACGCCTTGAAATCACACCGAGACCAAGAAATAATCAATCCCTCATGACATGATCTTCGGCCTAGTACCAAACTTAGCTTGGGAACGATACGTCTTAATATCGCACGGAGGCCAAGAAGGACTGACCTGTCGTGACAAGATCATCGATTTAGGGCCTGCATGTTTGAATTTGTTTCTGTTCCCAGGAACAAAAATTTCTGTTTTTGTTCACAGGAACAAAAAAACAAACGCGTTTGTGTGCGTTTTACGTTCCTTTTTGTTCTTTTGTTCCCAGGGAACAAAAAGAAACAGAAAACAAGAAACACAAAAAACTTGTTTCTTGTTTCTGAAACACAAATCAGAAACACTTTGTTTTTTTTTTTTTTTTCTCTTTTTTTTTGTTCTTCTTTCTTTTGGCCGGTCGCCGGCCTCGGCCATGGCCGGCGACCGGGCCGACGAGGGCCGGCGGCCTCGCCCGGCCACGGCGAGCTCGCCGGCCCCGGCGAGGCCCGACGCTCGCCGTCCCCCGGCGAGGCCGAGGCTCGCCGTAGGCTGGGCGGGTCGGCCTCGCCATAGGCTGGCGAGCTCGAGCTCGCCCGGATCCGGCGAGGCCGACCTCGCCCGGCCCGGCGGCGAGCCTCGGCCTCGCCGAGCCACCGCCGGCGACGCCGACCTGGCGGTGGCTCGGCGAGGCCGAGGCTCGCTGCCGCCGGGCGAGGCTCGGCCTCGCCGGATCTGGGCGGCTCGAGCTCGCCCGGCCATGGCGAGGCCGACCTCGCGCCGGCTGGGCGAGCTCGATCTCGCCGGGCGAGATCGAGCTCGCCCGGCGGCCGGCGAGCCTCGGCCTCGCCGGCGGTGGCCCGGCGAGGCCGCGCCTCGCCGCCGCCGGGCGAGCTCGGCCTCGCCGGATCAAGGCGAGCCGACCTCGCGCCGGCCCGGGCGAGCTCGATCTCGCCCAGATCCGGCCTCGAGCTCGCCCGAGGCCGGCGAGGCCGAGCTCGCCCGGCGGCCGGCGAGCCTCGGCCTCGCCCCGGGCGGTGGCCCGGCGAGGCCGCGCCTCCCGCCGCCGGGCGAGCTCGGCCCTCGCCGGCCGGTCGCCGGCCAAGGCTTGGCCGGCGACCGGCCAAAAGAAGAAAAAAAAATGAAAAAGAAAAAAAAAAAAATAGAAAAAATAAAAGAAATAAAAAAATTATCCAAATTTACCAAACATGTTTCTGTTTATTTTTTATTCCCGGAACAAGTTTACCAAACGCGTATTTTTGTTCAAAAATTGTTCCCCGGAACAGAAATATTTTTTTCTATTTCTGTTCCCTGGAACAATTTTAAAATAGAAACACAAACAAACGCGCCCTTAGTACCAAGCTTGGTTCGGGAGTGATACGCCTCAGTATTGCCAATCCAAAAGAGAGACTTGACCCGGTGTGCTTCCACGCACGTCCAAGAACCATTGTATATCTTGTCTCGGAGGCTCGGAGTATTCTCACACATCGACCATGGACAATGAACATATATAAAACATTGCCATCAATACCAAACAACATCACATAGAATGAGCACATCCAATAACATCACAAGTTGCTTCCAATGGCAATATCAAATCAAACAACCTTAGCATATTACCTTTCAAAATAGTCTTTCATTACATATAATTATAGAATGTTACGTATGCTTGCCCTTTTCAAATTTGGAATTGCATAGCCATAAAACATCTTTAAAAACTAGCATTCAACAAGCATATATACTTTAAAAATTCACAACATAAAGAACACTTATCATTTCCAAAATAAGGGATTGCATAAGCATCTACTATCTTTAAAATTAGGATTTAGTAAACACATATCATATTAAAAGCCACAACATAATACACACTTATCAAAATCAAGATAGGTTATCGTATCCAACGATAACTTATAACTATAGCTTATCACTTTAAACAATAGCCTATCATCATAGCTTATTACATCTAACAATAGCCTATCATCATAGCTTATCACATCTAACCATCACTTATCATGATAACTTATCACATCTAACCATCACTTATCATGATAACTTATCACATCTAATGATAGCCTATCATCATAGCTTATCGCATCTAACCATCACTTATCATGATAACTCATCACATCTAACCATCACTTATCATGATAATATATCACATCCACTTATCACCTATCACGATAGCTTATCACCACTGCTTATCACTCTAATCGACTTATCACATAATTTAATCACCATTAACCATAGACCAATCCTAACTCTACTTCAAAGCGTAATTACCGCTTAAATCAAGGGTTAGAAAGCTACTCACTTCCAAAACTAGGCCACGGCAAGCAACGGCAACGCTAGAATAGCCAAGGAACAGTAGCACACGGCTTGAGGGAGGTTTGTCAAAATAGGAACCAAATCTTCAAATATGCCTCTTCGTATTTCTACACCGCTGAAGAGCATGGTGTTGTCCATCTTAGTATGTGAGAAGTGTAAGATAACCATAGGGGGACGAGATCTAGAAATGGACTTGGTAGTGATAGTTATGTATGACTTTGACATCATCGTAGAAAAGGACTGGCTCCGTAAGTGACAAACTAGGATGAATGATCTCCTAGGATAGTACCTAACCATGCGCCAAAGAATAAAAAATAGTGAGGCTTAGCATGGGATAGACCAAAGCGGATAATACCTCTGTGAGTTAGTCCCTATCGAAACGGAATCCCTCCAATAGATGTGTAGCTTGGGTTCAAACCAAGCGAAAGCTAGTGGACCTATAATGACCCGGTCCCATGAGGGTGGGAGTGGTCGTTGAGGCTAGAGGGCCTAAGTAAGGAGTGGCTCCTGGTAGGCTTCTAGGATGGCAAAAGGGGTATGAATGAACCAAACTATGCACCGTACAAGAGAGGCAGTGTTTCTGGGATAATTTTATCAGAGTAGTGCAGTGGAAGTATGGTTAAACTTGTAGATTCCCATTTACGGGAATGAAGTGGGTGAAAGAAAAATAATAGGACCCGAATTAGTGCAAGCTACAACGGATGTAGTAGAAAGTATTAGGAATAGGCTTAAAACGGCCTAGAGTTGACGGAAAAGCTACGCGGATAAGCATAGAGGACCCTTAGAATTTGATGTAGGAGATCACGTATTCCTAAAGGTATCCCCGATGAAGGGAATATCACAATTCGGAATAAAGGCTAAGTTAAGTTTTTGATTTGTCGAACCTTTCGAGATCCTAAAAAAGGTAGGGGATGTGGCCTATCGGTTGGCATTGCCTCCTAAATTTAACAAATCTGCTTGACATTTTCCATATGTCGATGCTAAGGAAGTATCAGCCTGACCTTGCTCATATACTTGATCATGAAGTCATTGAGGTTGATGATGTGAATGCTAGTATGAACACCTAGAGGGGGGTGAATAGGTGTTTAAAATAAACATTGGCAAATATATGCAGAATAAAATAATTTCAAGTAAAACAAAGGAGTTAGGGAAAAGAATAAGAACACAAGATTTATAGTGGTTCGGCTTAATCTAAGCCTACGTCCACTCTCCCACGCTAACAGCCTTCTTGGCTGGATTCCACTATGCAATCAACAAGAGATTACAACTTCGAGTGCAAACACTTAGTAGATCACACTATCTCACTAAGTCACTCTTTTGGTATTTCTCTTACGATCACAAACGTTTAAGCTCTCCAAAGATAAGTGTATGATCGAAGGTTGCTTAGACTTTGGAATTATAAATTCTACGCTCTATCTCTTACTTGCTCATCGGTCCATGATCTTCTTAAATACTCCTCCACTTCCAAACTAGCTATTGGACAGTATCTTGGAGAATCGTCTTCCAATATATCCATTGGACAGCTCTGTATCTAGAAGATTTGGTAGCCATTGAGTGACAAAGGTAGAATCCCAAATTGATTCCGATCGCCCATACAAACGGAATCTTGGTTTCCATAAGTAAAGCTTCTTCGTATAGAAAGTTCTTGTCTTCAAGATCCAATCGTCAATCAATTAGATTGAATCAATCAAATCAATCTTGATGTGGAATCCAAACCAGATCACTAGCTGTTATATGATTGGACTTGTATTACGTTTTGTCGAATTCTGGATGTAAAGTCTGAGAGCAATAGACTTTACAATCTGAGTCTGAGTGCGATAGACTTTGCAATATGAGTCTGAACATATTCTGCTTCTGAACAGATTTAGCTTTAAGGTCTGTACCCAGTTCAGCTTCAGCATAGAGTCTGTCTTCTAGTTCAACTTCAACATAGAGTCTGTCTTCAAGTTCATCATTCACGTTCAGTCTGGAATTAGTCAGAGTTGACAGACTTCTGATGTAGAACAGACTTTGACACTAAAATCTAGCAGCCTTCAGACTTTGACACAGAAGTCTGGAAATCTTCAAAATATACTCTGGACATGTGTTACGTTCAGTCTTCTGGCCATCTTCTGACTTTGATAATATCCTTTACATGTTCCATTGTCTGCATGGTCTATTACTCAACCATGAAACATATTAGTAGCCTTTGATTTATTTTGTCATCTTCAAAACATCATAAGGGATTTCGCTAACAATCTCCCCCTTTTTTATGATGAAAAAACAATCTTTGAATCTACATATTTGTAAACATGCTTTTAAAAATATTAATTTAAATTAAAGGATATCAGAAGATAGCAAATAGATTGAGCATAACAATATATAGAAAAATAATCGCAGCTCAATATTATGCAATAATATCAACCAATCAACACATATGCATATTAATGACTTCTCCCCTTTTTGTCATAATAAAAAAGCGATAATAATGGAAAAAGTTATCACGTAGAGAATGATAACAAATATCTTGCATGAATCACAATTTCCAAAAAGCAGCTTTTATAAAGTAAATCAAATATTCAACAAAAATCACTGATGCATCATAAAATTCAGGTACCATTTTTTCCATAATGATAATATCAATAAGAGATTTGTTAATGAAAAAAGGTAATAAAAGATGCACTAACCGGATTTTTTAGAATAAATTCTGACACATTTACCTTTCCTTCCATCCATAATAAGATCACGATTAATCCAAAAAGATTTTTCCATAATTGATCAAAGCTCCCCCTCAATTTGTTGTCTTTTTGAGATGATCACGATTCTTTTCCTTTTCTTTTGGATTTTCTTTCTCCTCCTTTTGTACGACGCATAAGGGATTTCCTCAACAATTTGCAAAAATTTTGCATAAGGAATAGAATTTTTGAACCTCCAGAAGATAGTATAGAATCTTCACAAATTTCTGATCAAGCTTTGCAAAATTCATATGGAAGATTCTTTTGTGACCTGCAAATTCTTATATAACAGATAATAATCTTTGCAAAAATGTCACGTAATATCTTCCTTTGATTTGCGGATCAAACTTGCTAGATATAAGATATCTTTTAAGAATTTAGCAAGAATATCCATGAATATGCAATAATATCTTTTGAGATTAAAGAGATTTCCTTGAGCATAAATTTCAGATATGCATTTTGCAAAAGGAAAATAGATATTTCTGTCACGTGCCAAAATTGCAATACCTTAAATTTATGACAAAAGATATTTGCAATATAATAAACAATCATCCAAAATTATGATAAATGCACGTAGAAATTTATAAGGCGGGATGATAAAAAATAATTTTCTTACCCAGGTATATGTTTGAAATATACCATTGAAAATAAAAATCATTACTAATCTTCATAGGAGATATTTTTCTGATTGCACCAAAAATCTGCGTAGATTTGTAATCATTCTTGCCTTATTGAATTTCCTGCAATCAACTCATTTCCTTTTCGATATCCATCAATCTGGATCATTCCATGACGTCAGAGCAAAATATAAAATCTCCATAAACAAATATTCTTTCTTAATTCATCATGACATGTTATTTAAGGAAAGAATATTATGCACAATAATATCTTGAAAAATAAATTCTCACTGAGTCATAATACGATAAAATCAGAGAGAATAAAATCCTTGAGTATCTCAGAAAAAAAATATCTTGCAAAATTAGTATCACGTAGAATCAGATTTTTACTTTGCAAAATATGACAATTTGAGAGCATAAAATTAGACAAAATAATTTGAATTATCTCAAATAATCACACGTATTAAATCAAATCTAAGAGTATAAAATCAAACCAAATAAATTCTTTTGTCTTTAAGCATGATATTAAAAATGATCACACATATCAAATTAAATCTCAAATCACAAAAATAAATCATGCGATTCTTTCTTCAATAAAACAAATCAAGGAATATGATCATTATAAAATCTCAATCAACCAAGGATATATCGAATATCGAGCATAATGAGAAATTTTAAATTGTGTACTCAAACCAAATTAAGAATATAGACATTTCTTACCAAACTCTCTGTCTTCTTTCTTCTTTATATCCTGCAAAAAACAACTCATCTTTTCTTTGGTACCCATTTTTTCTTGGGTCCATGAGAGTTAGTAGAATATGCTATTTTTACCCAATTTTTCTTAATAGGTCTCCAGACTTTAGGACAATTTTTTTCAAAGTGTTCCGAATCTCCACAATTTGAACACTTGAGGGCATTTCGACCAACAGGTTTTATAAACACTTTTTGAAAATGATTTTTGTAAAATGTCTTTGGAGGTCTTTCTTTAAGTCTCTCCTTGACTTTAGGAAAATCAATTAGATAATCTTTTTCCTTATTGAAACCAAGTCCCGACTTATTATAGTAAGGAACTTGTATAGAAAGGATATGCTCTAATGTTTTTTATCCATTGGAAAATCTTGTCGGAATATTTGAAAATTCTTTCTTCAAAGAATCACTTTCTTTGACAAGTAAATCTCGACTTTCTTTTGTTTGTAAAAATCTTTTTGCAAAATTTCAAAATTTTCTTTTTGAGAAAGATCATGTGGCCTAAGCCGAAAATTCTCCTTTTTAAGTTCAGAGATCCTTTTAAGAGAAGATTTGAGATTTGAGCAAAGCTCATTTATATACTTTGGAACTTTGAGAGGAATTTTTGAATGACTTACCTCGATTTCCTCATCGGATTCTTAGTCTGTGTCTAAGTCGGACTCGATTCTGAGTACGTGTGCGAGTCGACTCAGATTCTGAATGTGCCATCAAGCATAAATTTCCTTGCTCATCATCTTCTTTCATTGTTCTTTTCTGGCCATTCTGCTTGTATTGTCTTCTTTCACTAAACTTCCTTCCTTTTCTACTTAGCTTTTTGAATTTCTCGATCATAAAAGCAAGTTCTTCGTTGTCCATGTCATTTTTTGAGTTTGTTTCATCAAAAACAGTGTTAGATACTAAAGCAATGGACTTCTTACCTTCGGGATCTTCGTCATTAAGTTGTTCCACTTCATAGGATTGAAGAGTGCCAATCAATTCATCAATGGAAAGTGGCATAATCCTCTGAGTCTCCCGGATTGAAGTCTTCACATGGTTCCAATCTTTTGAAAGACCTCGCAAGAGTTTGTTGACCTTCATTGGGGTAGAAATTTGCTGACCTTGATATGCTAAACCATTTACAGTTTTTGTAAAACGGCTGAACATATCTCCAATCGATTCTCCTTGCTTCATCTTGAAGGATTCATATTGGCCAAGTAAGAAGTTTACTTTTGTCTCTTTTACACGGATCGGTCCCTTCATATGTAACATGAAGTCTATCCCAAACTTCTTTTGTTGTTTCACATGAAGAGATTCTATTATATTCAGCAGGAGACAAGGCACAATATAAAGAATAAATAGCTTTTGCATCAAGCGCTTCTCTTTTGGACAACTCCGTCCGAGACATAGGAGCGGGGGGTTTGGTTTCTTTGTCTTTCTCATTCTTATTTGATGTAGACGCGGCAATGGGGTTGATTCCTCTTTCCACAACATCCCATTATAAGAGATCTCTGGATCTTAGGAATGCTTTCATTTTGTTCTTCTATACGTCATATTCCTTTCCATCAAAATGTGGTGGCCTGGTGTTGCTTTGCCCTTCCATAAGTCTTGGTGCCAAGATACTAGCCATAAAAGATCTTTAGCTCAAAAGTAAAAACACTTTTATAAACCGAGCACTTGGCTCTGATACCAATTGTGAATGCTAGTATGAACACCTAGAGGGGGGTGAATAGGTGTTTAAAATAAACCTTGGCAAATATATGCGGAATAAAATAATTTCAAGTGAAACAAAGGAGTTAGGGAAGAGAATAAGAACACAAGATTTATAGTGGTTCGGCTTAATCCAAGCCTACGTCCACTCTCCCACGCTAACAGCCTTCTTGGCTGGATTCCACTATGCAATCAACAAGAGATTACAACTTCGAGTGCAAACACTTAGTAGATCACACTATCTCACTAAGTCACTCTTTTGGTATTTCTCTCACGATGACAATCATTTAAGCTCTCCAAAGACAAGTGTATGATTGAAGGTCGCTCAGACTTTGGAATTATAAATTCTACGCTCTATCTCTTGCTCATCGGTCCATGATCTCCTTAAATACTCCTCCACTTCCAAACTAGCCGTTGGACAGTATCCCGGAGAATCGTCTTCCAATATACCCATTGGACAGCTCTGTATCTAGAAGATTTGGTAGCCGTTGAGTGACAAAGGTAGAATCCCAAATTGATTCCGATCGCCCATACAAACGGAATCTTGGTTTCCATAAGTAAAGCTTCTTCGTATAGAAAGTTCTTGTCTTCAAGATCCAATCGTCAATCAATTAGATTGAATCAATCAAATCAATCTTGATGTGGAATCCAAACCAGATCACTAGCCGTTATATGATTGGGCTTGTATTATGTTCTATTGAATTCTGGATGTAAAGTTTGAGAGCAATAGAGTTTACAATCTGAGTCGAGTGCGATAGACTTTGCAATCTGAGTCTGAACATATTCAACTTCTGAACAGATTTAGCTTTAAGGTCTATACCTAGTTCAGCTTCAGCATAGAGTCTGTCTTCTGGTTCAGCTTCAACATAGAGTCTGTCTTCTAGTTCATCATTCACGTTCGGTCTGGAATTAGTTAGAGTTGACAGACTTCTGATGTAGAACAGACTTTGACACTAAAGTCTTGCAGTCTTCAGACTTTGACACAGAAGTCTGGAAATCTTCTGGCCGTCTTCTGACTTTGATAATATCCTTTATATGTTCTATTATCTGCATGGTCTATTACTCAACCATCAAACATATTAGTAGCCTTTGATTTATTTTTTCATCTTCAAAACATCATAAGGGGATTTCCCTAACAAATGAGAAAGTGAGGTACATGGAAGAGCCAATCCAGAAATTGGATCGGAAGGAGCAAGTTCTCCAAATGAAGAAAATTCCACTAGTTAAAGTCTTATGGCAACACCACAACGTGGAAGAGGCTACATTGGAAATCGAAAAGGAAATGAGGCAAAGGTATCCTCATCTTTTCAATGAGATGTAAGAGACATACAATTTCAAGGACGGAATTCTCTAAGGAGGGGAGAATTGTGATATCCGGATTTCGCTGGACCTCGAGTATGTAATAGTTCGTGACGGGTTGACTAGTATGTCGTCGGACTACGTCGTTGGCACCACTTATGGATGCCGTTTCGTCATTACCATCGCCAGACTGAGACGTCATATTTCGTGATGATCTTATGATGCACCCTCATGGTCATGCCTTTGTCGCGTTGTGACGATCCAATCACCGTATAATTTATCGTCTCATCAAAAATTTGCTTACGCAACGCCACCAATGAGACCAACATCCACCAGCAATTGTACCCTGCAAGCTTAACCTTCCATGCAAGACATCTTCGAACCCAAGCGCACATGAAGATTGACGACGAAAAATGTTGAAGACTCCCCTATCTACCTCACGTCGATTCTCGACCATCTCCAGCCAAAGATAGCCGGCCGCCATAATCTCACGCATGCATTCCTCTTCATGGAACGACCATACCGTCACGCCAACCTCTTCACGTGTATGCGATACATCGAGACACAAGAAAAAAAAAACCCACGCCATGCAGGAACGAAGACCTTTGACTCCAACGCCTCCGCCGTGTTCCATTCTTTTGTTGACCATTGCCATCTAAGGAAATCGTTGACTAGGACGTGTCAACCTGAGGGAATCGGCTGCTGGCCATGCAAGAGGTGGCCGCTTCTCCTTCTTGTGCATGACACGCGCACGGCTGGCTTCCCCTTTCGCTGCCAGAGAACGGCGACCACACCTAAGATTTGTTGGCTCTTAAAGTCAATAAAGGAGAAAGGGGCAGCCACGACTCCTTTTCCTTTAGCCAACAAAGAGGCCACGTCTTGCATGAAACATGGTAAATGACGTGCGGCAGCCCTGCTGGTGACACCTCCTTCCACTTGCCCTTAGCCTGAATAGCCATCACACATGCCAAAGTGTTGACTATGGGAGTCAACAAAGGCCAGCAGAAGACTACCGCTTCTCCTTCGCATCTCTCGGCACTCAACTCTCCCTCTTTCTCTCTAATTCCAGCGGTGGTTTTAGTAAAGCAACTTATGAAGTGCTCTTCATCTCGCTTGCGCTTTGCTGTCGACGATCACACTACCACGTCACCGGACTCCTCACCGTCCCGTCCATGCCTCACCATCAGCCACCGGCCTCCTTCACCGCCGTCCAGCTCGCCTTAGCCACACTCATGGCCCACAGCTCATGGTCTAGCTCGCCACCGGACTTGAGGCAAGTCGATATCTACTAACCTATACAATGTGAACTAAATCGTTGCTGGGTGAAATGCATCCCGTAAACTAACTCTATTCTAGCGTACTTGTGTTGATTTGTGAACTCTGAGATCGTCGGATCAACCATGGGTTGTTTGAGAAAGGATTTTTGTGTTTGAACGGATTGGTTTGAGTTTGGAACCATATATGTGTTGATCTTGGTATTTCAAAATCTTGATTTTAAAATCTTGTGGTCAGGACCCGAAATTATCGACCCATCGATGTGTTGTTTTCAATATTTCAAGAGATAGGTACTGTTTTGATGAAAATGATCAAGTTTTCAGTCATGAGCACGTTTTAAGTCCATGCCTGAATTTCAGACTATGATAGGGGTGGAGTGATAAAGATTGATTTCAACTCATTCTGGCAATTGAACTTTGGACTCTATGTACGGTCTAGTTGCCACCGATTTGGTTTATCTCTAAATATTTCATTGTATGTCGACTCATACCATGAATTGGGATTTTGAAAACTAAGGCAATTTCACATATTGTCGATACAAAAATGTTTTGGCATTAAATTGATTAGATTACTACACCATGGTTGAAACGTTATTGATGCCGTTGGACCCTTCGGACGACGATGCCCCAAGTGTTGGGTTGCTTGGAGGATCGTGATGGCGATACCTCTGGATGCTAGGGACATGATGTGCCCCGAAGGTTCCCCGGAAGGTGGGTTGCTCGGGAGTGTGACGTAACACGTACCAGATGCCTGGGGACATCATATATGGTGAGCCCCAGAGGTTTCTTGTGATGTCAGGTGGGATGTGGGATGCTTGGAGGTGTAAAGTAACACGCTCCAGATGCCCGATGACTAAAATATGGAACCAGAGGTCCTCGTGAAGCCAGGTAGGGTGCGAGAGCCTGGAGGGTTGCAAACATTGGTCCTTCCGGAAGATGGTGGCGATGAATTGAGATAAATTGAGTTTCTAAATTCTCATTATTTCTGATATGTCGTTTTGTTATGATATTCTTCTGAGTCGATGCATATTCAGTACTGCAATTGTGTGCCTTTGTTTTTGATTGGTGGAATCGGGTGGTGATGGACTTACATAATATAGTTTAGTAGAATTTTGACTGATGAGTAGTTGTAGCCACCCTTATGGGGCTAACATATTACAGAGACATAGAGATGCCGCTGCAACCCACATCCTTCGGTATGTTTTATGGTATCCCCATCAATCTCAGATGGGAGTCGATGGAGCACCTTGACCCCGACTTGTCGGGGATCACATATATCTAGATTCGGATGATCTATACCATAGACACTGGACTTACCACAGGCCCCGTGTTGATGAGTTTTGTTGTCCTATATGCCCCGGGTCAACAGGCACACGATAGGACCACTGTCGTTGTCGAGGGATAACAACAACGGGTTGAGCAAGGTGGAGTAGTGGAGGGCTCAAGAGGACTACAGCAATTTTTGGAAGCCAAGTCATGATGCCAGGACGACAATGTGGATAGACAGCTAGATAGTCGGTTCAATTTTGGTTTAGCCAAATATAGGAACTTTGGCCTACGTGTACCGACTAATGTCGTCTGAAAACTATAAATAAATAAAGTGCATGGTTGATATATCGTGTGCATCATTCTCAGTTTGGTTGGGGTATGTGTTCGCTTCCACAATAGTTTAGCACAGGGACCAAGGAAAGTCGTGGCATAAGCGAACCTTAAGGATTGAGGGTCGCCAAAGAAGGCTGTCGACATCGGTTGTCACATGGTCAGTCGGCCAGTCGGTCGAGACCATGACCAATCCGTGATTCCTTGCCTATCAAACTAATTGATCCATGGCCAATAGCCCATGATCGATCCTTTTAAGACCTTATGGCCAATCCTTATGGACTCAAAATCGGGGATGTTACAACGCCCCCCTTTTAAAAATTTCATCCCCGAAATTTCATAATGTACTTGGGTACTCAAAATAAGTGAGGATACTTGCACCTCATGATTTCTTCACCTTCCCAAGTAACATCTTCTGTTCCATGGTGTTACCATAGGACTTTAACTAAGGAAATTACCTTGTTTTTTATTGCTTGCTCACGTCTGTCCACAATTCGCACTTACTCCTCAATATACGACCCTTGGTCGTCTACCTCAATCTCTTCGAAGTTAAGCACATGTGCCAGATCTGGTTCATACTTTCTTAATATGGACACATGGAATACACCATGTACCTAAGCAAGTTTCAGTGGCAATGCCAACCAATTGGCCATATTCCTTATCCTTTCTAGGATTTCAAAGGGTCCTATGTACCCTAGACTTAATCTGCTTTTCGCACCAAAATAAGAGATACCTTTCAACAGAGACACATTAATAAACATATGGTCTCCTACTTGGAATTCTAGGGGCTTTCGTCTCATGTCTACATAACTCCTTTGCCTACTTTGGGCGGCTCTATGTCTCTTTCTAATTACCTATACTACCTCAGTAGTAAGTTGCACTAACTTAGGACCAGTAAGCTTCTTTTCCCCGACCTCATTTCAACAAGTTGGAGTTCTGCAAGCTTGACCATACAGTGCCTCAAATGGAGCCATGCCAATACTTTGCTGTAAACTATTATCATAAGCGAACTTAACAAGAGATGGGTGTTCATCCCCACTTCTCTTGAAGTCAATAACGCAATTCATAACATGTCTTTCGTCATTTGGATGGTTCTCTCAATTTGATCATATGTCGGTTGTAGCGCCTTGACTTTCAGTAGTATTTATAGCTCGATAACATTTTTGCTGCGCACTCTGATAAAATAAGGCCTTCCTTAACGATAGTTTATTCTTATAATGATGTCGGTTTCGTACATCGCTTACACAACCAGATCCATTGCTTCCTCTTATTTAATTATAACAATCTTACAGTCTTTGCATTCTACAATGAATTGTACTTCATTATGTAACAACAGTCTTGGAGTTTTCCATTTCCTCCAGTGACCGCATAAACCTTTCCCTGCACTGGCGAACGTTGGAAATTGTCGTATTGCATTGCTTCGTTTTGCAACATTGTTTGTAGCTGCTGCAACGGCATCATTTGCCATCCCTGTGGGTAATCTCTGATAATGTGGCCTTGCTAACCACAACCGAAACAAGTTCCTATTTGAGTCAAGCATGGAGTATTACCATGCTGTTTTCCGCAATTGCGGCATATATCCCTCGTAGTGAAGGTTGGCCTTAGGGTCTCATTCTTCTTGTTGGAAGCGAATGAACATTTTTCTTCTTGTCTCGATCTCTTGTCACAATGCTTATTGACTTGAGAAGTTGGATGAGAATGCCTTCCTGGATAAGTGATTATAGCAGCTCGCTCTAAGAAATCTCTTTCTATTAGCTGGGCTCACTCATATAACTCACTATAGTTCTTGAGGTTCAGTGGCACTAATAAACTTCAGATTTCATGTTTCAGGCCATCTAGAAATATTTTCGCTCTATCCATTAGATCCTTAACCAACTTGGGGACGTATCTTGACAACTCGGCAATTTTTTCCTTGTACTGATCAACGGTCATGTTATTTGATGGAGTCATAGAAACTTTGCCATCTTCTTATCACGAGCATATTCAGAAAAATATTTTCCATTGAACACCTCAATAAACGCATTCCAATTTACAGTATTGTTAGTAGCGAACATCATTCCTTATGTTGCCTTCGACTAGTGACTAGCGTTACCTTCCAACTGGTACATCGCCAAAGTCACCTTATCTTCGTCAAAACACCTTAAAAGTGTGAATATCTTTTCTACCTTATTGACCTATGATTCGGCTTCTTCGGTATCTCCTATCCCAGCAAACCTTAGGGGTCACAACTTTAAGAACTACTCCACCTGTCCCTACATAGGATGTTTGCCATTTCCGCTTCCATTTCCAGCCACAGAGGCATTCTTAGAACCAAAAGCTACTTGGTGCTGTGCTTGCTGCCCCATTATGCTTCTAATGGTCTCAAGAGCTTGCAGAATTCCATCTAGTTAGGGGTCCTCTTTTGACTTCCCTTTGGAACTCACCTGGCCCTAAGTCAACTTTCCTCTCGTGGCCACTTGGCCTTGAGTACTTTTGTTGCAACTATAGGAATTCTAGAAAGACTTTCTACATCACAATAAGGGGTTAGGGATCAAAATCTTCTACCAGTGAACCAAGCAAGTAACAATCACATGCACGGGGTCTTTTCCTAGCTAACTATCCCACGACTCCCAGCGCACCTTATCACTCCAGATAATAACCCAGCTGTAATACCAAAAAATGTTACGACCCCAACTCCACCTCCAGGGTCTTAAGTGGCAGGGGTTATTTCCACAACGTCTAAGGCTTGTCGCCGTCCTAATTATTTTTATCTTATTATAATATGACGTCTACAAGCCCTTTTCTTTTTACATCACAGTACAAGTTTTCCACATAGGCCAAGGGAAATCCTATCTCCTCTAGCATGACTGCAGCTCTCAATATTGACATGAGACTTCCATGCCTATAAGACTGAAAGACGAGAGATGAGTTTTGGGGAAACTTGGTAAGTAAAAACCCTTAATTCTCTGCTAAGAGGATATCTTGTCACCAAAATCCAGTAGGTACAACACTCGCAATGCAATGTCGATGGCAAATCAATTAAACAAACATATTCCTATACCTCGACTACATGCAGATGTCCATTACCGCATACTTCAATGCATGCCTATCTTCAGCATATTGATAAACACAACATCATCTCATGCTTATGCATATACTGGCACTCATGCAAATTCATTTATCATCGTCCTAGCTCAACCAAGCTCTCCTGGCTCAACCGAGGCATCCGGCTTCAAGCTAGGCATCCTGGCTCAACTAGAGCATCCCGACTTAACCGAGGCATCCTGGCGCTAGTCCACCAAGGCATTCAAGCTCGACCCAAGCATCTTGGCTTAACCAGGGCATCCCGAGGCTAAGTTACCCAAGGCATCTAGGCTCAAACCTAAGCATCGTGGCTCAACTAGAGCATCCCATTTAATGAACGAGGCATTGCCGCCAACGCTATGTGGCGACTAGTGCTTTTTCCACTTTAAGTGAACACACAAGTTGTCACGCTCCAAACCTCGAGCACTCGCACATCCTACTGTAGTCGATAGAAATGCAACTTCCCAGGACACGTCGTCGACCCACACATTTAATTACACATGCAGAAGCGGATAAATAATCCCCAGACAAAACTCAATTGGGATAGAATAGCAGGATCACATTTTCAAAACACACCACACACTTTTATACACATCATACCAGGTCATTTACAGGACTAGGCTATTAACAAAAGATCTATAAAATATCAGTCCTAAAAAACTAAGCTGTTCTAAGACTAGCTAGTCAGATCTATTCGCCAGCTCTTCAGTCAGGATCGACGAAGTCAAAAATCCTCTCAGCGACCCTCACTCGTCTACCAAAAAGCTCAGGAGGATCTGCCATCTAGGGACCTAAAATATTATCTCACAACAGGGTGAGACATTGTCTGAGTGAGTTCTACCCCTTAAGACTCGATTAGAAAGACAATATGTCATATGGCGCTCTAGCCACACAAATCAGACTGAGGACTTACCTCACCTTAGTCCCTTCCTACAAGTTAGTACAATTCAATTCTCAATTGAACAATTGATCCAACGATTCAATTCAATCATACCATCTATCTTCCAATGCTATCTATCATTCAATATCGTCTATCAAACCAGTCATTAATATGACATATGCTCTCCAAAGCTGTAATATATAGATGGTAGCTCGCTCAAGCTGTAGATAGATAACAGCTCGCTCAAGCTGAATTATAGATAATAGCTTGCTCAAGCTGAATTATCTATGTATATAATAGTTGCTCACCCAAGCTAATACATATATAAACAAATGCTCGCCGAAGCTATCAATTCAACAATGACCCTGCTCATTCCTCAATCCAATCAATTAATCGATTCAAACTAGTCCTACAAACCAATTACGGTGCCAAAAGCCAACACCGGGTATTTACAACTTAACTACCAAAATTTCTCCAATTTCACTCAATTCAACACTTTTGGAATAATTATGCACAATTATCATTTTCACTCAATTTCTTTATTTAACATACAATTAGCACAAATTGATCGCACTTTGTTGCGATCGGTGCGAAATTCTAACGACAGACCATCTCGGCAAATTTTTCGAAATTAATAAATAATTAAATATTATATTATAATAATATAATTTAATAAAATAATATTTATAAAATTCGAAATAATTAATTAACTAAAAATAATTAATTAGGGCTTAAACAAGATTACACTAATTTAAACATGCAATTAGCCCTAATTAAACATTCACTAAACTAATCATACATCTAATCTAATTAACATTTAAAAAATATAATCTAATCACCTAAACCTACCTCACCTCTTAAGCATAATTAACTCGCTAAGCAAGGATTAGAAGGTAAACTCACCGATTTTGTGAGCTAGTGAGTCCACGGCAACCACAACGCCAAGGCAGTTGATAATCCTCAAAGCGGTGACACCAATAGAGGCCGGGAAGACACCAAAAATGGACCTCGAAGCTTCAAAGCTTTTGCTAATTCAGAATCTACTAGAATGAGGAGAACTGAGCTAAACAGTAAGGAAATAACTTTTTGGAGGTTAGGATAGGCAGCTCCTGGGGGCCGATCAGAGCTCCAGTGAGTGGGTAGTTGGTAACCAGCAGCTCCTGGGGGTCAAGGGGATCTTGTTGGAGGTTAGGATAGGCAAAGAAAGGGGTCGGAATTGGGTGAAACAGCAAGAAAATGCGAAACAGTGTAGGTGGGCAGACTCTAGATGGTCCAGCGACCGACGGCTTGCAACAGCCATACAGGACGGATGGCGGTTCCGTTCGGGGCGAAGCTCGGCATGTTGGAACGGCCTGGATGTCCTCGTCACGGTGATATGTGGCTCGTTGGTTGATTCAACTGGGAAATAACTTTTTAAGTCGGATGTTTGGCAAAAGGTCAGCTAGAGCAGAAACTGGCAGAAGGAGAAAACAGGGGGGAAAACGGTTGACGGTGGCCTTGCGGGCATGCAACGGTGGAGGGGCTGGTGTCCTTGGTTTTCCTGTGGTTCTCTTGAGCTCTCCAAGGACCACAACAATGGAGAAAGCCTGATTTCATGGAGGGAGAAGAGCTGCTGAAGCAAAAGGGCACCCCAAGGCTTCTAAGGCCTTCACACTTGTCTTGCTCTCCTCTCTCTTGCCCCCACCAGCCATGGCCCTCACCCTCAGCCATTTTCCTATCCTTAGCTTCCTCAATAAGCTTGGCTAAGTGTCCAAAATGTTGTGTGCCAAGGGAGTTACGAATTTTTGATATTTGTACATTGAATTCAATCAATTCTCATTAAATTCAAATCAAATGAAGCTCAATTAATTCAATCCATGTGTCCTCAACCTTCTTATGATTTTTTCCATCAAATGATCCTACTTGGATCCCAAAGATTCAATCAAAAACGGCTCTTTGACTATCTCAAATAAAAACGGCCTTACTTTGCTTTTCTGCCAAAAATCTCGGTTTGTAGAAAATCTTCTAAAGATGAGTCGACGTGTGACATGACAAAAATTTCAATTTTTGAATTCGGGTTTAAAATCACGGTTAATTTCAATCTGACACGATTTGAGCGCGTCCTAATCTATCGAGTAGCTTTTAGGAATTTTAGTGCAATTGACCCGTGGTTGATTATTTTCAAGCCACGACATAAATCTTCAACACATTGGCGACTCTCGATTGTCGTAAAAATCTTGAGGTTTCAAATACGGACACAGGATACCCAAAACGACAGAAGAATCGGTTTAGTGACAATCGACGAGGATATTGAAATCAAGTGGAATCACCCACACTCTAATCACATATCTCAATCGAATCGACCTATTACTGATCTCTGTTCAATTATGACAGTGTCGTAAGGACTCCTTGCAGATTAATACTGTCGAGTAGCCGATTCATGGTCAGATTCTAAAGTCTATTGCATTCAAATTCCTTAATGGCTTCATCGATAGACTAGTTATCTCAAGAGTGATCAGCTCGGAGAATTGAACTTTAAGTGTGTCGATGAAAAGTCCATCTCATATAATTGAAAACATAATTAGAAATTTGGGATGTCACACAAGTGCATCACACAAGCTGGTTTTTCATCTTTTATTTTAGCAGATGTATGCAAGGCCCGAGGGTGTGCTCATTCAAGTGAGTGTCCCATGACCCTTAACATCATATTATAAAATATGTCGGGTATGATTTTTGGTTGTGGCTTGAGTTGCATGCTTAGGCTATCATGACTTGACATCGATTCCAAACTGAGCGAACCTTGACCCCGTCCCAGGGCGTGAACACACTCAAGCAAACATACAAAAGAACACTACGACATACACACAGCTTACACGGCTGAGCACATCACTAAACTCGACGATGTACGCTATCGCGCTAGTTAAGAGTTAGAGATTCTACTTACAACTTTTGAGCCTAGCTCAAAGATGCTCCTTTAGTGACCAGACGGCTCCTTAGGCTGCTTGGAGGAGAAAGACTTGAAAGAGGGGAGAGAAAGGGAGAGGAAATGATAGAATGGTTAAGCCTCCAAAATGTGAGGATGCTTCTCCTATTTATAAGCCTCATCCTCTTCAATTATTGGTGCCAATTTCATGATTAAGCCTATGGAACGAGTTGGCCTATCTAGTCTCTTTAGTTGGCGCCTATGCTTATTCGTGTTTGATTGTGATTAGTTTGTCTATTTACTTACCCTCCAAGGCTCACTTTAGGTTTATGATGTGCGTATGGCCTTAGGGGACACATAAGCTCCCTTAATGCCTAATATCTTCGCTTGATTGGTTGGCCTTTGGTTTGTTCACCAAGGCTATCCTTTAGGCTCATCAAAACCTAAGATTCTAGAGGATACCTAAACTTATGAGTCATCGACTTCTTCTCCAAGGAAAATCTCAAGCCATCATTACTAAATCTTCGAGTGGACACCTAGGCTTATGAGGTGGAGATCTAATGACTTCATGTCATCATTTAACGCCTTACTTGCCTCCATTTCATTGGACTACATTAGCACTTAGCTCATTATTAAGGGGACAACTCATTATGGATAGGTGGCACTCTAAAAGGTAGGGTGGCATCAAGGCTATAGGATAGCCATAAGTAGTTTCAAAGTGTCCTTTTTTTATTGGAACATTTTTTTTTTGTATACTTTCTTAATCCCCAAGGTAAATCCTTGGTAATCATTACCATATCTAGAAAAATCTAGGTGGAATGATAAGTCAACCTCCTTCATAAAGAAGCTAGAGTGTTCTAGAGAATTCCATTTTGTCCATTTCTTCCTCAAGAAGGTGGTTAGAGAATTCCATCATCTAAGTTGGTTTCGGGGTCGAAGAATGGATCATTAGGTACACCTCGAAAAACCGAATCACGTACACCCGAGGTTTAGCCATTATGTCCCATATTCGCCCAAATCATTCCTTTGGCCGGTTGGTTGGCCAATAGGGTCAGTTGTCCATTGATCGGTTCAAGGCCAATCCTAAGGTTACCCATGGCCTAGTATTAAACCAAGGCACTCATGGACCTTAGAATTAGTGATTAAATAGCTGGGTCTATCCTTGGGCTCATTCCGGTCAGCACCCAATCCATTATTTGGGTTTGTGGTCGGTACATCACTAATCCATGATCGAACATCTCCAATTCGAGATTCCGTTTGGATCACTAATAAATAAAGCGAATGATGCATTTTTGATCAGAAGATAGTCCCATTTGATCAATTCGGATCATCTGTGTATTGGTGCATAACCGGGCGGAATCACCCGTGGTTAGAAATTGCGACTGGTCGAATCGACCCATGATCATCTGCCGATCCAAAATCATCCCGTGACCGATTCTCATGATTAAAAAGTCATCTTATGAGTTGGTAATCATATCCCATCGGTATGGTTGATAGAAAATTCGAGAACAACACCTCAACCAATTCGTGATTAGTTGGTTGGTCGGTTGGACCATGACTAATTCTTGATTCTTTGCCGATCGAACTGATCAATCCATGGCCAATGGCCCATGATCGATCATTTTAAGACCTTATGGCCAATTCTTATGGGCTTGGAATTGAGGATGTTACAACTAAACTATAATGACCCTAACTCCATCCCCTAGCCACGAATAGCAAGGGTTATCTTTGTGACATCCTAGGCACGTCGCCATCCCATTTCTTTTTATCTTTTCATTAAGCACATGTGGAAGCGTACATACAACACCCAAGCAACAACAAACAACCATTAAAATAAAAATATACAATTACATCAGTTATATTTACAAGCCCTTTTTGTCATGGGTTGTTCTATTTACAACCATTACATGCTCTATGCTCAAATGGTCAGGGTACATCTTAGCTCTTGTATCGTGATTGCAAACCCTCCATACCTACAATCTAAAAAACAACAGGGTGAGTCATGGACTCGGTAAGTAAAACCCCTAGTTCTCTACTAGGAAGACATCTCATTATCAAAATCTAGTAGGTATAACACTCGTAATGCAATATCGATGGTAGATTATGAGCAAACTTATTGCTACACCTCGACTACATGCAGATATCCATTACTTCACATTTTAATGCATGCTTACCTTCTGCTTGTCAATGGACATATCAACATATATGCATAAACCACCACTCATGCAAATTCATTTATCATCGTCATGGCTCAACTAGGCCCTCCTGAGTCAACCGAGCCATCCAGCTTCAAGCTAAGCATCCTGGCTCAACCAGGGCAACCTAGCTCAACTGGGGCATTCCGGCTCAATCAAGGCATCCTAGTGCTAGCTCACCAAGGCATCTAGGCTCAACCTAGGGATCTTGGCTCAACCAGGGCATCCCAAGGCTAGCTTACCCAAGGCATCTACGCTCAAACCCAAGCATCCTGGCTCAACTAAGGCATCTCGTTCAATGAACGAGGCATTGTTGCTAACGCTATGTGGCGACGGGTACTTTTTCCTCTTTGGGTGCATCATATAAGTACATCACACAAGCCAGTTCTTCATCTTTCATCTTAGCCAATGCATACAAAGCCTGATGGTGTAAATGCATTCAATCATGTGAACATGAGCAAACCATACAAAAGAACATTACAACATATATGCAGCTTACACAGGTGAGCACACTATTAAACTTGACGATGTAGGCTATTGCCTAGCCAAGACTTAGAGATTCCACTTACCTTTGATGAATCTCGATGAACTATAGGTAATTTTATCAATAGAGGGCTGTCCAATGAGGCAATGGGAGAGCAAGGCCGAGAGAGGGAGAGAGGATGACGATGAGAAGGTGTGAGAGAAAGAGAGAGAGCAAGTGAGGGAGAAGAGATGGGGTGGCGTGTGTGGTATTGGAGGGAATGCCACTATTTATAGGTAAATCTCTCATCATTACCCTTCCAAATGGACCAATAGGATTTCTTAGGGTGGCATGCCTAGGTTGGTAAGGTGGAAAGGTTAAGGAGGAAGATGTGGCTAGCCTCATTCCTAGGGCTACACTTGTTTCTTTACTTATTGGGCCATTTGGGGGTCGAGTCATCTTTGTAATGATGACTATATTAATTAGGGGACACCTAAGCCTTATGACTTAACCTGCATTAATGCACTATGGTCCAAGAGCATTTAATGCATCTTTATCCCAATCCAAGAAGACTCTAGATGGCTTGCTCCTCAAGTTGGGCGTGCAGCCCCTTCCTCTCCAAGTTTGGCATGTAACTTACCATTCTTAGTTGAAGAACAATTTTGAGCAACTTTCGAAGTGAGTATCATTACCTTATCCAACGAGCTCCAAAAATTATAAAATTTTAATATGTTGTCAAGAAGATCTTACGAAATATTTTTCATGAAGTAAACTTAGCCAAATTCGTTCTGTGGAAATATAATAAATTCACTAAACACAACCCAAAAATTTGTTCGTCTAGTAGATTCAACGGTCAAAGAGAGAGAGACTCATTTTGAAATCCAAATATTTACAAAACTCTTTGAAATTTTAACATGTTGCAGATATGGATGCCATTTAAAACTTTTGTGAATGAAGCATGTCCAGATTCAAAAGAAAAGATTTTATAAGAATTTGAGAAAGCAACTTTGTTACCGTTTTCACTATACTGGGCAGGTTCTATAATTGATTGGGCCTTTTTCCCAACTATTTCCCTTCAAAAAAATATATAATTTAAGTATGATATCGACTAAGATGTTTTAAACAACTTTTATGAATGAAGTTTCTCTAAATTAAAAGCACAAATAGCTTTATAAGATTGGAAAGCAGAAAAGGTCCAACAGTTTCTAAAAACTAGGAAGTCAAAACCTATGAAACTCAAGATGGCAAGTCTATGGAGGAGAGGTGGCACTTCTAATGGTCTTCCAAGACCATCCATCATTAATTACTTGGCCGATGATTCATCGAGCATTTAAAGTTGGAAATAACTTGTCTTCGAAGTCTCAAAGTAGAGGAAATGATGACTCTAATCTAATAGGGACACATGTACATGTGTATCACCTCATTCATTAATGGCTTGTCATGATGACTATACACCGAAGCTTATGAGTCATTTTCTCTCATCAATTACTTAGGACACCTAAGCCTCCATACTCATCACCCCCATTTAATGCTTTTCACACTTAATCACACTTATTTTCTTGGAAGGTTTGACTAATCCAAGGCTTATCTAGCTTAGCCTCCTAGTTGGGACCAAAATAAGGGTCAAAATCGAGGATGTTACAATCGCTGACCCAAATCGTAATAACATTTAAACACATAAGCTTGGGGGAGCTCGACGTTGGCTAGTCGCTGCTCCAGTGACAGCTCGGTAGTAGTTTGATGATGGTTCGGTGTCAGTACGGCCTCTAGTGAAGGAACTAAGCGAAGAACGAGCTTGAATGAAGATTGAAATGGCTTGGGGGTTTGCCTATTCAAGGTGAGGGAGAGAAATGAGAGTTCAAGAGAGAAAATGAAGTGAAAGAGAGTGAGAGAGAGAGAGAGAGGGGTGCCAAATGTGAGGGGGGAGAAAGGGTGGAGAGAGAAAGATCTTGTCCCTCATTAATGCTTTGCCCCTTAAATCTTCCATATCTCTTAACCCTAGGCTTCCATTAAATGAAGATGTGATAGAAGAAGGAAAAGTGAGAGTGAGGGGAGAGAGAAAAGAATTGTTTTGTCTCCATAAATGCCCACCAACTCCTTTATCTCTTGTCCATTTTTAGAATCAAAATCTAGCATTTAATGAAGGGATTTGCACACAAGTACCCAGGTGAAGGCTAAGCTAGGCTATGTAGCCTTTTTCCCCTTCCTCCTTGTCGCTCAATCAAGTGTCGTCCCCTTCCTTGCCCTTTTCCATTTTTGCCCTTTTGTCTTCAGTCCAATGGGAGGGCATTTCGATCATTTCACCAAGATCTTGCACTATTCATGCATTTAATGCCAATATCTTTTCACAAGTGAGCTTGATGGACTTGAAGGCCCTTGGGCCTCCCTTGACTGCCCACCCCTTGGGTATGGGCCGCCCACTTGAGCCTAGGCCCAATGGGTTCTTGCCCATGGCCCGTTTCCACTTTTCTGCACTCAAATGCCCTTACCGATGAAAAATCAAGTTTTCGCCCCTAATGGCCTTCCCTAATGTCATTGTGGCCAATCGATCATCAAGACACTCTAGTTTGACGATCACTTGTTGGAATAATTGCATTCTAAAAATCTGGGTCGAAACAAGGATGTCACACTTGTCATGTATACTTTGTCCCTACATCCCTTTATTTTCAAATTTTGCGACAATATGCCTTGATTTCGTGAACTTACAAAATTGCTCTTAATTAGACCCTAATCACAATTTGAGTTTTAACTCCCTTTTTTTTGCAAATCATGACCATCCGATTGATTACAGGGCACATTTTAATTAGGTTTAATCCTTAATGGGCCTAATTTGATCATTAAATCAAGTTTAGGGGGGTTCAAAAAACAGTAGAGAACACTACCTCTCTTCTCTCCCTTTTTCTTTGCCCATGTTTCCCGTCTCTCTCTTCCCTCACGCTAGACCACTTATCACCTCCTTAATTGGCCTCATGCTGCCTGGCCCCCTAGCAGTCTTCTCCTCCTCCTTGACATCCTAGTGATCGGTGTCCCATCCGATAGCCACTCAATTGATCCAAATCATATATCCTTCCCATGGCTTAAAGAAACCAATGACTGAGCCCATCTGTGCATTAGCCAGCCTGATCGCCAGTTCGGTGACCTAGATCGGCGGCATAGCTCCCACCCTCGATTAGGTATCGAAAAAATGCTAACAAAAATATTAGAATTAACCAAGTCTCTAAATTTAGAATCTCTAGTTACGTAGAAATCGACGGACTGCTCTCAACTCTTGATTGGGATTTCTAGTCGGCCCCCAAAACAAGGCTTGTGGTGCCTATTGTCTTTATTAAGTTGTCTTAAATAACTAGGTAATAGTTGAACCCTCATGAGGAGCATGAATCTCAATGCAACTTACCGTAGTTTAGCATACCCGATATGGAAAGCTCCTAAAGTGATATCATCCATAGAGAGAGAATACTATTGGGAGGGCTATTATGATAAAAATACCTCTAAATTTGATATTCACACACTATCTCCTCTTTCAAGGTGTGTTGCCCGTGTATATACGAATCCTACCTTATGCTATCATGCGAGGTACTAGCTTGGGAGAGAGCTCACGACCATGATCAAGCAAACTCACAACGGTTCATTCTGAAAGGCAAGGTGAAAACGCTTTTTGGGATGCAAGCAGCGAGGGAACTCTTATGGTCGAGTACCCACAAATCCGACCTTTTTATCCTAACTAGAGGTCAAGTCACAACACCTTTGTGTAAACCCTTGATGAAGACTACATTATGGTCCTTGAAAAGACCTTTTGATCAATTAACTTGTATTCACTATGAACGGTTCCAAAGACCTTCGACATAGGTTATGTGAGATCCCTCAAGTGAGAACAAAACAACTTTTCCCATGTTAATAGATGGGAATAAAAGTCTTTTTGACAGCTAGTGCGAAAAACCTTTTTGATTAGGTTATTCTAGTTTGGCATATTTGGTTTAACCCTTAGATAGTTAATTAAATGTCATTTTGTTAAAATTCCCTCTTGAGGATTTTGACAATTGGTATTACTTACTAAAATATGTTTGAATGATTCCGTTTGATTAGCCTTCAAGCAATCTTGGAAATTCACTTTCAAGTTATATATTCTGCTAGTGGATCATTTTTTAGTTGTCGAAAACAATGTACCCTTCATCTTTAGGTTCCTTGTCAACCTTAAACCACGTCTTTAGGTTCCCGATCATCCTTAAGCCTCGTTTTTAGGTTCTAGGTCATTCTTAAACCTTGTCTTTGGTTCTTGGTCATCAATAAACCTCATCCTTACTTTTACACTGTCCTTTGTTTCTAGGTTATCTTTAAATCTTGTCCCCACTTTTGATTTTTGATTTTATTTTTTTTAGGTTTTAAGTTATCCTTAAACCATGTCCTGACTTTTACACCCCATCTTGGGTAAGTATCATTCTTAAGCCATACCTTTTTCATAAAAATTCATTTACATCGTTCCATTCCATGAGAGAGATGGAGAGAGATTCCCCATGAATGAGCCAAACATTTACAAAGAACCACAGTAAGTATCTACGTATATCTCTAATCAAATGTCATTTCCTTTCGTTTTTCTAGTATTTCCCTAAATGTAGTAGATTAAAAATTTTAGGTATCATTTAGCCTTTGAGTGGAACCTCTAAACTCCCACTCAAAGAGGGGTAGCTATTGCAACCTCATTTTTAGCTGATGCATTGACAAAGGTAGAAAACTCAAGATTGGGGTTTCTAATCACAACCGAGCCCGTTTCTCAAACAAAAAATGTCATTTTTTCATTCATTTCTTTCATTTTGTCATTGTTAGACAATTTCCCACTTATTTCTAAAGAAAACCCAAAAAGTCAAACGATTGACTTTGACTAAAAGTCAACCCCGAGTCAAAAGTTGACTTTTGCATAAAAAGATTCTAAGCGATCCTAATTTCACTTTAACCAAATTAATTTTTAAAAATTTCAAAGATTTCACAAAAAAAAGAAGAAGAATATTTTAGGAAAAATCAACTATATAATTAACTTTTGGTCAAAGCTTTGATAAAAAAATTAGAAATGTCAAACATCCATAAATTATTTCGATTTTATTTCAATTTGACTTCAACGTTGAAAATTCTGCAAAAATTGACTAAGAACCTTGTTTTCCCAATTTTTCGGTTTCAAGTTTAAAATCGGCCAAAAAAAAAAAAAATTATTTTTCATCTAGTCATAATTAGGTTTAGTTTCTTTTACGACATTTGATCTAAGGAATTGTCATTTTTAGTTCTAATTAGTGGTCAAAATCAATTCTTCATGATTTACGAACCATTCCTTCCATTCTACTCATTTTTTGTGAGATAAGTACAAATTCATTTGGGAACTTCTCAATTTGAGGAATTTAGCATTCTTGAATATAAGAATACCAAGCTAATGAACTCCAATTGGTGAAATTCTAGTTGACCCCATTTGAGACAAAGGTTTAATTTCAAGAATTGAGGTTCAAGTTAACCTGCATTTTTAGCATAAACATCATGCCACCATTTCAAAGTAAATTTGGATGCAATGAATCACCTTAGGTATGGGTAGTTAACCCAATAGATGACTTGTGATATTAATTAAATTTAATTGCAGTTAATTTGCGATTTTGATCAAGTCATTACCTAAAATTGTCCAATTTTTGCTTAGAAAGTCTAATCATATGCACCCATGAGGTAAAATCAATATTTGTCATGTTAATTAGGTAACTAGGCCAATAAGAAATTACCAAATTGCATTTCATGGTTTAATTGTCCTAATTTCTTTCAAATTGGACCGTTTTTTTCTCAAATTGGGTAAGATCTCCTTCCAATTTTGTCTTGAACTAAATTACATAGAGTTTAGAACCCTAAGGACCAAGTCGTCTAAAGGATGACTGAATTCGTCAAATCGGCTTGGATTGGTCCTACCGGTTCAACCAGCCACCAATAGAGGAGGTCGGTTTGGTTACCCGTTGGCCGGCTCTTGGTGATTGGTCACCACCCTTGGATGTTCTGTCATGTGTATTTCGTTCCCATGCTCTTCAATTTTCCATATTTCATGAAAATAGCCCCGAGTCTTGTGAAATTATAAAATTGCCTCTAATTAAGTCTTAATCGTAAATTTGATTTAAACTTCTGATTTTGGAACATCAATTCCACCTAAATGATCATGTGACATATTTTAATTTCGGTGGATTGCTAATGAAGTCAATTAGGCCATCCGATCAAGTTTTAGTCGTCAAATCAAATGACGATGGAGATTTGATCTTGAAAGTGAAGTATATAAGGATTTTTCCCCTCTAAAATTTAGGGGAGCCTCATTTGCATATTTCAAGATATGGAAACATCGAAAAAGCTCTCAAATTCTCTCTCTCTCTCTCTCTCTCTCTCTCTCTCTCCAGCTATCAATTGGAGCCATTGCTAGTTCTAATGGTTGCTAGATCCTCCTGTTTGGCCACGTCTCCATTGAAGCTCAAAGACCAGCAATTGAATCGGTCTTGGATAGCCCGATCTTCATCCATCATCCTATAGAAGAGTCCCTGATCTTTTGGTGGTCAGGGCTTGGTCAAAGAGCCATTGGACGAGCTCCAGTGGTTGTTCTTCCCTAGGTGGTCCAAACCGGGTCCTACCGAGCATGGTCCTTCCCTAGCTGTGAATCGGTGGCTGATAGGTGCTAATTCAACCCCTCAGTGATCCTTGGCCTCTATTCGACAATCCTCGATGTTCGTAGTCCACTATGGTGCCTTGATCATAGGTCGATCAAGTTTTTTTTTTTTTTTTGGTAAAGGGTAAAAATATATTGAGCTTTAACCACCACATATACAAGATCCGGCACCACAAAACTTACACTCAACAAGACACAAACGTCTTCTCGAGTGAAAGGGTGCCAGACACAAAACACCGCAAAGCGGTCAAGACAAGCAAGGGCCGAGACAACAAACTAAAAAGACAGACTAACCAAAAGGCCACGCAGGACCAAGAAAAAGCAGCTCGCAAAGGTAGAGTAAGGCAACCTAGGCGGTCGGCATAGGAGAGCTGAAGATAGACGGGTCAAGGCCCTAGTTTCTTTGTAACCTCCTATTTCTCGGGCAATCTTCCATGCTTTTGAAGGTTAAGGCTTTATCCCTCACAACTTTAATAAGATGCTTCTTGAAAGCCACAACCACAATCGGCTACTCTCTAAAGAGGATGTTGTTTCTATACTTCCAAATGAGATGGCATAGATCTCCAAAAGAGAAACGACCAATGGCGTGATAGAAATCCTTACCTGAGAGGAATCTCATCACCCACTAAAGATTTTCTGTCCAAGTCCCATTTCTCCATGGGAGGTTGCACCTGGCCACCCAAAAGTACGCCATACTAGCCGTGATGCAGCAACCAAAAGTACGCCATACTAGCTCGATCAAGTTTGTTTCATCGAAATTGTGCATAGGTAAACACCTAATTCCGAGCTAGATGAAGCGAGATCTCATTAGGAGATCAAGGCTAAAGCTTGCACCTAAGGTTTGATCGATGATTGACATGTGACATCCTGGAATTTCAGTCATGTTTTCAATTAAATAAATCGAGCCTTTCATCGACGTGTCGATAGTACTATTCTCTAATTTGATCACTCATGAGATAACCAGACAACTGGGAAGTCACTAAGGGATTTTAATGCAATAGACTTGAAAATTCGACAAGGAATCAACTACTCAACTATGTTCATTTGCATTGATCATTATGGCACAGTTAAAAATTGATCAGAGATTAGAGATAGGTTGTTTCAATTGAGATATGGATCAAACTATGGGTGATTCCACCGGGATTGAAAAATTCCCGTCGATCGGCACTAAACCGATCTTTCGTCGTTTTGGTACCCCGTGTCCGTATTTGAATCCTCGAGATTTTTATGACAATCGAGAGTTGCCAATGCGTCGAAGAGGTACATTGTAATTCAAAATAAATCAATTACGGGTCGATTGCACTAAAAATTTCTGAAAGCTACTCGGTACGAGGTCACGTTAAAATCGCGCCAGATTGAAATTAACCACGAATATAAATCCAATTTTAGAAATTGAAAGTTCTGTCATCTCACGAGTCATTCTAGAAATGTCGACCCATCCTCCGAAGATTTTTGCAAACCAAGATTTTTGGCGAAAAGTTAAAATAGGGCCGTTTTTGTCTAGAAAATTTAGGGGACTGTTTTTTATCGCGTTTTTAGGGATACAAGTTGGTTCTATTGGCGTGGAAAAATGTCAATTTGATCGAGGACTCGGTGGTGGAATTTTTTAGGGCGGAATTGAATTAATTCAAGTGGGAATTGAAGTGAAATTTGGGAGAAACCAAGTGCAAAGTCGTAGCCCCGCCTTGCCCCTCAACTTTTGGACCATCTCCAAGGCTTCCTAAGCAAGCTAATGGTTTGGAAAAATTGCTGAGGAAGCCAGCAAACCAGAGGGCCACGGTCATGGGGACAAAAGAGGTGAGGTTGAAACCATTGGGACCCTCCAAGCTTTGTTGTCCCCCTCCTTCTACATCCCAGTCAATTTCCTCCATTTCTAGCAACCTTCAAACTTCCAAGAACCAGAGAAGCCGACTAGCAACTCCCCCCCACCGTTGATGCCCCTTGCCACCCGTCGACCGCGTAATGCCGTCGTCACATGCCGCGAGCCCCGCGCAAGCCCACGTCCTTGCTGCGTCATCCAGCCCGTCCTGCCTACATTCGAGCCTCCTGCTCGGATCCCTTGCCATCCTGAGCCTCCTTAGGCCACCATCAAAGCCGTGGCACCGCCGTTCAACCACCGAAGTCACTCACCTAGCTGCTGCTATCCCGTCCTTGCTGTTTCTGCGCCAAGCCAGCACCATCCAACCTCCTTCGGCCCAGCAGCAGAACTGAAACCTAGCAAGAGGCTATGGGCTTCGAGGCCCGTTTTCGAGCCCTTCCCAGCCTTGCTTGGTGCCCCCGCTTTGGAGTTTGTGGCCCATCTCCGCCTCGCCATCCTCGTGAACTCATTGAATTTTGAAACCATCGAGTTTACTCACTAATCTATGTTTAGGGAGTTAATTATGCTTAAGCGTTGATTAGTTTATGTTAAGTATGGATTAGGCAGTTAGTTAGAACGAATTAGCAATTTAATGATTCGTTTATGCATGTTAGGTGGTTAAAGTAGCGTAATTAGAGACTAGATAAGCTGTAGTATTTATCTAGATAGGTTCGGAAATTTTCCAGGCCCATTTTGGTACTTAGTTAGGCTTTTCCCGCCTAAGTTGCATTTATTGGTATTTATTTATTAATGTTTATAATAATTTAATTATTTATTATTTTCCAAAAATTAGACGAGGATATTCGGCGACCGGAATTCTCGTGCCGATTGCAATGGTGTGGTTGGTTTATTTATTTTGAGGATAATTTGTGCAAATTGTGTGTTGATTGTAATTTTGGATATTTATCCCAAAATTTATTGATTTCAGTATTTAATTAGAAAATTACCAAGCATTGGTTTACAGTGCCAAAAATAATTAGTGGGCTTCTATGAACCAAAAATATTATACTTTTGGCTGAGGCATACCGTGTACCCACACATGATTATTCTTACCATATATTTTGAAAACAGTGAAATTGTCAGTGGACGAGTATAATACACATTATTAGCTTTAGTGAGCATATATTAGCTTTGGTGAGCATATATCAGCTTTGGTGAGCTATACTATCTATCCATACCAACTTGTGAGAGCTACTGTTTATTTATATAGGCTTGTGAGAGCTACTATCTATCTATATCAACTTGTGCGAGCTACTATCTATCCTTTTTAGCTTGTGTGAGCATAGTTAGTGGTGACGGTATCGGATAGATAGTATTTATTGGATGGATTCATAGATAGTATCGTTAGGGTTGTACTGACTTGTAAGAAGGAACTGAGGCAAAGGTAAGTCCTCTGTCTTGTGCTTGTGCTTACGCAGCCCTTGAGGCATATTTTCTTCCTATTCAAGACTTAAGGGGTTAACTTGCTTAGATGTCGTTTCAACCCGTTATGGGATACCATTTACAGGTCCTTAGATGACAGTACCTCCCAAGCATTTTGGACAACCAAAGAAGGTCACCAAGCAGATATCTTATATTCCGCTTCATGGGAACCTAAGGGAACATGTCTATTTGGTTGTGAGGTCTGTTGTTTGGGTTGATGAGGGTCTACCCCATAAGATAACCCATCAATATAGATTGTGGTACCGTTGTGAGCGGAATGGACATAGAGAAGGTCCCATACCGGAATCTGAGGTTCCTATGTCGGTGCTGGAGGTTGCTTTTGGAAAAGGCTCGACAAACCCTCCTGGTGGTTTAATGGTGGACCCGAGTCTGTCGGATGCAGAGTCCCCGGTGTATTTTGTGGAAGACTCGAACGCTTAGAGGATCTATAGCCACTACCCCCCCTTTTTGCGGATCCTATATATATAGGCTAATATTGTATATGACATAGTTTGATATGAATATAAGTGTGTTGTGGTTTAAAAATTGTGGCCCTACTTCTTTATCCCATCTTTTAGCTATTTAGGGATTTATTTATTTGCTTTCGCATGCGTATTAAAATGAATGGGTTGGCGATGCATCCTGGGACGTTGTTATTTAATCGACCACTAAGGGATGGGCACACACTCGGACGATCAGGGCGTGACATCCCCATTTAGTGGTATTAGAGCAAGGTTAGTGGTTGCAGTAATAAGGTGTGATGGTTTATGGGATAGTTAGTAGGAATAGCCTTTATTTCATGTTGGTGCACATCTGTGTTAGTTGTTTGGTAGAATTATTTGTTTGGGATCGCTCATCTTCTAATTCAGTGTGGAATTGGAAGGCAAGTTTCAGTAGAAAACTTGTATTATGAGTGATCAGGAGTAGAGGACTCCTAAGAAGATGACCATCAGGCCTATTACTTAGGATAGGATGCTGATGACGGCTGGTACCTGAGGTGGCCGTGGTCAAGCACTAGCTCAAGCTAGCGCCAGTGGAGTAGCACCACCTCCTATTTGTGCTGGGGTAGCAGCCCTTGGTGATCAACAGGCTCAGATTCAAGCTGCTAGTGCCACCGCTACCACAACTGCCGCTCATGCCGCCGTAAATGCTGCTACTGCTACCGCACCTATCGCTGCACCTTTTGAGGTTCCACCAAGGAACGTGCTCACCATGAGACCGATACATAAGTTAGTAGAACAGTTTCTAAGGTTGAACCCACCGAAGTTCACTGGGGCATGAGACCCTGAAGCTGCAGCTCTATGGATCTAAGGCTTGGAGAAGGCCTTCGTACTACTAATGTGCACCGAGATGAAAAATGTAGTCTTTGCAACCTACTAGCTATAGGGAATTGCGAGTACTTGGTGGAGAGCCACTTTAGGAACACATTTTAGGAACAGTATTCCCTAAAGGTGTAAATCTAGAGTGGGATGCCTTTGTCGAAGTCTTCAACAAGTACTTCTTTGATAGTGCTAGAGAACTAAAGGGGGTAGAATTCCAAAGCCTTCGCCAAGGTTCAATGACTGCAGATCAATATGAAGCGAAGTTTGTTGAACTATCATAGTACACCCCCGAACTAGTCAAGAATCCAGTGAACCGAGCTAGGAGGTTTAGAGATGAGCTTAAACCGAAAGTGAAAAGCCCGCTAGTGCCATTGAATCTGAAGAACTACAATGACCTTTACAAACGGACCCATCTAATAAAGAGAGATCGAACGAACGAGCCGCCTCGTCTAGATCGAGGTTCATTTCAAACAGAGACAAAAACCAGTTTGGGAAGAGGCCCATGACCGGAGAAAGGTTTCAAGTTCTGCCCAATAGGAAGGGTGGAGTTGGAAAGTCAATGCCACGTCAGAATGGCATGTGTTGCTTCTGTGGAAGGCAACATGGATCAACCCCATGCCATTTAAGGATGGTTGCGTGTTTTGAGTGTGGCCAACAAGATCACATGGCCAGAGATTGTCCCAGAAGATAGAGAGGACAACAGCCCCATGCCGCCGCTGCCGATGGGTCAGATTAGAGGATCAACGCCATAGTTTGCACCACGTGGTGGACAGAACAAACCCCCGACTCAAGGGATAATGTACGCCATCACAAGAGGTTAGGCAGAGGATGCGCCTGATGTGATTACAGATACGGTTTCGCTGAATAACCATGCTGCTTATGCTTTGTTTGACCTTGGAGCGACTCATTCTTTTATTGCCGAGCAATATGTTAAGCTAATAGGATTAAGTCCAGAATTGCTAGAGTTAGTGGTTAATATATCTACACTATTAAAAGATAAGGTGTTAATTCCATTGGGTTGTTCTGGTTGCAAGTTAGCGATTGGTGAGTGAAAAGGGAGGATAGACTTATTAGTCCTCGTCATGTATGACTTTGATTTGATAATTGGCATGGATTAGCTCACCACGCAATGAGCTAAATTGGATTACTATCGTAAAGCGATTCATTTTGACCCGTTAGAGGGTGAGAGTTTCAAGTTTTTTGAAAGTTGAGGAGGTCCCTCGATTACCTTGACCTTGTTGCTTGAGGCAACCCGTTTGTTAGACGGGGGTTATCAAGGTTACCTGGCAATTATCATGGATACGAGAGTTGAGGAGCTGAAGATCGAAGATATCTCAATGGTGCAAGAATTTCCAAATGTATTCCTGAAGGAATTGTCAGGCCTACCGATAGAGAGAGAGATAGAGTTCGTGATTGAATTAGCGCCTGGGGCAGAACCAATCTTTAAAGATCCTTACAGGATGTCGTTATCTGAGTAGAAAGAACTGAAGCTATAGATGAGGGAATTATTGGATAAGGGATTTATATGTCCCCGGTGCATCACCTTGGAGAGCACCAGTTCTATTCATGAAGAAGAAAGATGGTTCGTTGCGTCTGTGCATCGACTATCGTCAACTCAATCAAGTGACGATCAAGAATAAGTATCCACTCCTGAGGATCGACAACTTGTTTGATCAATTACAATGAGCGTTGATATTATCCAAAATCGACTTGAGGACAGGATATCATCAACCAAGGATCAAGAAAGAGGACATTCCAAAGTCAGCATTTCGTACTTGATACAGCCATTATGATTTTACTGTAATGCCATTCAGGTTGACGAACACCCCAGCTGCTTTTATGGATCCGATGAGCCGAGTATTCAATTAATATCTAGATCTATTCGTGATCGTATTCATCAATGATATTTTGGTGTATTCGAGAAGTGCTGAGGAACATGAAAGTCATCTAAGAATGGTACTTCAAACCCTGAGGATTCATCAGTTATACGCTAAGTTCAGCAAGTGCGAGTTTTGGTTGACTTGTGTTGCATTCCTAAGTCATGTCATTTTAGGCGAAGGAATCTCCATGGACCCAGCCAAGATTGAAGCAGTGATCAACTGGCCAAGCTAACTACAGTGACAGAGATCATAAGTTTTTTGGGTTTGGCAGGCTACTACAGAAGATTCGTGAAAGGATTTTCAACGTTGGTGTCGCCGTTGACTGGACTCTTGAAAAATGACGATAAATTTGTATGAATAGACAATTGCGAGCATAGTTTTCAAGAGCTTAAGCAAAAGCTGACTACCGCACCTGTGCTGACCATTCCATCTGGTCCTGAAAGATATGAGATCTACAATAATGCATCATTCAGAGGACTGGGTTGCATACTAATGCAATATGGTAGAGTTGTTGCATATGCCTCTCGTCAATTGAGACCTTATGAACTGAATTACCGGATGCACGACTTGGAACTCGCAGCAATCATGTTTGCTTTAAAGATTTAGAGATATTATTTTTGTGGAGAGAGATTTTAGATCTTAACTAACCATCAAAGTCTCAAATATCTATTCTCTTAGAAGGAGTTGAACATGAGACTGTGTCGCTGGATGGAACTTTTAAAGGACTACAATTGTGATACTTTATATCACCCTGGAAAATAGAATAAGGTCACCGACACTTTGAGTCGGAAGTCTTTAGTTGCACAAATAATGGTCAAGGAATGGGTTTTACTTGAGAGAGCTCAAGATTCAGTTTTCAAATTTGAGGTGGGCTATCTTTCAAATCTTATGGCCACCCTTAGAATTGAGCCAAATATTCAGATCATAATCAAATTACTTCAATCGACAGACCCAAATGTTCAGAAGATTCTACAAGAGGACACCGACAAGAGAAAGGCTGATTTTCAGATTTTTTAGGATGGAACACTGAGGTTCTGAGGATGATTGTGTGCATCGGGCGATCTCATCGTAGCAGATACAACATTCGTCCTGGTAGTACGAAGATGTACCATAATCTGCGTCAACACTATTAGTGGTCTAGTATGAAGGCGGACATCGCCAAGCATGTCGCTAAGTGTCTGACGTGTTAGTAAGTGAAGGCACAACATGGTAAGCCGAGAGAACTCTTGCAACCTCTCGAGATCCTAGAGTGAAAATGGGAGCACATCCCGATGGATTTTATGACAGGTTTACCGAGGAGTTAGAGGGGTAATGATTCCATTTAGGTAATGGTCGACAGACTAACAAAGTCAGCTCACTTCATCGCAGTATGAAAGGACCTTGTTTTGGATAGGCACACAGAGTTGTTCGTGCATTAGATAGTTCAACCTCATGGAGTGCCGGTGGCAATAACCTTAGATCGAGACCTGAGATTCATAGCTGCTTTTTGGAAGAATTTGCAGGTTGCCTTAGGAACGAAGCTGCAGTATAGTACGGCATATCATCCTCATATGGAAGGCCAGTTTGAGAGGATAATCTAAACCCTTGAGGACATGTTGCGAGCTTGTGTACTAGATTTCAAGGGAAGCTAGGAACAACAGTTTCACCTTGTCGAGTGTGCCTACAACAACAACTACCAGCAGGGCATTTAGATGGCTCCTTTTGAAGCATTGTATGGCAGACCCTACAGAACACCAGTGTGTTGCGATAAAGTTGGGGAAAGAAATATCACAGGCCTAGAGTTAGTCCAGCAATTAGTAGAGGCCGTCATAGTCATCAGAGATAAACTAAAGACCGCTCAAAGCCACCTGAAAAGTTACGCAGATAAGCGTCGAAAACCTTTGGAGTTTCAAGTTGGTGATCACATTTTTCTAAAGGTGTCACCAATGAGGAGTACTTCGCGCTTTGGCAAGAGGGAAAACTGACTTCGAGGTACGTAGGTCCCTTTGAAATTCTAGAGAGAATCAAGATCCTAGTGTGTCGTCTTGCATTGTCATCGAGACTAGTGCAAGTGCACGACATCTTTTACGTGTCGATGTTGAGGAAGTATAAACTTGACCCAACCCACGTGCTTAATTTTGAGGAATTGGACGTGAACAACAGAGTGCCGTACGTGGGAAGTTTAGTTTAGAATGTGGATTGGAAAGAACAAATTCTACGTACCAAGACGATCCCATTGGTTAAAGTGGTCTCGGCAACACCACGTAACTGAATGAGCAACTTGGGAAAGTGAAGAATCGATGAGACGACTGCATTCCCCCACCTTTTTGTTTAAAGTATTGTAAGGGTTTAAATTTCGACGACGAAATTTTTATAAGAGGGGAAGAGTTGTGACATCCTGGAATTTCAGCCTTTTTTTCGATTAAATAAATCAGGCCTTTCATAGATAAATCGATAGTGCTATTCTCTGAGCTAATCACTTATGAAATAACTAGAGTATCTAGGGAAGTCACTAAAGGATTTCAATGCAATAGACTTGAGAATTCAACCAGGAATCGACTACTCGACCGTGCTCATCTGCAGAGATCATTATGGCATAGTTAAAATTTGATCAAAGATCAAACATAGGTTGTTTCGACTGAGTTAGGGGTCGAAGTGTGGGTGATTTCACCAGATTGCAAAATTCTTGTCGATCGACATTAGACTGATTTTTCTGTCATTTTGATACCCTATGCCATATTTGAAGCCTCAAGATTTTCACAACAATCGAGAGTCATCAATGTGTCGAAGAGGTACATTGTGATTCAAAATAAATCAATCATGGGTCAATTGCACCAAAAATTTCCAAAAGCTACCCAGCAGGCGAGGTCATGCTAAAATCGTGCCAGATTGAAACTAACTGCGAATTTAAATCTAATTTTAGAAACTGAAAGTTATGTCATGTCATGAGTCATTTTAGGAACGTTGACTCATCCTTCGAAGATTTCTCTGCAAACTGAGATTTTTGGCGAAAAGCCTAGATAGGGTCGTTTTTGTCCTGAAAATTCAGGGGACTATTTTTTATCAAGTTTTTGGGATGCAAGTTGGTTCTATTGGCATGGACCATCTCCAAGGCTTCCTAACCAAGCTAATTGTTTGGAAAACTTGCTGAGGAAGCCAGCAAACCGGAGGGCCATGGTCATGGGGACAAAAGGGGTGAGGTTGAAGCCATTGGGACCCTCCAAGCTTTGTTGTCCCCCTCCTTATCCATCCCAATTAGTTTCCTTCATTTCCAGCAATCTTCAAACTTCTAAGAACCAGAGAAGCTAACCAACAGCTCCCCCCTCCCCCGTTGATGCCCCTTGCCACCCATCGGACTGCTAGAACACTGCCATCGCACGTAGAGAGCCCCGCGCGAGCACGCGTCCTTTCTGCCTCATCCAGCCAATCTTGCCTACGTTTGAGCCTTCTGCTCGCATCCCTTGCCATCCTAAGCCTCCTCAAGGCACCATCGAAGCCGTGCCACCGCCATTTAGCCGCCGAAGTCACCCGCTTGGCCACCGTTGTCTCGTCCCTACTGTTTCCGTGTCAAGCCAGCATCGTCCAACCTCCTTCGACCCAATAGCAAAACCGAAACCCAGCAAGAGGCTGTGGGCTTCGAGGCCCATTTCCAAGCCCTTCCCGGCCTTGCTTGGTGCCCCTGCTTTGGAGTTTGTAGCCTGTCTCCGCCTCGCCATTCACGTGAACTTATTGGATTTCAAAACTAGTGAGTTTACTCACTAATCTACGCTTATGGAGTTGATTATGCTTAAGGGTTAATTAGTTTAGGTTAAGTATGGATTAGGTGGTTAGTTAGAATGGATTAGCAATTTAATGATTAGTTTATGCATGTTAGGCGGTTAGAGTAGCGTAATTAGAGACTAGATAAGCTGTAGTATTTATCTAGATATGTTCGGAAATTTTTCAGACCCGTTTCAGTAGTTACTTAGGCTTTTCCGACCTAAGTTGCATTTATTGATATTTATTTATTAATTTTGGTAATTATTTAATTATTTATTATTTTTCCTAAATTAGACCGTGATAACCGGTGACCAGAATTCTATGCTAATCTCAATGGTGTGGTTGGTTTATTTATCTGGATGATAATTTTGTGCAAATTGTGTGTTGATTGTAATTTTGGGTATTTATCCCAAAATTCAAATCTTTCAGTATTTAATTAGAAAAATATTGGGCATCAGTTTACGGCGCCGAAAATAGTTTTATCAACTATATAATTAGTGGGATTTTATGGACCAAAGATATTATATTTTTGGCTGAGGCCTACCGTGGATCCACACACGATTATTTTTACGAAGTATTCTGAAAATAGTTAAATTGTCAGTGGACAAGTATAATACACATTATCAACTTTGGTGAGCATATATCAGCTTCGGTGAACTATACTATCTATCTATACCAGGTTGCGGGAGCTACTGTCTATCTATATTAGCTTGTGAGATCTACTGTCTATCTATATCAGCATGTGCAAGCTACTATCTATCCTTCTCAGCTTGAGTGAGCATAGTTAGTGTTGACGGTATCAGATTGATAGTATTGAATTCATAGATAGTATTGATTGGATGGATTTATAGATAGTATCGTTGGGGTTGAAACAATTAAATTGAAATGCTTGGTTGAGGGGTTGAATTGTACTAACTTGCGAGAAGGAACTGAAGCAAAGGCAAGTCCTCTAACTTGTACTTGTGCTCAGGCAGCCCTTAGGGCATATTTTCTTTCTAGTCGAGACTTAGGGGATGAACTTGCTGAGACGTCATCTCACCCCATTGTGGGATAACATTTACAGGTCCTTAGATGGCAATACCTCCCGAGCATTTTGGACAGCCGAAGAAGGTCATCAAGTAGATATATTATATTCCACTTCATGGGAACCCAAGGGGATTGGCTATGAGCTTGTGAGGTCCGTTGTTTGGGTTGATGAGGGTCTACCCCATAAGGTACCCCATCAATACAGATCGTGGTACCATCGTAAACGGAATGGAAAAGAGAAGGTCCCATATCAGAATCTGAGGTTCCTATATCAATGCTAGAGGTTGCTTTTGGAAAAGGCACGGCAGACCCTCTCGGTGGTTTAGTGGTGGACCCGAGTCCGTCGGATCCAGAGTCCTCTATGTATTATGTGGAAGACTCAAACACTTAGAGGATTGTAGCCTCTACCCCCCTTTTTTGTGGACCCTGTATACATCGGCTAATATTGTATATGATATGGTTTGATATGTATATAAGTGTGCTGTGGTTTGAAAATTGTGGCCCTACTTCTCTATCCCATCTTTCTGCTGTCTAGGGATTTAGTTATTCACTTCCGCATGCACATTAAAATGAATGGGTCGGTGATGCATCCTGGGATGTCACTATTTAATCGACCACCGAGGGATGGGAACGTGCTTAGAGGATCAAGGCATGACATGATATGCCTATTATAGGATGTTCAAGATGATCTAGAATGGATATGGACGATTGATTATGGTTCCATGATGGTTGATTGCTTGAATGATATGGTTCTATAATTTCGAATCCCTGGTTTGATTGTCTAGATGTTTGCCTTGGAATGACTTGGTTATTGTACTTTTTTGTGCTCAATGTCTACACGATATTCCAAGATGTTCGAATATCTTTCCGATGAGTCATTGAACGCCCTGATCTGGCGTAGTTTGATATGGTTTTTGCCTGTCCAAAGTTGAGTCCATTATCTACAATTTGCTTGTTGTCCTATTGATTTGCGACCTACACTATTTCTCAATTTTTAGCCGATTTTTTTGTTGTACAAAATTACATTGGTCATGACATATCTTTTTTCTAGATTTTTTGGAATTGATTTGATTGGTAAATCTTCAAAAATCGTCCATGTACTGATCTGCCCTGCTCAAGCCCGAATTACACTTGCTCTTAAGTGAGGCAGTAAACTTGCTTGCTTGGATTCGCATCCTTACGAAAGTCATAGAATACATCATAAGCTTTCTAACAAGGTATAGATTGCAGCAAACGGTCATCATTAGCCAAGTCAATTGCTTGCACAAAGTCGTGGTTGTGTTGCTGCAATTTGAGATAATGAATGCCTTGTTATGTTTTCCCATTTTCATGCAAATTTTTGTGAACCAAAATTAGATTTCGATGTCTTCATAAAAATGATCATGACATTGCATTCCATACATAGGATTTTTGATGGATTTTTTTTTCATGTCATTAAATCATTGAAAATTATCCATGCTCTGTACAATCCCTACTGCAATTATGGCTGATCATGTTTCCATAAAAATGTCTTTGATTGAGCTCCTTAATAGCATAATTAGTGCATGATGTCTTCTAGACATACTTAGAGTACATCACAAGCTTCGAAATGATGTATACCACGTGTCATTTGAGGCCATTTGCCATATGAAAACCATTCACCAATTGGACATGTTACCACTGGATTTGTTAAAAATTCTGTCATAAGTGCTTCTTAATAATAAGTCACCCACCAATATTAATGAATATGTGTGATCTTTTTGTCCATTGATATAGGGTTAAATGTCTTAACCAAACTTGTTCGTCACCTTTAGCCCTATGTCATGTTCGAATTTCACAATTTTTCATGCATCATTTAGGTAGTTTAGCAAGCCAATTATCATGCATCACATTCTACCATGCTTAGGATTGAGTTATACACTTTACAATTGCCATCATTTGAGCACTAATGTGTCCTTAATTGAGCCTGATGTCTCTTAGGAGGTCTTCGGGCACATCATAAGCTTTCTAATGACGCCAATTTTGCACCATTTGCATGTCATTTGGCCCATTTTCCATTTTGGGAAAATTTGCATGTTCTACGTTTATGAAGTAAGACCTGTTGTTATTTTTGCATGCATATTTTAGGAAGGATTTTGAGGTTGAGTCCTTAACGGATTTTTTTTCCTTTTTCATGACTATATTGTAGTGAAACTTATGAATTTTTAGATAATGTTTACTAAGACAAATTGTTGTTGATTTGCCATGACATCTTGCTAACCTATTCTGTTTCTAATGCACTGTCTTGTGTTCTTAAATTTTTATAAATTCATATGTAGCTCATCTTAGGAAGCTTCCTTATGAAAATTGTTCTTTATTGAGTGCTTAATGTTTTACAATTTTCTTAGGACCAATTATCCACGGGTCATATCCCAAATGCTTTGGTTTTGATTGCCCTCTTTGATGGTTTCTATTATGATTCTTTGATGCAATTTTTTATAGGATATTTTAGAATATCTTTCATGCTGAATTGGGAGTAGTCATTTCATGAGATTTCTTCCAAATTTCCTAATATTTATTGTCACGCCCGATCCTCGTGCACGCGCACATCCCTTACCTTGGTCAAAGTTAAATGCGATATGCCAGGATGTATCGCCAACCCTTTTCATTTTAATATGCACATGCGGAAGCAATTATAATCCCCAGACAATAAAGCAATGTGATAGAAAAGTAGGGACATATTTTTCATATTGAAATTCACAACCAAACTTTTATACAAGCACCTCATAGCATATAATACAATACTATTCACAAAGGCCTGGTCTAACACTCAACCACCTATAACCAGGGTTCACAAAAGACGATAGGATCTTAGTCTTCATTTGGGTCGTACTCGGGATCATTAGTGAGGTTCTCCTTCAGGTACTCCTCTTCGGGTTCTTTATCCTCAGGCTCCTCATGAGGGACAACCGGGATGAGACTATGTCTCAACAAGTTCTACCCCCTAAGACCCGATTAGTAAGCTAATATGCTATCCGGGCTACCTTTGCATGCACAGGTTAGAGGACTTACCTTGGCCTCAGTTCCTTCCTGCAAATTAGTATATATATTAAATATACATGATCACATCACATCACATCACGTCAATCAAATCGAATCATCCATCAATTGACCAAGTCAATTACATGTCAACGATGGCCATTCCCCGGCCGTTCATTCAATACTACCTATAAGTTTAGTCATATCAACGACTACTTATTATAAGTCGATAATAGATAATATAGCTTACTGGAAGCTGCCTCAATTACTAAGATAATATACTATAGATTTATGCTCGCCAGAAGCTGCCTCAATTCCAGATATAGTATATTATATATGCTCACCAGAAGCTACCACAATTATCAATATAGTATACTATTTATGCTCACCAGAAGCTGCCTCATTTATACTCATATAGTATACCATAGCTCACCAGAAGTTGTCAGATTCATTGATCCGATATGTTCATTATACTCACCAGAAGTTGCCAGCCATACTTTCATAATATGCTGAAAATTATATATATATGCTCACCAAAAGCTGCCAGCCATACTTTTATAGTATGCTGAAAATATTATTTATGCTCACTAGAAGCTGCCAGTCATACTTTTATAATATGCGGAAAATAATATATATGCTCACCAAAAGCTGCCAGTCATACTTTCATAGTATGCTGAAAATTGATTATTTAATCAAATCATAATTTTTATCCTTTCTAATAAAAAATACCCATGCATAGGTATACGGTCGGCCTTAACCACAATATTATAATTTCCTTTTCACAAATACCACAATTATGTGTAGTCCACCAAAACACTTTTGTTGCTGTCTGTTAGAGAAAACTCGCTTGAGTGTTTTGAAGTTGACAAAACATTTCCATCAGTCTAGTCTGAAGACTTGCAGACTCTTCATCAAAGTCTAAAGACCTCCGGACTACCAGACTCAAGACTCAAAGTCTATCCTCATTGACAGTTTCTAGTCCGTCGAAGAAGACATATCCTGAATTGGATGTTTCGTCAAGGATTTGACTTGATCGACTGAAGTAGATCTCTTGGCTGGATATAGCATGTCGGAATCCATTATTCTAATCAACATTGATTCAGGAAATGTGGATCCGTTGATTGGAGAAGTATACTTGGAAGGTTCTACTTATGGAAACCAAGATCCTGATTGTATGGGCGAGCAGGATTGATGGGCTATCGTCATGTTCCTTAAATAGCTTGAAGATCTTCCTAATTGATTATGTCCAACGGGTAGATTGGAAGAAGTCTTTTAGTAAGTGCCAACGAGTATCATGGCATAAAAGAGTATATAAGGAAGATGTTCCAGTTGTTTTGAGTGTGTGCGCGATAGAATAATTTCAAAGTCTAAAGCTCCTTGTTCTTAGCCAATTCATCTGTTGAGCGAAATCTTGTACGCAAAAGAGAGTATATAATCTTGAGACCTTGAGGAAGTGTAGTAGAGTCTCTACACTGTGGAATCAAGGGAGAGCTTTACTGTAACAACTCTTTTGTTCATAGTCAAATCTAGCTGGTGGGCTGTCAGTGCAGAAGAGTGGACATAGGCTTGGATTAAGCCAAACCACTATAAACTCTGTGTTCAAATTCTCTTCCCTAAACTCTATTACTTTGATCGTAACTTGTTTATTCGAAAAGAGAGGAATTTCCTTTTCATAATCCATTGTTAATTTGTGCTGCACTTATTTCGCAAAATTGTTTATGCACCTATGCATCCCCCTCTAGGTGCACATACTAGCTTTCACAATTGGTATTAGACCTCGTGTACTCACTTAATTTGAAGTGTCTTACTTCAGAGTTAAAGATCCATGGCTAGTATGTTGGCTCCAGGACTGGTTGAAGGGCAAAGGAATACCAGACCGTCCTATTTTGATGGAAAGGAATACAACATATGGAAAAACAAGATGAAGGCGTTTGTAAGATCAAAGGATCCTCTGGAATGAGACGTGGTAGAAAAAGGAATCATTCCTAAAGCAGCATCAGTCTCAGAAAGAGGAAAAGAAACCATTGAGTCTGGCGAAATGACTCAAGAAGAGATAACCAAGAGACAAGCTCTTGATACGACGGCTATTTATTCCTTATATTGTGCATTATCACCTACTGAATATAATAGAATATCTTCTTGTATTACAGCTAAAGAAGTCTGGGATAGATTACACATCACCTATGAAGGAACTAACCGAGTGAAAGAAACCATAATCAACATTTTACTCGGACAATACGAAGCATTCAAAATGAAATATGATGAATCTATCATTGACATGTTTAGCCATTTTACAGAGATCGTGAATGGCCTTGAAAATCAATGGCAACCAATTTCTGTTCCCATGAAAGTAAACAAGTTTCTGTGTAGACTCTCCAAGGATTGGAATCACATAAAGACCTCAATAAGGGAGACACAAAGAATTATGCCACTTTCGGTTGATGAATTGATTGGGACTCTTCAGTCTTATGAAGTGGAGCGAATCAATGAAGATGAAGATCCTAGAGGTAAGAAATCCATTGCATTAAAATCTAATGATGATTATGATGCCATAGATTCTGATGACGATATGAATGACGAAGAGCTTGCTCTCATGATAAGAAGATTCAGAAAGCTAAACAGAAAGGGAAGAAAATTCAATCCAAAGAAATAGAGTAAGTTTGTTGAGGATGATGAATCCAATAAAGATGTAGTCTGCTTTGAATGTAAGAAAAAGGGATACATCGGACCCAACTGTCCCCTTCTGAGGAAAAAGAAAGGAAAAGCTGAGAAATATCGAAAGGCACTCAAAGTAGAAACTTGGAGTGATACGCTGAATGTGAAGAAAGTGATCATGATTATGCCAATATTTGTCTCATGGCACAATCGGACTCGAATCGCTCCGAGACGTACTTATCTTCAGAAGTGAAATTGAGTTAAGTAATTTGAAAATCCCTACTAAAGTTTCTAGATACATTGATGAATTATGTCTTAGTCTTAAAACTTCTCTTAAAAGGATTTCCGAACTTAAAAGAGAAAATACTGCACTAAAACAACAGGAAATTGTTTTGAAAGAAAATGTCAAAAGTTTAGACAAAAGTGTTTCTTCCTTGAAAGAAAATGAAGAAAATCTTTTAAAAGAAAATGCATTCTTGAAAAATGACATCTCAAATATTTCCAAAAGATTTTCTATTAGGATCTGAGAAACTTGAGAAAATTCTTTCAGCACAAAGACCTTACTTCAACAAATCAAGTTTGGAAATGACTGCTGAAACCATTCCTCTAATTGATTTTCCTAAAGTAAAAGAAAGAATTAAGCAAAGACCTACGAGAAATGCTTACAAAAATCATTTCCAAAAAGTGTTTGTAAAACCAGTAGGTCGCATTGCTCTTAAATGTTCTAAGTGCAATAGTTCAGATCATTTTGAAAAAGAATGTCCTATGGTTTGGAAACCTTGTTAAGAAGGTTTGGACAAGGACGGTATATCCTACTAACACCAATGGACCCAAGAAAATATGGGTACCAAAGAAAGCTTGAGTCTCTTTTCTAAATGCAAGTCACTATCAAGAGAAAGATTAAATGGTACCTGGATAGTGGATTCGGAACTGTAAAGATTGGAAGTCTCACGATCAGTAATGTTTCCTTAGTGGAAGGACTCAACTACAACTTGCTGAGTATCAGCCAGCTATGCGACACCGGTTTCAAAATCAACTTTTAAGAGGGAATATGTTCAGAAACAAGTAAAGATTCCTCTCAGTCTTTCACAGGTTGAAGACATGGAAATATCTATCTCTTGGATGTCAAACCAGATGAAGCCCAATGCCTAATCTCAATTCAAGAAGAAGCAAACTTATGGCACAGAAAACTTGGGCACATCAACATGAAGCAAATAGTCAAAATTTCAGCAAAAAAAGCTTGTTCGTGGTCTACCCAATCTGTCATACCAAAAGACTGATCTACATACACCATGCATGTTGGGAAAATAGGTAAGAAACTCATTCAAACCAATAAATCAAGTCTCCACTAATCGTGTACTGCAGCTTCTGCATATGGATCTCTTTAGACCAACCGAACTCGAGCATTGGAGGTAAGAAATATTGCCTAGTAATTGTGGATGATTACTCACGATTCACTTGGGTATATTTTCTGGTAAGTAAATCTGAAACCTTTTCTTACTTTAAAAGGTTTGATAAAAAGGTTCAAAATGAAAAAGGGTATGTTATTTCAAGTATACGAACTGACCATGGAGGTGAATTTGAAAATCAAGACCTTACAAAATTCTATGATGAATCTGGTTTCCAGTATGTGTTCTCCTCTCCATATACTCTAGAGCAGAATGGAGTCGTGGAAAGGAAGAATAGATCCTTGCAAGAAATGGCTAGAACTCTTTTAATTGAAAGTAACATATCTTCACATTTTTGGGCTGAAGCTGTTTCTACAGCATGTTATATTATTAATAGAGTTTTTCTAAGGCCTATTCTGGAGAAAACTCCCTACGAGTTATTCAAAGGTAAGAAGCCCATTGTTTCATATTTTCATGTGTTTGGATGTAAATGTTTTATTTTGAAAAATGAAAATGATCAAGTTGGGAAGTTTGAAGAAAAATCGAGACGAAGGCATCTTCCTTGGATATTCAACCACAAGCAAAGCTTACGAGTATACAACAAAAAGACTCAATCTGTGGAGGAATCAATGAATGTCAAATTTCAAGACTCTATGCAAAATGAATCGATTCATATTCAAATTGAAGAATCTGAACCTGCTCTAGACTCTACAAAGTCTAAACCTCCAACGGCAGCTTAGACTTCAGAAGACCAGTAACAAATGATAGTCGAAGATTCAAATGAAGAAAAAGATCAACAGTCTAACAAACCAATCAACAACTGGAAGCATAAGTCCGGTCATCCCACAGATCTCATTATTGGTAATATTAATGAAGGAATTCGCACAAGATCCAAAAGGCACGAAGAGTCTAGTGCCGTGGCTCTTACTTCTGAAATAGAACCCAAAAGTATAGAAGAAGCTCTATCTGATGAAAGCTGGATTATTAAAGCCATGCAAGAAGAACTCAGGCAATTCAGTATTAATGATGTCTGGGAATTGACTCCTAAACCGAAAGGTAAATCCATCATTGGAGCTAAATGGGATTTCAGAAACAAGATGAACGAGAAAGGAAAGGTCATTAGAAACAAAGCAAGACTCGTGGCCAAGGGCTATACGCAAGAAGAAGGGATAGACTATGAAGAGGCTTAAGCACCAGTAGCAAGGTTAGAAGCAATCAGATTATTACTTGCTTTTGCTTGTCATAAAAATTTTAGGTTATTCCAAATGGACGTCAAAAGTGCTTTCCTAAATGGATTTATCCAAGAGGAAGTCTATGTGGAACAACCACCTGGTTTTGAAGACCCAAGGAAACCAGACTTTGTTTTCAGACTGAAAAAGGCTTTATATGGTTTAAAGCAAGCACCTCGAGCTAGGTATGATGGATTGAGTAAGTTTTTAATCCAAAATGGCTTTGTCAAAGGTAAAGTAGACACTACACTGTTTATCAAAAGAGAAAGCAAAAGTTTCTACTTGTTCAAATTTATGTTGATGATATTATTTTTGGATCTTCTAATGAAAGTTTGTGCAAGAAATTCTCTAAGTCTATGCATGATGAATTTGAAATGAGCATGATGGGTGAACTAACCTTTTTCCTCGGGCTCCAAGTAAAACAACTGAAGGAAGAAACCTTTATTCATCAAGAAAAGTATGCTAAAGATCTTGTTAAAAAGTTTGGACTGGAGAATTGCAAAAAGACTGATGTACCAATGTCAAATTCCTTGAAGTTGGACAAAGATGAAGGAGGAAAGAAAGTCGACCAGAAGCTATACAGGAGTATTATTGGTTCACTTCTTTACCTTACTGCTTCTAGAGCTGATATTTTGTTTAGTGTTTGCATTTGTGCCAGGTTTCAATTAGACCCTAGAGAATCTCATTTAAGTGCTACAAAACGTATTATCAAATACATTGCCTCAACTTCAACTTTGGGTCTCTGGTATCCTAAAGAAGGAGACTTTACTCTTCTTGGATACTCAAACGCAGATCTAGCTAGATGCGAGTTGATAGAAAGAGCACCTCGGGTACCGTCAACTACTTGGAAGCGGACAGTGTCTTGGTTCTTAAGGAAGCAAAGTACGGTAGCTCTTTCTACAACAAAAGCAGAATATGTAGCTCTTAGAAGTTGTTGTTCACAAATTTTGTGGAAAAAACAACAATTAAGAGACTTTAGAATTGAAGATTCATGCACTGAAATCGAATGTGACAACACCAGCGCAATCAATCTCACCAAGAATCCAATTCTTCACTCAAGAGCAAAACATCTAGAGATTCGACATCACTTCATTAGAGATCATGTTCATAATGGAGAAGTTTCGATTCAGTTTATTGACTCAAAGAATCAACCGGCGGATATATTTACAAAGTCTTTGGAGAAAAATCAATTTGAAGCTATTCGTTCTAGACTTAATATCTTAAAGTCGAGGAAGTTCAGACCCAGGACGAAAGATTCTCGAGACTCGGTCAATCAATCAAGTTTTTTTTTTTTTTGCAAGTTATTTTATCTCTCGAATCAAATCTTGAAAATTTACGATTATCTATCCTCAATTGATTGTTGCTATTTTTCAATTTCCATGATTATTGCAATCTTTCCTTTTAGAAAAATGAGTTATTTTTATGACAATTATCTAATTTTTTTGAAAATGCAGTTATTTTTAAAAGGCATCTTTATATTTCCTTTTACGACGTTCCGTATGCCTCTCCTCAACTGTCTTATATACAGTTGGTTCCTCTTCGTTTTTACTCACAAAAACCCTAAGAGAGCACCGATCTTCCATCTCTGTCTTCTTCTCTTGTTTAATCTTCAAAAAGTTGTCATCTTTCTTGGGAAAACAAGCTTGGAATCTCTCAAAGACTGTGAAAAATGTCTTCCCAAATAAAGTCTTCGAGGATCGCGAACAGGGGACCACAACAAATGCGTGAGGGGCATACGCACTTCGATCTAACCGAAGAAGAAGAATTTCCTACTCAACAACAGAGCCCACAACATTCTCAGCAGCGTCCATCTTCTCCTCCTAGACCTCAGAATGTTTCACATCAAGAAGAGGAAGAAATTATTGAAGACGCATAACCTGTAAGAACTCTTAAGCCTGGCTTTACTTATAAGCTTTATCGTGCTTTAAAAAGGGGTGGTACTCCTTTGAACTACATTGACGAATTTTTGAAAGAAAAAGGGTATAGAAATGAAAACTATTTTCTACGCACAATAGAACGATTGGGGATTGCCCCCGCTGGATCGGTAGAAGAGGCATGGGAAAATATCCCAACCGATCCACGTGTTGGAGGGCTGAGTCAACCAGATGGGAATGATGATGATAGGATGTATAGTCAGTTTAAACTGAGAATGGGTGTTGCAGCAAAAATCCAAAACAAAAGGACAGACTTGTTTCGATCGGAGGAACACAAGCAACTTTACTCTAGGTTGCTGAAGTGTGGGGTGATAAACCCTAGAAGTGTGGATTTTGATTTCCTTGAGTCTATGAATGTCAATCTGTGGGAGAAATTCAATCTTCTTCAACTTGAACAATTTTGTTCTGATAGTACAGAAGCCTATGTTGAACTTACTACTTATTTCTATTCGAATCTTAGTTTCTTGGATGCGAATAGATTCTCTTTTAGTGTTCGAGATCAGGACTATGTGGTTGACATGAATACTTTGGCTGATGTGATTGGGGTTGAAAGAGGGAGATTTCAACCTATCAGTGTGTCTATTACTCGTGCAACGTTGGAACTTGTTAAGGATCGAAAAGTGGAAGAAAAGATTTCCTATTTGAGGATGAATGCAACCAACATTCTGCTTCACAAGATTATGATTAACTGCCTCAGACCAAAATCTACTTCAAAGATCGATGTTTCAAACTCGGAGGCAAAGCTGATGTATGCCATCCATAATGGGAAAAAGTTTTCTCTTCCACACACTATTATGTTCCACATGTATAGGGTAGTGGTGAAGGACAAGGGTCAACTTCCTTATCCAGCTCTTGTGACTAAGTTATTCAAACATCTGAATATTCAGCCTCCCTGAATTCTTTATGGTCGAGCGTGCGAACAGATGGTGGTAGGACTGAAAATGGTCTCTAAAATGCGTTTGAATGAACTTAACAAGGAATTGGAGAAGTTTAAGGAGAAAACCTATCGGTGTGTCTATTACTCGTGCAACGTTGGAACTTGTTAAGGATCGAAAAGCGGAAGAAAAGATTTCCTATTTGAGGATGAATGCAACCACCATTCTGCTTCACAAGATTATGATTAACTGCCTCAGACCAAAATATACTTCAAAGACCGATGTTTCAAACTTAGAGGCAAAGCTGATGTATGCCATCCATACTGGGAAAAGGTTTTCACTTCCACACACTATTATGTTCCACATGTATAGGGCAGTGGTGAAGAACAAGGGTCAACTTCCTTATCCAGCTCTTGTGACTAAGTTATTCAGACATCTGAATATTCAACCTCCCTGAATTCTTTATGGTCGAGCGTGCGAACAGATGGTGGTAGGACTGAAAATGATCTCTAAAATGCGTCTAAAGGAACTTAACAAGGAATTGGAGAAGTTTAAGGAGAAAACCCCTACCAAGACTCATCAAATCTCTTCAGCTACAAAGAGAAAAGGAAAGGATCCCATGGTTGCTCCATCCAAGAAAAGAAGAGCTCTCATCATTGAGGATGAAGAGGATGAGGATGATATAACCATTTCTGCAATGACTTTGAAGAACCTGAGTCGTTCTGCACCAGAATCAACAGAGAGGCAGGAAAAAGACACGGCTGAAATAGAACAGAGGACTGGAGAAAGTGAAGACTTTGAGAAAGAACCAGAGGAGAGAGATACCGAGGAGGAAATAATTGAAGAAGAAGAAGAAGAAGAAGAAGAGGAGAGAATAGCAAAAGAAAATGAAGAACACTCTTCTCCACCAGAAGGCATGGAAACAGGGGGAGATCCTGAGAAAAGAGGAACATCCTCAATCCTTGCTACCAGTGAAGGAGTAAGTCGCTCTCCAGCAGATCCAAAGGACATCTATGCCTCACAATTTCCTGAAGAAGGACATGATGTTTCATCACCCAATCTGCGTGACAATGCTGATTTGCCATCATCTGCTTATACACTGTCTGATCATGCAGAAGCAAGTACTCAGATTGATAATTCAGCAGACTTTCTCAGAATTCTTGATGTTCTTTTGGAAATGAAAGGTCAAATCTATGCTCTAGGATACGAACTTCAGAATTTGCGGAATGCAGGACAAGCTTCTTCAATGTCCTTGAATGATCAACTCCAAGCCCTTGCTCTTCAAGTTCAAGCAAATGCTAAGGGTGAAGACGTAGCGCAACTGAAGGAGGACTTGAAAAAGCTGGAAGGCATTGTCCAGTCAATGGGAGATTTCTAGCTTGTTCGTGTTCCCAAGTCATCTTAATTTCATTCTCTTTTAATCTCTACTATTTAATGATGACAAAAAGGGGCAGAGATGTGTAGATTTGACTGCTGTTTCTGTTTAAAAATTTTTGTTTGACTTGATGTTTGTGTTTGGCTGTTTGGATTTGGACTGGATTTAGAATTGACTTGACTGTTTGAACATATGTTTATCTTAAGTATTATTAATATCTCATGGCCTTGTTCATAAACTAACCTATTTTCTGTGGATGCAGATTCTAGTGTTATTACTAAGCCATTCATCTTTGTGAGATATCCAAATTCGCTTAAGTAATGTTTTGCAGGTCAAAGTTATCCAAATCTACAGGATAGTTTTGTCACCATAAAAAATGGGGAGATTGTTGGAGAAAACTCCCTTGAGTGTTTTGAAGCTGACAAAACGTTTCCATCGATCTAGTCGAAGACTGCAGACTCTTCATCAAAGCCCGAAGACCTCCTGACCGCTGGCTCAAGACTTAAAGTCTATCCTCATTGATAGTTTCTAGCCTGTCGAATAAGACTTATCCAGAACTGGATGTTTCGTCAAGGATTTGATTTTATCGACTGGAGTAGATCTCTTGGTTGGATATAGCATGTCGGAATCCATTATTCTAATCAACATTGATTCAGGAATTATGGATCCGTTGATTGGAGAAGTATACTTGGAATGTTCTACTTATGGAAACCAAGATATTGATTGTATGGGCGAGCAGGATTGATGGGTTATCGTCATGTTCCTTAAATAGGTCAAAGATCTTCCTAATTGATTCTGTCCAACGGGTAGATTGGAAGAATTCCTTTGGTAAGTGACAACGGGTATGATGGCATAAATGAGTATATAAGGAAGATGTTCCAGTTGTTTTGAGTGTGTGCGCGATAGAAGAATTTCAAAGTTTAAAGCTCCGTGTTCTTAGCCAATTCATTTGTTGAGCGAAATCTTGTACGCAAAAGAGAGTATATAATCTTGAGACCTTGAGGAAATGTAGTAGAGTCTCTACACCGTGGAATCAAGAGAGCTTTTTATCAGAACAACTCTTTTGTTCATAGTCAAATCCAGTTTGGTGGGCTGTCAATTCGGAAAAGTGGACGTAGGCTTGGATTAAGCCGAACCACTATAAACTCTGTGTTCAAATTATCTTCCGTAAACTCTTTTACTTTGATCGTAACTTGTTTATTCGAAAAGAGAGGAATTTCCTTTTCATAATCCATTGTTAATTTGTGCTGCACTTATTTCGCAAAATTGTTTCGCACCTATTCACGCCCTCTAGGTGCACATACTAGCTTTCACACTGTCAACCGACATCCGGTTATTTTCCAATTAATAACCAAAGATTATTCCATTAAAAAATAATTCCCAATTTCACAAATAATTCAATTTAGCACATAATAAAGCTCAATTAAATAAATGGACTGCGCCACGACAATCAGAATAAAATTCCAGTCGTCGACTATCCCTGCCTAATTTCTAAAAAATAAATAAATAACTAAATGATTTCGAAAATTATTAAATAAATACAATAAATCAAATTTAGGCCCGTAATGCCCAATTGGTAGCCGATAAGGGTCGGGAAAAATCCCGAGATGCATTCATTAAATATTAGCACATGTCAATTCGCTAATTGCACAATTCAATTACCTAACATGCATCGCAATTATCTAATATTCGCTAATCTATTCTAATCTAACCACCTAATTGCACTTAATTAAATCTAATCAAACCTTAAGCTTAATTAGCAAACTAAGAAAGCATTAGTGAGCAAAACTCACTTGATTAAAAGCAGGGACCGGGACACCACGGCGGCGGCCAAAATTGGGCTTTCGACGACACTGGCGAGCTTGGACTAGGCCTTAAACTAGGCCCAACAAATCGCAGGCCAACTGAGATTTGTTCTTGCTTTTGGGCTGGACTCAAGTTGGATTTGGGCCTGCTGAAGATGGACTGAGTTGAACTTAAGTAGGGCTGAAGTCTTGGGCCTGGCTTGATTGAAATAGAACCTGCTGGCTTCAAGATGGGCTGCTAGAATTGAAGGTGGGCTAGACTCGCGAACTGAATTGGAGCTGCAATTTCGTGGGCTGCTTGCTCACGGGCTTCCAATGAGCTAAAATTGGGCCACTGAAAACCGGAATGGGCTCGCTGCGGCTGGTCCACGAGTAAATGAAATTGACGCTGGCCACGTGGAGCAGGAAAATCACGCGTGAGCTGCAGCCTTCGTTGGTTGGTGTCTCGTACGTGTGCAGGAAAGCTGCAGCTGAGACGTTGTTGAAGGAGCTGCTGCAAGCAGTGGAGGCTTCGCTCAGTGGTCTTCACATGGAAAAATGGAGGCAACGATGAGGAAGCGAGGGGGAGTTCGGTGGGTTCTGCTGGCGGTCCAAGATGGGGCGGGGCGATGGAGTTGTTTCAGCAACTGATCTTCGTGCAGCTGGATGAAGAAGGCGGTGCAAGGTCAACAAACCGGTGGAACCGTGGACTGTAGAAGCTAAAGACGGCCACATAAACTGGATCTGCTGGCGTGAGATGAGGATCTTCGGTAGAGCTTCGGAGGTTAACAAATTGGCTTCACTTGGAGAATTCTGCTGGAGTTGACCGAGGGAAACCAAAAAATGGTGGAGTAGCTAGCATGAGATGAGCGCTGGAGTTCGAACGGTGGAGGAGAAGGGTAGCAAGAGAGAGAGAGGAGCTGTGGCATCCGGAGAAAAAGGAAAATGAAAACAGAAGCTGCAGACGGTCTTCAAAGGAAAGAAAAGAGAGAGAACGAACGGATAAGGGAGAGGGACGCGTGAGGCTTGCTCGAGAAGCCGTGGGTGAGGGGGAAGAAAGATCAAATTAAATATCTAATCCATCATTATCTAGTCTCCAAAAGTCCACAAGTCTATCCTCTTGTCCCCCATTACTTTCTTTTCTCAATTATCACAAATAATCCATTCCCAAGTTCCCGAATTTCACTTCGATTGATGTCCCATTTTGACGTGAAAAAGTCACAAAATTCGTGCAAATGCCTCTTTCGCCAAATAATACCGTTTCTGTTCAAATTTTCTTTAATTTGGCCCATCCGAATTTCCATTGATTTACTGCGACATCTGAACTAATTTTCCGTAAAAATCTCGGAATCTCTGAAAATTCTTCTGAGGATGAGTCGACGTTCCTAAAATAGGTCGTGACATGACAAGACTTTCAATTTCTGAAATCGGACTCAAATTCACGATTAATTTCCATTCAACTCGTTTTTAGCGCGACTAGACTCTGAGATAGTTTTGAACTTTTTAGGGCAAGAAATGACCAGTGGTTGATTTTCTTCAAGCCACTATGAACCCACTCGACTCATTGACGACTCTCGATTGTCATGAAAATTTCAAGGATTCAATTACGGACACAAGGTACCAAAATAACAGTAAAATCAGGTTAGCGTCGATCGACGAGAATTTTCCAATTTAGTGAAGTCACCCACGATCAGCCACACATCTTAGTCGAACAGACCTATTTCTGATTTCAAATCGATTTTGTACTGTGAGAAAATGGCGCAAAAGATGAGCGTAGATCGATAAGTTGATTCCTGGTTGACTTCTTAAGTCTATTGCCTTAAAATTCCTTAATGGCTTCTCTGGATAGTCTAGTTATCTCGAGAGTGATCAGCTCTAAAAACAGTCCTATAGACGCGTCAATGGAAAGCTCGATTTATTCAGTAGAAAACATGGTTGAAAATCTGGGATGTCACATTTAATGTCAGAAATCCTTGAAAAATAAAAAGGTCAACCTGTGACATTTATTAATTTCTTTCAAATCCAAGGCAAAAATTGATTTTGCATGTTAAGATAACATCGGTGCATGTGATGCCTCTAACATTAACTATTTTTAGTATCCATCAACTCCTGAATTGACATTGATTATGTTTACTTTTGAGTCATATTTAAAATGCTTGCAACATCCGTTAGTAGTGCATGATATTTTCCCTGGATTAACCTTGGCATTTAAATGTGCCTCATAACTATAATGGAATTATATCTCACTTGTACTATTTTCTCTTTGATTTGACATTGAACTCGTCTAGGTTTGGGCTGTATTTAAAATGCCTATGATATTTGTTAGTAGTGCATGATATGCGCATTGAATTAGCCTTGGCAATGAAATATGTCCCATAGCTGAGATGTACCTATGTCAAAATACCTCATTTCCTTATGGATGTTTCAACTACATCGAAAACATTTTTGAGGCATCACGTGAATCCCATAGGTGCAACATCACTTCACTCATTAAATGCCTGTGATTATGTTTGTCACTTGATGACTGAATCGATGATCTACCGTTGGCTCACTAATCTTATTTTATTGATTAAGAACCAAGGCTCAATGGCCTGCCTGTATGCATAGATACGACACATGACCTTGTGAGATATCTTGGGTCACACTTAGAACCTATTTTAAGAAACATGGTCTAGCATTAGTCGTCATGCGAGAATACAAACGATGCCCAATGACTATAAGTCATATTAAATGAACTAGGTAGACATCCTTGGTTAGTCGTTGCATGAATCACAAAGGCCGATCTCAAGGCCATGTTTGATTAGTCAAATACATTGATTGGATTTCTTGATTGTGATTATTCTTGCTTCTTCTTTTTTTGTGGTTGTTTTTGTCCATTTGAAATGATGATTGTTTCTTTCATGTTGTAAGCATCTAGTATTAGTATTAGATTAGGCTTAGAATAGGTCCATGGAGGTGATTATCCCCAAGACGTGAAGACGATGAATGGTCGATGTCCAATTCGATCCTATTTTGTACCATTTGTTTCCCAATATATGTTTCATGTTGTTTCGTTTTCTATAAATGCCCGACGAGTTGTGAGTTCCTTTCTTGTGCTTTACTTTATGTTTAGGATCGTATGTTAGATTTAGTGCTTTCGTTAAAATTGTTTTGGGGCATTTACTTATCGCACCATCCTTAAATTTTAATTGATTGTGTTCTTTCATTTTCTTTTTTTAATAGAAATAGAATGACATAAAACTGACCTTCCATGCATTATCATGTAGTTAATTTCTCATTGGCATGAACATGTAAAAGGACCCGCATGGACACCATAGGAAATACGACAAACTGATAGGTATCAAAAGGGCATTAATAGAAATATTAGCATAACCCAGTTCCCCGAACCTTAGAATCATTGTTGCATAGAAATCAATAGACCACTCTCGACCATCAATTGGATTTTCTAGGTGACCCCAAAAAACGAGGCTAGTGGCGACTCCTAACCATCATTTAGGTTGCCTTAAACAACTTATAGATAATAAATGAATGTCATGAGGGGTATGGGTCTCAACATGGCTCACCATGTTTTAGGATACTCGATGTGGAAATCTCTTAAAAGATTAAGCGATGCCATCTTTATGGGTGAAAGTACCATCGAGAAAGCTACCATGGTAAGAGTACTCTTAAACTCACATTTACTTCCAGTTTCCTTTCGACCTTAAAACCATCAATCAATAGGTGCCGTGGCATCAAGATAGAGTCATGACAACTCTCGCTATCACGTGAGGTATAAGCTTGGGAGAACTCATGACCGTGATCAAGCAAATTGATATGATTGATCCCAAAGATGAGGTGATAACATTTTTCAGAGTATGTACTATGAGGGAGCTCTCACAGTCAAGTACTACTAAACCCAACCTCCTATCCCCACCCTTGAAGAGGTCAAGTCGGGACAAAAAGCATTCTAGACTTGACCGAAACAAACATATTTAATCCTACCCAAATGACATGCTAAAATTACGACATTTTCAAGTGAATAGAATCAAATATTAGGATTAAAGTTCATGAAGACATTCAATTCAAAATCAAAGTGGAAAAAATCATACAAAAATAGTAAACTGTATAGGTCGGTTAGCTTCAATCAACAGCAGCACAAATCAATGATTTCCAGAATGGATCGACAACTTACACACTTTTTTAACATCGGAATCAGGCATGCAATACTTTGTTGAAAAGCGTAACAAACTTAGTTTAAATCAAGGCACCAGAAACCTAAAAGTCACATTATCTAGCTCAAACAGAGGCATTTATCAAGTCGGTCCAATCAGTACACGATTTGTAGAACTGACAAGTAATCAAATCATCATCAAACATCACAATCTCATCACAGCAGCTTCTATGACATCTAAACTTCAAATTCAAGCATGAAGATTCGTCATAAGTGCAAGCTCTTGCCCCAATTGCCTAAGGCAATCTCATTTCATCGAGCTTGAGATTGAGATTCTTAGCTTTTGACGTTTTTGGGTGAGACGAGCTCGATCAAGCTTCGATCAAGTCACACTAATTAGGATACCGAAGGGATCACATGTGAGGTTAGAGACCACAGAATCTGCGGTGATCAACAGGATGCAAGGATTCGACACCAATAGACTTGATCGAAGAGAGACACCGATTAAAGGGCTCCAGCGGTCGTTTGGTTTAGCTTCGGTCACCAATACCTCATGGACTCACCTGTGATTGCAGTTAGGCCGATCGAAGGAATTGAGGATGCTGCCAGGTAGCCGGATGACTACTCGATCAGTAGAGATCGAATCACCGGCTTGAGCACCAGTTATGGCCCTAATCGGAAGAAGGAGAGGAACTGGTGGTTTTGGTGCAGCTCGAGATGGAGGACAAGGACAACGAGAGTTGAGGGAGGCTGCTGGTGATCAAATAGGGTGGCCAGCCGCCAATGGAGCTCTGACGGGTGGCACTTGGGCACGTTAAAGAAGAAGACGGCGTTTCGGTTAGGTGGGAGAGAGCCCGCGGCGCCGGGGAGGGCGGGGCGGGAGAGAGAGAGAAGAAAGAGAAATTTTTCCAATTTTGGAAGGAAAATCCCTTTTATAGTCCCTTGTGAAAAGCAATCCTAGGATCGAAGGGCTAAGGATTGATCTCCCTAGCCTAACAAACATGATTAGGCTATAATTATACAAATGTTAATTTGAACGTTCATGATGTATTTCTAGTAAACGGAGATGATCGATTCTTGGGCAAATTTTGAAATTAATGACTAATCGGGGGCATTTTTGCAATTTCACAAATTCGAGGAACAATTTTGTAAATTCAAAAATAAAGATAGGGATGAGTCGGCCATGGGAGAGCCACATTGTCGTGGTCGCCAATCATTGGTAGCCAATCGGACCGCTCAAGCAAGTCCGATTGATTTGACCGATTCGATTGGTTCTCCCTTTCTCAAATTTTTTTTTTTGTGAGTGCAATTTAGTCCTTAAGAAGCTAAACTGAAAAGAATCTTTATTCAATTAAGGACAAAAATGGGCAAATTTTCATAATTTCCTATCTCGAAATACAAATTGGTTAAAATTAAATCCAATTAAAATAATGAGACATCAATTGGTTCAATTATCCATGTTTGTAGTGGTTTATGGCATTTGAATTGACACTAGAATAAAGGCATGACATTTGTGTCAAAAATAAATTGAGAGCCAATGTCGAAACTGAATCACAATCTATCAAATTAAACTTTATTCTATAATGGGTCAACTCGTATTGCACTAATTGGAGTCTATTAGCTTGGATTCCTAAAGTTCAAGCAAATTAAGTCTATCATATTGGTGAGTTTATAAATGAATTTATTAAAGTTGAGGATTTGAATTTAACTCAAGAAAATTAGTGGAATGAAAGTGTTGGTTGGCAAATAATAAAGAATTGATTCAAACCCCTAATTCGGGCTAAAAATGGCAATTTGCATGCGTACATGTCAAGTCTCAAAATTAGTTGCATAAGTGAATGGGTAATGACCTCTAGATCAAATGTTGTAGAAAGAACTAGGGTTAATACCATAAAAATCCTAAACGAGTATACATCTGACAAATTTATCCTAAACTAATTTTTTTATGATAAAAAAATCCCAAACAATAAATTTATCCCAAACTAGTATACATTTGATAAATTTATCCAAAATTGGTACACTTGTGACAATTTTATTCTCTATTAGTTTTTGTTAAATTTAACTGTCAAATTATTTACTTGGTGACACGTGACGAGTTGACTATTATACTAGTTTAGGATTTTTCTCTTCGTTAGTCACAATAATACAAGTTTTGTGATTCTTTGTGGTATTAATCTAATTATAGCCACCAATATACCAATTTAGGATTTTGGCGGTCAAAAAATTAATTTATGATAAATTTGTTACAAGTATATCAGTTTTATGATTTTATGTGATCACTTGGGATAAATTTATCACAGGTGTACTAGTTTGAGATTTTTTTGTGATTAAAAAATTAGTTTATGGTAAGTTTATCATAGGTGTACTAGTTTAGGGTTTTTTGTGATATTAGGAAACTCCGATTCGATCTTCCCCCCGGCTGGGAGGCATCTACCTGATCCCGATCACAAGGAGAGGTTCACCATGATGGGGGGTACTTTTTTTTTCCCTTCCGGAAAGAATGAAATGCATAGGGGACCATCCCTCCTCTTAACCTTGGAGCACTGCGGCAGGCATCACCCCCTCCTATAGCTTGCGCCTTAGCATAGAGCTATGGATTCACTAGCGCAGGAGAGATAGTTAGCACTACCTTGGGTACGAAACTACGCTATCGAAAAGCATTGAGAGGAAAGGAAGGGATTTCTTAATAGTTAAAGAGGGGTCTTTGAGAAGAAACCGATTACCCAAAGAACTAAGCCAAAATATGACTAGAATGAAAGTAATTTTATTTTTGGTTGATTTTGAAACTAAAACCGAAAATTTCGAAAAAAAAAGAGATTCTTAATCGATTTTCTCATAATTTTCTATGCTAAAGTCAACTTGAAGCTAAAATGAGGTGATTTTGTGGATTTTTATGTCTTTTAATTTTTTGGTCAAAGATTTGATCAAAAGTCATACTTTATTTGACTTTTTCTAAAGGGTTGATTTTATGATCAAATCTTTCAATTTTTTGACAACCAATGTGGCCAAAGTGAAATTAAGGTTAAAGGGGCACCTTTTTATGCAAAAACTAAATTTTGACTCGCGGTTGACTTTTAATCAAAGAGTTAACTAAAAGTCAACTCAAAAGTCAAATGTTTGACTTTTTGATGAAAATAAATAGGAAACTATCTACAAATGATTGATCAAAGGAAAGAAATAAAAAACGATAGTTTTTATTTGAGAAATGGACCCTATCATCATCGTAAACCCTAATTTTTGATTTTTTTACCTTTATCAATGTGTTAACTAAAAATTTGGTGTCAACAATACCTACTTAAGGAACTGAATGCGTATAGGTGTTGTGGCTAAAGCAAATAGTGAAAAGTGCATTTTAGTTTGATCATCAAAGAAACCACATATATTACATAGTTAATTTACTTGAATTTTCACATGTTGTCGGGATTTTATTAGAGGAAGAGTGTCTGATTTAAGTAAATAGCTGTGGAAGACTACTCGAGAAAGATTTGAGTATTTTCCCCAATACTCTTTGATGGTTGATCGCTAGTTCTTGCACCTAGTGCTGCAATTTTTTACCCAACTCATTTTTACGAAAGGTACACCAAGCGTATTTGTTGTGTTAAGCTTAATTGTGTTTACGCCGCAGAAGGGTCCATCTGTTTTTACAAAGATAATAAGCATGTCATGGACAGATTGACCATTTTACCTGTTTATGACATTATTATATTCGCTTAATTAAATTTTTCAACGTATTATCTGTCTTCATGCCATTGTGATACGGTTTTATACATTAAACAAATTTATTTATACACATTTATTTATGTGCAAACAAATTTTTACTCACTTATGGCACGAATTTGCAACTTAAATTTATTAATGCAATTCATCCAAAAATTATGTCATGTTATTGGGTTCAAAGTTGCGACACTATCGGTATACATTTAAGTCGTTACTTTGGGCCGAGACTTGATCATCGACACGACACTTAGGGTCCGTTCGTTTTGCGGAAAATATCATGTTTCTGAAAAACATTTTCCTAGAAGTTTGTCACGATCTAAATTTCGGATGCACCACCTAGAGTTTAGGAGAATGGATTACTAAGTGTTTAAATTTATTTTGGGCTCTCCCAAGCCCATACCAATTCACGACTTAAGTTTAACATGCGAATGATTTTTATCTATGAGTCGGTACTAATCAACTTACGATAAGTCAATTAGACACCTACGTAAAACGATAGGATGATTATTTTACTCCTACGAACCAGAGACTACGGGTATGGAGACTTGGTTACACTAGATTTTTCTAATGCCCTTTTAGCACCATTTCTTTTTAATTTTCAAAAAATATTTTTGCAGGCAGCTTGGATTTATTTTAACCTAAATTTCTATCATGCAATAGGGTGATTACACGGGTGCTCAACCATCATTAATTACTCAATGAATCAAACAAATTGCATCAAAGAAATAAACACACAAAGCAAGCAATTATTTTTTTTTTTTTGGTTTTCTTTTATCTCAAAATCAAAACATGCATTCTAACTACATGACCTAATTTTACTAACAAACTAATTCTAATTGAATGAACCTATTATGGAAACTATGCACCTAATATTTTTGTATTTTTTATTGAAATTCAGAATTAATAAAAAAACCCTAATTAAACTATCTAAAATGAATAATTTTCTAATTTATCTTAGGGGTTAATTTGACTCAAAACCATATCCTATATCTAAACAACTAAGATGTCCACCAAATAAAGAATTAAAATAATCGAAAAATAATATGTTATCTCACGGGTCTAATTAACGATTATTCTAATCCTAAACATTATGACAAAAGTTTAAAATAATTAAAAATCTGATTTGAAGTCTTATAGATCAAATTAATAATTATAATTATTTAACAATTAACATACTATCAAAATGCCCGAAAATTAATATAATTAAAAAAAATGATCCGACATCTTACAAATCAAATTAATAATTATAATAATTTTAGGCAAAACCCTTTGCGGATAATGCCTACAAGATTCATGAGTATTGACATCCAATGTTCTAATTTAAATAACTAAACTTAAAAATATAAAAAAAAAAATAAAGTCAAATAAATGAAAAATAAAAATAAAAACTACCAAATTGATTTTCCGTTTTCTTTTGTTCTTTTTTTTTCCACGCAAGGCTTATGCGTGGTGGTGGCTGATCACCGTCGGGCACCGGTCACGATTGTCAGATCTCCGGCGTGGGGACTCACGGGTCGCTGCCGGTTGCGAACAGGAGGTGCCGTGCAAGGGGTTTGGCTCCGGGCGATGTCAAGACGAAAGAAGAGGCATGGGTGTCAATGCTCGGAAGTGCTTAAGCAGCAACACGGCGGTGTTTGGCACAACAGCAGCTTCGTCGGGCAAATGGGAGCGACTCGGCAGCAACGGTAGAGGATCGGCGTCGGGTTGCAATGGAGGAGCAGTTCGTCGGGCGAGAGTGGAGTGGCTCGACTCGAGCTCGGGCGAGAGGCTGTTACAAGTCAACGTGGGCTGAGCAAGGGCATCAGGTTGTAAGGGCAGCGGTCCGGCGCTGGCGTCACAGGCGAAGGAGAGCTCGATTTGATGGTGGAGCAGCGATGTGAGTTTGGCAGTAGAGGGCTGGAGCGGAGTTGATGGTGCAGTGACCGGCACAGCGGTAGAGCAGCGAAGGCATTGACAAGATCTGGTGGCGAGCGGGTTGCGGGAGTCACCGGGGGGCTCACAGCTATGAAGGCATGACGGAGGCCGAATACAAGCCCCGACGGCAAGGTTGGCGTGGGTGCTAGTAGATGGAGGCTGGCAATGGGCAGCACGGGGCGCGACGGTGTGGGCTGCAAAGGAGCGGCGTGGGTGTTCACAGAGAAGAAAACCACAAAGAAGATGAACTGTGCCCAACCTTTTTTTTTGGTTTTTCTCTCTCCCTCACGTCACTTCTCTCTCTCACCGGTCTCCTCTCTCTCCCACTGTTGCAAACCGGTCAATTCCCCTCTTCACTTTTGTTCTTTTTCTTTTTTGTTCCTTCGACGAAGAGAAGCCCTCCTACGTACGACTGTGTGTATCGATCTATGTGACCTCCCTGAAAATTCTACACGTATTAATCTATTTATAGGCCATAGATTAGGGTTTTTAATTTTCCAAAACCATATCCACAAAATTTTCTTTTCCAAACGCAATATTTGCTTTTAAATTGAAATCTCACAAAGATAAATCCGTAAAATCTCCCCAAGGATAAGGGCTTAAGCCAATTTGCTCCATTCGTAGTCTTAGTCCGACTCATCAAATTAAAGTTTCTGAAGCATCAATTCGAGCCTATCCGTCACCGGCCAATGTAAATGCAAACTAAAAATAAATGCACCTAAAACTATATGCTATGTAATTAACTATTTTTTCAAGGATAAAATTAACCCCTAATTTTTTAATGCAATAAATGACTGAACGGGTCACCAAAAATTAGGTGTCGAAAGTTGCCCCTCTTTGAAGGTGAGCTCGAAGAGGTTGCCTTTAAAGATAAATTGAGACCTAAATTTTGACTATGCACATGCATTGAATGATTTTTTTGCTGGAAAATGAATTCCATTTTTGAATGCAATTTATATGATGCATGGAAATGTAAATGATAAATAAACCTACCTAGAATAACTTACCTTCAAGGAGAATAGAGTAATTGAAGATAGTTGGTGTTACATGTTTAGGACCCGTACCATTCTACGGTCGCCCAAAATAGTAACATGGCTTTTCAAAGAGACTGCTCTCCTAGGACTTGTACCATTCTATGGTCACCTGAGTGGGGAAATAGGTGTTGTCTAGGACCCATACCATTCTACGGTCACCTAAATGGGGATTCACTTTCTAGGACCCGTACCATTCTACGATCGCCTGAATAGGGAAATAGATGTTGTCCATGACCCGTACCATTCTACGGTCGCCTAAACGGGGAAATAGGTGTTGCTTAGGACCTGAACCATTCTACGGTCACTTGAACGGGGATTCACTTTCCAGGTTCCATACCATTCTACCATCGCCTAGATAAGGAATAGGTGTTGTCGAGGACCCGTACCATTCTGATCGCAAATTGTTAGAGCAATAAATGTTGTTTAGGACCCGTACCATTCTACGGTCGCCTAAACAGAGATTTTGCTTGGTTAGGTCCCGAACCATCCTTTGGTCGTCTAGCGTTGCAACATATATCATCTGACCAGGACCCAGACCTTTCTTCGGTCACCCTAATCAAACTGAATCTGGAGAGAAACCTTTAGGGGACAACTCAATCGAGAGTCAGTGTAAAGGACTTTAGGCTACGAAAGCACGCCAGGTAGATCAAAGAAAACTAGGCTACGGAAGCACGCCGGTTCGATAAAAGGGAACCTGGGCTACGAAAGCACGCTAGGTGATGAAAATGAACACTAGGCTATGGAAGCATGCCGAGTTGATGAAATGGACTCTAGGCTACGAAAGCACGCCAAGTCAATTACAAGAGACATCGGGCTATAAAAGCATGCCGAGTCAAGAACTTCATGCTACGGAAACACGCCAGGTCGATAAAAGTGATTTTGGGCTATGAAAGCACGCTAGGTCAATTATAAGAGACATCGGGTTACAAAAGCATGCCGAGTCAAGAACTCCGGGCTACGGAAGCACACTAGGTCGATAAAAAGACATCCGGCTATGAAAGCACACCGAGTTAATGAAAATGGACATTGGGCTGCAAAAGCATGCCAGGTCAAGAACTTCGGGCTATAGAAGCATGCCGGGTCTATTAAAAGGGACATCGGATTACGGAAGCATGCCGAGTTGATGAAAAGGGACACTGGGCTACGAAAGCATGCCAAGTCAATCATGAGGAACATTGAGCTACAAAAGCACGCCGAGTCGATGAAAGAGACTCGGGCTACGAAAGCACGCGCCAGATCAATATAAAAGGACAACTTGACCGAGTCAAGTATCCATGCACTTGAGAGGGAATACCTGCACAATGACGAGTATATGGGCAGAGATATACCTACCTGGTTATATCTCCGATTCATGGGGATATGTCTTTTGGAATTTAGATATTTGTGGAGGCCTCTTACCTCCTGGTAAAAATAAATTTTGGAACATCAATGATGAACATTGAATGTTTGTGATGGAATCTCATCTCCTAATATCATGAGGCATTCGAAAAGAAACCCGAATGTCGGGAGCTCTTGGATTTTTGAAAAATCATTACCCGACAAACATGATTTAAAGTAAAAACAAATTTACCAAAGAAATAAGCAATTAAGACTATTTTTAGGAATGCACACTTCAAAATCCACTAAAGTTTTTATCAATTCAGTTGGGGTTAATGCATAATGACCTTTGCATCACCCAAATTTCCACTAGAGAGAATTATCGTTCAAGACAATTTTCACTCATGACATGGATTTTCTAATAATAGGTTCTCACAAAACAAAAGAAAATCCTTTTTTTTTTTTCAATACTCATTCCTTATTTTATTAGTTAATGATCTAGTGATTGGATCTCTATGCTTATTCCGATAGAAAATGAAATATTCAAATGATTTTTCATCGAATGACTATTCATCTATTGTATTTTCACGTAAATAGGGGTAAGAAAGTTCTATGGAAAAATGGTGGTTCAATTCGATGTTGTATAAAGGAAAATTAGAATACAGGTATGGGCTAAGTAAATCAATTGATAGGTTTGGTAATCCTATTGAAAAAACCAGTGTAAGTGAAGATCCGGTTAGAATACTAAATGAGAGACTTTTAGTTAGAAATGACTTTCACTCACTCTCATTTAGAGGCTATTTTATGAGAATCACTCCATCTCACTATCATCATACCAACAAGGGTTTGAATATTCTCGCAAGTGGTACGACCTTACCAATCTGAGAGGTCTTTAACAGGGACCATAATATGAGCTTGGTCAATGGTTTAACAATTGGATTCTTTGAGTCAAGGCTATTGAAAGAATAATTCTATAAACATCTCTGGGTTTACAAGTCAAGAACCCTGCAAAATGAGAAAGAAATAATCTTGTTCACACTTCTTCAAGCAATGCTTAAAACATCTTAACCCCTATGTTAATTCAAGTGTCATAATTAGAAGAGACTTTTGCAATGGACGTAACATAGGCTGAGTTCTTGGGTTGAGAAACGAAAGGCTTGTTAGGCACAAAGATGTGTATAAGGGTTAGAGCTGATGATCATCTTGGCATTGCCACCAATTTTCTTGTGATCCACTAACTGTAAAAGCTTGGTATTTGTATTCTTTGAATGCTGCTCCATGAGGGATACAACCTTTTACAATTGATAATCACCTCTCTTGACCTTTTTTTTTTTTTTTTCATCTATGGGCATTAGCCTTGCTTTTACCAGGCACACCATTTTTTCATGCCCCTAGTTTTCATGCATTTTTTCTTTACTTCTTTTCATGGGCATTGGCCTTACTTTTACTAGGCACACTACTTTTTCATGCCAATTAGTTCTATTTTGATTTAAATTCTTGTTCATAGTGCATGCGTCAAGTAATTACACTTTGAACAACACTCGAACTTTTAAGGGTCTTCATTTGCCTTTTGCCTTGCCCTAGTGTGGTGGATGATCACTAATTGGGTTTAAAAAAATGAAATTGCAAGCTCAAGTGGGTTATGCAAAGGATATAAAGTATATAAGATAGAGAAAGAAATGCTCTTCGTCATCCTAAAGCACTTAAATTAACACAAGAATTCAATGTAATAGCATGACTTGAAGATTGATGCAAGTGAGAGCAAGAAAATTTTAATTCATTTTCCTTACCTCATGATGCCATTTTATCTCCAAGTTGCCCCGATGTGGGGTGATTCTTAACAGCGGTAATTTGAAAAGAATATCCATAAGTGTATGGGCTCGAAATGGTTAAGTAATGGATCACTATAGTGTTTGGGATAGAGAAATAAATTGCCTCTCATCATTTTGATTGCCGTACCTTTTGCGAGAGAACTCTTTACCTTGTGTATATGAACCTTCCTACACTATCTCACAAGTGTATGAGTATGGGACTATGTATAGGATAATGTTTGCCTTTCATCATCCCGACTTGTCTCATTTAGTATGCTCAATCAATTCCATATCAGTCATTCAATTAGTCCATCTTGATGTTCTTTAGTAGAATTGGTGGATAAAACATGTAAGAGTCATCATGCCAAATCCTTTTTTTAAAAGAGCTCAATAGCTTTAAGCATGAAAAATTGTCAACTTGAAAACAAACAGTTTTTCATACTGCAAAATAGTTTAAAGCATTCATTCAAGGATTTTTCTACAATGGGATCGCCTCAGTAGTTGATGTCTTTGGATTGTCCCTATCATTCAAAACTGAAAATCCACTTTTGCCCTTGTACAAGAGAACGTGCATGAATATGATACCATGCAGCGTCAGTAAAAGCAAATGGAATATCCAATTTTGGCTTGGGTCGAGATTTTATCTCGTTGGGTCACTACCAAAATCTATCATGCCCCAATCTGTTACATTAACTCTTTAGAAATGTGTCATTGACAGTTGGGTCAATTGCAACTTTGGTGTGCCTTTTCAGATTCCTTCTCATCGGGCCGAAAAGTAATACTCAAACATGAAGTAAATCAGTCAGAAAATTAAACGGGGCTAACCTAATGCATGCTTTTGGAAATGGCTTCAAAAATGATTTTTTTTTTTTTTTTTTTTGGGATTTTTTTATGATGAGGAAGCATGAAGAAGCCCGGTCCTCGAATTCTCCTTGGATGATGTTTTCTTTTCATTGTTGGATATCGTCACCGGCGTTTGGCATACCCCATCATGTCCTCAAAACTTGTAATTTTATTGATATTCATCAATCGAATTACATTTATTAAATGATAAATGCAATGCTCAATTCCTAAATGAAAAACAAAAAAGAATGAATTGGAAACATTTCCCTGAAAGCAATAAAAATTCACATGCAGGGGAGTGTGCAAAGGCAATAAATGAGTCACTCTCGTGGGTTAGGACCCATTTCTTCGATGATCCTTTGTCAACAGCGCCTATAGAGAGGTTATCAAATAGGCTCATGATTCCTTCTAGTGCATCATCTGGGTTTTCTGTCTTTGGAGGTGTCGGATCATCCATGCCACCCCATCCATTTGGGACGATATCTAGAGGGTCGATGTAGAAGCTAGGAGGAGTTGAATACTTCACATAATAGTTGAATTTGCCACTTGGCTGCCCCCAAGGTTTCCATCACTTACACTTCATTTTGCATCATTCTAGGAAGGCTAGGAAACGTCTCGTGAATGTTGGGAGGTAATGAGCTTTGCCTCCCTCACCCTTGCTTAGGTGGCAAGTTTTGCCTTTCTTGTCTCTGTCTTACAGAATTTTCTTCACCCCTTCCACAGTGCCCTAATCCAGTAGAATGGGACCTTTGAGGGGCTGTAATGGGGTTTTGAATACCCTGACCTCTTCTTCCAAGACTATATGGCATCATCTTGAAACCTCAAAAGTGGAAATGAACGGTATGACGGCTTTCCTTTCAGCGGGAAGGGATGCCAATCATATAAACACATGCATGAAATGTGAGGCTTGATTTCTATCTAAATGGCTTAACAAAGTGGAGCTAAGAGGATGATCTGACCGTTGCAGTCTCGCATTAACCTATCAGGTCCCCCTAACTCCGACTCAGTCGAATGGAATGCCCAATAATCACGCAATCTCGCAGATATGGACAAAAACATTCAACACTATGAAAAACTTTTGGGATAGGGAAAGTCAACCTCTATATAGCAGTCTCGCTTTGGAGGAAGTATCCTTCTCAACACCATCGTAAAAATCCTATCACAGCCCAGGTCCGGCCATAAGTTGTGTGTGCAATAGTGTAGTGCTAAAGTAATAAAGCATGCACAATAGTTTGAATCCAAACAACACTTCAAATCAAAGAAAAATAAATCATTCATCTCAAATCCTCCTGCAAGACAAAGATTAACAAAGAATATTCCCCTTATACCTCTCATGTGCAAGAACATTTAACACCTTAGAAATGTTAAGGACGTACTCGGTGTCCTTGCTGCCAAATAAAAACATTTTTAAAAGAAATAGAAAAATTGGCCTAAGTCTACTGCTTCAACACAAGTCCCCAACGAAGTCACAAAGCTGTCGCAACCTAAATTTCGGATGCACCACCTTGAGTTTAGGCTAATGAATTACTAAATCTTTAAATTTAGCTTGGGCTCTCCTAAGCTCATACCAATTCGCGACATAAGTTTAACATGCACATGATTTTTATCTAGGAGTCACCACTAATCAGCTTACGGTAGGTCAATTAGACACCAAAGTAAAATAATGGAAAGATGATTTTACTTACTATGAACCAGAGGCCATGGAGTTTGGGACTTGGTTATACTAGATTTTTCTAATGCCCTTTTAGTACCATTTCTTTTTAATTTTCAAAAATGTTTTTGTAAGCAACTTGGATTTATTTTAACCTAAATTTCTATCATGCAATAGGGTGATCACACGGGTGCTCAACCATTATTAAACACTCAATGAATCAAACAAATTGCATCAAAGAAATAAACACACAAAGCAAGCAATTATTTTTTTTGGGTTTTCTTTTATCTCAAAATTAAAACATGCATCCTAACTACATGACCTAATTTTACTAACAAACTAATTCTAACTGAATGAACCTATTATGCAAACTATGCACCTAATATTTTTGAATTTTTTTATTGAAATTCAGAATTAATAAAAAAACCCTAATTAAACTATCTAAAATGAATAATTTTCTAATTTATCTTAGGGGTTAATTTGACTTAAAACCCTATCCTATCTTTAAAAACTATCTTTTTTTTTTTATAGAAAAATGAGATTATTTAAATGTGCAAAAATTATCTAAGCCTAAATAAATTCAATCGTAATGTATTCCATAAAATTATCTAAGCCTAAATAAATTCAATCCTAATGTATTCCATAAAATTATCTAAAAGCATAATCCTAAAAATTCAATCCTAATTTACTAAACCAACACACCCTAATGCAAGATTTGATTTTTTGATTTATTTTTATTTTTATGCTTTTTTTAGTGTTTTTCCAAGATAAGCAACTATGTCTAAACAACTAAGATATCCACCAAATAAAGAATTAAAATAATCGAAAAAATAACCTGTTGTCTCACAAGTCAAATTAACGATTATTCTAACCCTAAAAATTATGACAAAGTTCAAAATAATTAAAAATCTGATCCGAAGTCTTACGGATCAAATTAATAATTATAATGATTTAACAATTAACATACTAGCAAAATGCCCGAAACTTAATATAATCACAAAAATGATCCGACATCTTACGGATCAAATTAATAATTATAATAATTTTAGACAAAACCCTTGGGGATAATGCCTAAAAGATTTATGAGTATTGACATCCAATGTTCCAATTTAAATAACTAAAATTAAACATATAAACAAAATAAGGTCAAATAAATGAAAAATAAAAATAAAAACTACCTAATTGATTTTCCTTTTCTTTGTTTTTTTTTCTTTCCACGCAAGGCTTATGCGTGGTGGTGGTTGATCACCGTCGGGCACTGGTCACGGTCGTCAGATCTCCAGCGTGGGGACTCACGGGTCGCTGCTGGTCGTGAACAAGAGGTGCTGTGCAACGGGTTTAGCTCCGGGCGGCGTCAAGGCGGAAGAAGAGGCGCGGGTGTCAGCGCTCAGAAGCGCTCGAGCAGCAACACGGCGGTGTATGGCGCTCAGGCGGAGACCTGGATCGGCACAATAGCAGCTTCGTCAGGCTGGTGGGAGAGACTCGGCAGCAACAGCAGAGGATCGGCGTCAGGTTGCAATGGAGGAGCAGTTCGTCGGGCACAGAGTGGAGTGGCTCGACTCAGGCTTGGGCAGAGGGTGTTGCGGGTCAGCGCGGGCTGAGCAAGGGCATCAGGTTGGAAGGCTAGCGGTCCGGCACTAGCGTCATAGGTGGAGGAAAGCTCGGTTTGCTGGTGGAGCGGTGATGCGAGTTCGGCAGTAGGGCGCTCGAGTGGAGTTGATGGTGCAGTGACCGGTGCGGGGGCAAAGCGGCGAAGGCACCGATGGGATCTAGTGGCGAGCGGGTTGCAGAGTCACAAGGGGTGCTCGCGGCTGTGAAGGCACGACAGAGGCCTGGATACGAGCGCCGGCAGTAGGGCTGGCGCGGGTGCTAGCAGATGGAGGCCGGCAGTGAGAGGCGCAGGGGTGCGGTGGCGTGGGCTACAGCGGAGCGGCGTGGGTGTTCACACAACTTTATTTTTTTATTTTTTTCTCTCTCCCTCACGTCACTTCTCTCTCTCACCGGTCTCCTCTCTCTCCCACTGCTGCAGACCAGTCAATTCCCCCCTTCACTTTTCTTCTTTTTCTTTTTTGTTCCTTCGAAGAAGATAAGCCCCCCTACATACGGCCGTGTGTATCGATCTATGTGACCTCCTTAAAAATCCTACGCATATTAATCTATTTATAGGCCATAGATTAGGGTTTTTAATTTTCCAAAACCATATCCACAAAAATTTCTTTTCCAAATGGAATATTTGCCTTTCCAAACGCAATATCTGCTTTTGAATTGAAATCTTATAAAGATAAATCCGTAAAACCTCCCCAAGGATACGGGCACTAATTTTTCTTCTATTCATGAGCTAAGTTTGACTCATCAAATTAAAGTTTCTGAAGCATCAACTTGAACCCGTCCGTCACCGGCCCAATGTAAATGCAAATTAAAAATAAATGCACCTAAAACTATATACTATGCAATTAACTATTTTTTCAGGGATAAAATTAACCCCTAATTTTTTAATGCAATAAATGACTGAACGGGTCACCAAAATTTAGGTGTCAACAAAGTCATTTTCCAGGACAATGACTCTATTATCTAGTGTTCGGCCGAAACCTAAACTTTGAGTGAAAAATATTTTCCACCGTTCGTTAACTAATTTAATTGTTTGGGAAAAATTATCAAAAATTAAATTTTAATATTTTTAATTGACCAAAAAAATAGTTTTATTTTATATATTTTTTAAAAAGAATTTTTAATTATTATTATTTTGGTAAAGTTAAGATATGTATAGGTTTTTTAATTTTTTGTATTTTAAAAAATTGAAATTTTTATTATTTATTATTTTTTTCTTTCTTTCTTTTTATTTTCCTTCCTACTTCCTCCTTCCTCCTTCCTCCTCCTCCTTCTTCCGCCATCGCATGCCCATCGACGATGGCCAGCTGCCCGGCGGCGAACCAAGATCGATTGTCGATCCCGCAAGCTCGGCGCGGCCAATCTCGCCCGCGCTCGCCGGATCTAGCGGCGGAGCTCGGGCTCACTTGGTTTGGGAGCTTGAACTCTACCGCCAAATCCAGCAAATCTCTGGTGAGCTCGGGCAAGGCCCGAGCCCCACCGAACTCGTCGGATCTGGTGAGTTGCGAGCTCCGGCCCAAGCTGGCAAGAGCTTCGCCTTGCTCGATTTGGTGAGGCCCGAGCTCTGCTTTGCCAGATTGGGTTAGGCGAAGCCTCACTAGCTTGGGGCGAGGCTCAAGCTGGCTTGCAGCCGGCAACCAGCCAAGGTCAAACAAGAAGATTAAAAGGAAAGAAAGGAAAGAAAAAAAAAGAAAAGGAAAAAAATTAAAAAAAAAAAAAAAAAATTAAAAAGAAAGCATAAAAATAAAACAAAAATGTATTCATAGAAAGAAGTAAGATGGAAGAAGTTATGGAAAATGTTTTCCACTTTTGTTTTCCTTACTTTTCAATGTTGTTTTTTCCAATGATGGAAAACATTTTTCTTGACTAGTTCATTTTCTATGAAACGGACGCTGAAAAATCGAGAAAATGTTTTCTCGGAAGTCATTTTTCGCGAAATGAATAGACCCTTATATGTTGCCTAAATACGAATAGTCATATCTGATTGCAGTTTGGTACTGTAAATCTGTAAAATAATGTGGGTGCCTTCGGTGCTCTGGTTTAGAGTAATATAGAAACTCGTGAGCATTCCATGCATGGTACAGGCGAATTTTGCTTCTTTCTCACTACAGAAGTACGGACAAATGAATCTGGGCTTGAAAATGGTGTTTCACGATAGATCTGACAGTCCAAATTCATTTGAGTATGTGTAGTATCTTTACTAAATGATTTCTAGCGGGTCAGAGGTGAATCCACGTAAATAATTGCATCCTGTTTCACTTTATTCTTACTTTATCTGTTATGGCCACTTTTTGTCTTTCATATCACGGAAGAATTTTGCTTCATTTTTTGGACGAGAAATTTGAAAGGCCTTCAAAATTGATAGGGTAACACGAAAATTTCAAGGCATAGTTTATAATTATTGCTCGAAATTGGAACCACAAGCGTAGAAGTCAAGGAACAGAAGGCGGAATCTATTATATGATCATCAGTATATGGCATTATACTAAATCTGATTACATACGACTAAGAGCATGGAACAAGCAGTTCCTAATGTTGAACCAACGACATATCAAACAACCATCCTGGCATTAGAAAAGGATCGCAAACACTTAGTTCTCGCTCTCACTGGACGATCATGTCAGCTATTGCTGGGACGTTCTCTTGTGTGAAGTGATCTGTTAGGCCATAATGAGTCATCAGAAGCCAGACATGAGTTAAGAGCTCCCCTCCTCGTCTTAATTGCTGAGCATGATCCATTGCTTCACATTTACTAGCGGCATAAGCCAACATTTCGACCCAGACCTCGCTAACAGCTTTCCATGTTTCCTCTTTGTCAGCAATTTTATTCAGTTTTGATGCAAGACGGCATCCGTTATACCACAAGAATTTGCTTGTCTTACCTTTTGGAACAGAAGGGTTTTCTTTGGTCTTCCCTTGTTGAAGCAACAGTTCGCAAGCGTCACGCATTTTAATTTTGTTTCGTTTTCCCTTTGTCTGCTGCTCAAAGAACTGCATGCCTGTGGCATAAGCGTCCTGGTATCTGATACGTCTGGTTCCACTAGGCAACAAGCTGGGGTACATAACTAGAAGATATACCATATATTGGGACAAGCACTTGCTAAATGTACAGCTATCGCCAGGGTTGTCCGGACGATTGGAATTTCTGACGTGGTAGCATATTTCTGTAGCAATGTGCCAAATAATTATGCTCTCATCGAACTCCAATTCCATGCTCCATTTGAGACTAGCCAACAGCTTATGCCTTTTTAGAGCATGGATTCCCCTACTGGTCCATGGAGAAGGGACTTCTGCGCCTCTGCTTTGATCACCTGGAATGAGTTGCTTGAAAATGAAGTACTTCAAGTGAACATTCACATCCTCATGGGTCTTATAGAGGTGCTTCAGCACAACCGTTGTCTTATCCATGCCTAGGAGGAACCCTAGAACCCTATGCCAAGCTGATGATTGCTTTTCTTTTAGGCATACGCTCAACAGGTTGTATTGACCGATTTTGTTTGACCACCTACGCCTCTTGTGCAGCGGCCAAAACCAATTGATAATTTTCATGAAGCCGAAGTGTTTGTGGTTAATCAGCCAACATGCAGTCCAGTCTGATAAAAGAAACTGGTACAGTGCATATATCTCAAGTAAAAAGGCCACTATGAGCAATGCATAGGTGAGGTTGATATCAAACATTGAGCTTGAGAAGAGTTGATTCTTGTGAGTGAAAGTGAAAAGTATCAAGACGATGAATGTTACAGAGATGCTAAGGAAACGGAGGAAGAGGCCAAAACGACTGTAGATTACCAATGCTTTCGTGTATAGCAAATCATAAAGAAAACCCAGTTCAATCTCAACAACTCTAAAAACCTCAAGATATTCTTTGCCTTTCAGAACTGACCGGCTAGTGGCATAATCCTCAAAGCTGAGCCAAAGATCTGCAAAAATACGCTTGAAAATGTCCACCAGGCCTCTGGCTGCCAGGAGTTCAAACTGACACTGCCTATACAGCTCATCGGAAGGTTGTTCTGATGTAAGATCTGCTGCCACATGTGTTCTCATCACTTTATGTACCTCATTCACTGTAAGCAGCATGAGTTTGTAACCCTCAATTTCCTTCAATTTGTATTCTTCCATGATCCTGGAATGATCTGGTTGGAGATCCGGGACGAAGTTTTTGAAGTGGTTGCTGCTAGCAGCCCATAGCACCCATATTCTTTCACCATACTTAACAAGAGCAGGGACCATCATCAGCATCGAAAGTTTGTAAAACCTGGACTCATTCCATGCAATGGAGAAGACAAAAACAATCGCGACTGTCTGGTTAAACAGGGAAAATAAATGCCTTGACCAGAGCTCATTGTCTTCCATAGAAAAAGCTGTGATTCTATCAGGACCACCTAGATGCAACAACAGAAATGGCGCCCAAAATGTAATCATTTTAATGTTTTCAATGAGATATTCTGGAACATTCTCATTATCTCTTGATCCTACATTAATTGAAATCATCCCAAGCGCATATGAAGCCACTTGCGCCGCCATCAAGTAGGCCAACCAAGTGAGTGCCCTGATCCAGATTTGTGGAGAGTACTTTCGGCAGTCACCCAGATAAACAAGTATTATTTGGCAGATTAGGCTGAAGATGACTAGAGATCGCAGCTCGTGGTCCTCCAGCAATTCATTTGGTGTAAAAACAGATTTCGGAAGCATCTCCCTTCTCGGAAGCATCTCCCCCCTCAGAAAAACCACTCTGCTCAGAACTGAAATGCCACAAGTTAGCATATGCAGATTTTGAAGGAAGAATGTGATGATTGGAGACTGATAAGAACACATTTCTCTGCTTCAGATTAATAAAGCGATAATTTTATGAACATCCTACATGCTAAGTCAGGCCATAATGTTTCATTAATGTTGCAGCTTTGCTGAATGATCCAAGGCCCTATGGATTATCCCAAATTCATATTTCCTTGCATCAGATTCTATGTATCTCTCACGTCGAACAGAAAAGTGAAAGTAAATTAGTATGACAGCAAAAAACAGTGACAGAAAATTGAATTGTTCATCACCTAGAGCGATCATGCTTGGATATTGAAAATGATGATGCTGATGCTGGTGGATCTGAAGCCCTTCCCTTTAGTTAGCTCCTGCTACAAGTAACGCGTGCGTGATTTAAGGCTCTGTTGCTCATCTCTCTCTCTCTCTCTCTCTCTCTCTCTCTCTCTCTCTCTCTCTCTCTCCCCCCCCCGCTCTTCCGAGGCCTCCTAAGTGATATATAAGTTGACTTCCACTCTCAAGTGTTCATCATTTTGTGTGATTACTTTTGAATTCTTCTTTTGGGATTTGATCACGTAAATAGCCAGACTATTACATGTAATATCAGAAAAGGATCTTTTTCAGTAGATCTACGGTTTGAGGTTAATCTAGGTGCATCCCCAATCTGAGGCAAAAATTGATCGTTGGGGCTAGAGAGGCTCGGATAAGGTGTGGCTCTTAATATACTTCTACAATGATGGTATGTGACACGAACAGACTGGACCACACATTGAATAGAGGGAGTATGTTGAGTGATATGGACAAACAATTATGAAAAAAATTTAAGTGAGGGAATTTGTAGCCACTTGTGATGTATAATTTAACATCCGCCTCCAAATGGAGGTGATCAATGGCCAAACCCTTAGGTCAGGCCTTATTTTATTGTCATGGCCAGCCCAATAGAGGAAAATTATTTTTTATTATTTAAAAAAAAGGGGTCAGGGTGGGACGGTCCCTGTGAAAATTGGGTTGTGTTGGACTTTGCATCTAAATAAATAGCCTCGTTCAAGTGTGCTAATAGTGCCCTATGGCCTTATGTGGTTGAGGCAGCACATAGACTGGGAATCAGGTCTACCTTCAAATGGTTGTCAACCCTATGTGGGCACAGAGTACTCACTTTGATGACTTGGCTCAAATAGGCCGGATACAATTTAATCTTCTAAAATCTCTAAACATATAACATAAGAAATTTTTTTGGTTACAAAAATATAAAATTAAGAACTAACTACCATAAAATTTTAAAGATCCCCAAAGAAGATTCTTGAAAATATATATGCGATCATCTGGATAGCGCTAATCCCCGGTACCCTGGGCTAAGTTAATTTGGTTCAAGGGTATGGTGCCGCGGTTTGCTTTCAAAATGTGGCTTGCCATTCAGGACAAACTTCCTACTTGGGATCGATTATCTGCTTTGGTTTTGATTCACCGATGATGTGCTTTCTGTACATCCCCGTGCGGATCCCTTAGTCATCTTTTCTTCTAATGCTCGCTCGCTCTTGCCCAATATTTTCCTTCGACTTCTCCTCCAGCGTGGCATGGCTTCAGTCATACTTGAGTGGTCCGGCGAGACATCCACTGAGTCGACATAGGGAGTTCAAGCTCATGCTGAGTGCCTGTGATTACTATATTTGGATGGAGAGGAATGCCCCAAGAACAGGTTCAAGGCACCTCCATCCAACAGTCATTGTTAACTTTGCTAGGTCACGTAATCATTTGCACTGATGTTTGATTGACCGTTGAGAAATCCTTGAGCGATTTACTACGTGAGCCAAAACAAGAAACTAAGGATATAAAACTTCACACCTTGAAATCGACAAGAATGGGGCATGCCCTTCTACCCAAAGGATACATCCTAGAAATCGATATGTATGTATGTATGATAAACAAGCAAGTTAGTTATAATATCAGAGTTTCTATAATCCATTAAAAAGAATATATATAACTTAGAACTTAGTAAACCTAACAACTATCAATAGACATGTATAAAACTCTCTTAGACCATATAAAAAATCCAACCCCCAAAGTTTATGTTGATAACGCTCGTGTACTATTGGTCACTAGACTTAATTTTTTCATCACGCTTGCAGACATTTTATGGATCTTTAGGATAGCCAAGTCTTTGCACCAATGTTAGTGATTCTATGTAAAAAGGAAAGAAAAAAAATGAAATAAGGCTAGACCTATTTTATACTTAGTTGTGCATATGATTTTTTATCTTTTGAATGGCCATGCGTCAAATTGTCATTGATCATTTGAAAAAAGCAAAGAAGAGACAACTGGTCGGAGGTTGGGAATTGCTCTTTCGAGGAAGCCAGCAAAGTTCGCTCACTAGGAATTCTTTTGACAAATACTAACCTAATGACATGAAATACTTCAATTACAAAATGAACAACGAAGGCCAAAAGATGGGAACCATTCCCTCGAAGATGATTTCTGAAGTTCTAATCATAGGCAGGAGATGCCACTTAGAGGAAGCCAGCAAGTTGTCTTTTCATTGGTGAGCCTATCACCCGGATAACAACGAAGCATCCACCACCCTAAGAGTTGTCTGTCAGTTTGTCCAATAATTGAGTCCGCAGGGACCAAGAATTGTCTGTACCAGTCCCTACTTTTGTCGGCCACAAAGGAGGTCACGTCAATATGATGATCCGAAAAATGCGGTGGTAAGGAATCTTCAACGAAAATAATTTCATGTGTTCACACCTACTAGATATTTTGGTCCATGCTTAAGCCACCATCATTTTCCAAGGATCTACTATTCATTTGTTGACCCTACCCTAAAAAAGTCATGCATCCTTCAAGAACGGTAATTATGGGGCAGCAAGATTATGGCTCAGCAAGTGCCAATCATCATCATATCTATTAGATCAAGTAATGATTATTGCATTTTTTTAATGAATTGATATAATCTACCATGAAATTAATGCCAACAGATATTCTCAAGTAAAATGAATATTTCATATATTCACCATAAGTCAATGCATTGCCTAAGATTTGGTAGCAGTGAGTTGAGGCCTTTATTTGAGACTAATTTGGCTATTTCAGATATTTATTTGAAAAAATATTCAATCTGAACTTTTATTTGAGAAAATGGCTCTATTTCATACCCCTATTTAAAATTTTTCCTTGAAATTATGGACTCGAACCTCGCAAAACACAAGTTTATCCACAGCAAAGAAGAAAAAAGGGAATTCTTGGGGGGATGGACCTTTGAGGACGGTGAAAACTACAAAATGAAGAGCTGACTAATGCCTATTAAATGGAATAGTTTCCACTGCTCGTACAATCACAAGCATGCATCGATAACTGAGTCAAATGTGCTAGACCATTGAGATTTCATTGTGCTTTTATGACTACAAGTTCCTATCATTGAATATATACATGAACGTGAACAAGACAAGGAGTGGGGTACTTCGTGGATCCTTGGAGGTTTAGAGGTTCAAAAGCCCAAAGACTCTTAGCCGCCTTGCCTATTCATTGAATATACCATTGGTGAGTCGATAGGATTGCGTATACATCCATGCTTGCACGCCTCAGCCCTCATTTCCCTCTATATCTTTTTCTTCCCTAGAGGGAGGGAAGTCCTTTGTGTGTTTTGCATCTAGGGATGCTGAGGTTCGTAAGAGGCCCAAACGGAGCAATTCAATGATCTACTCAAGTCCGGAAGCAATAATTTTGGCATCAAAAGTAAACTAACCTCACTTTGTACATTAGGTGAAGTTGAATTCCATCCAGAGATGAAGATCTTCTGTTAAATCTCGTAGACCTCATGAGGAGACATAGAGGGTCTCAGAATGTGAATTAAGGGGTTGAGGAGAGGAGTTGATCGGACTATTCAGAAATGGACCAACTCTCAATTCCAAAACAAAAAAGAGGAGGCAGGCCTGAATGTCCCAATCTCTCTCCCTCTCTCTCTCTCTCTCTCTGCGAGAGAGAAATAAAAAGTAGTTATTTCCAAGGGTCTAGGTTTCCACTTGATTTAATTCTACAAAAGGATATCTTACATATTGTTGGTATCCAAAATACCCCTATAAGCACGTGCTATCACGAGAGAGAGAAAATTCTAAAATCGCTCTCATGGCTGTACATAGGCCATTATCTACATTGGCCCAGTCCATAAGTGGTTATGAAAACAAAGGACAGTCAAGGACTTTGAGAAACCTTAGACTGAATTTTGATGGACATACAAGCAAAGACACATAATTCCATGATGAAGCAATTGGTTGCCACATGTCGAAGCCAAGGCTCACTGATGAAGACACAACATTGATGGTAGAATTAGGCGGGAATAGTTAAAAGGGCACCAAATTCAAGAGAAATAGTTGATACTTACTGGGCAAACCACGAGAATGTTGTCGAACTGGTCATAACCTATATATAAAGTGGTTCAACATAGAACGTGGAATGACTCTCGAGGAGGAAGTAATCTCCTATTGACAATTACCAGATTGGCCTATAAATATTGCAGGCGATCCAACAAAGAAGCCCCTCAAACAACAAACAAATTACTTGTCTTACTTTTATCCTTATTTAGTCTAGCCTAGTTGTAGCTTAAGATTCTCGTCGTAGATTAAATTCTGGTGAGTATCTATATCTCAAGTAGCGCTGTTAATTAAATTCTAGCGCTAACCTACCGTCGAGTGTCAATTAAATTCCGACGTTGTGTCCTTATACTCATATAGGAGCAGTTTTTGGTAGGTGTTGTTATAACTATCAAGCATTGTCAATTAGATTATGACATTATGTCCTCATATGCATCTAGGAGTAGTGTTTGCTAGGTGTTGTTACTCTTGTCTAGCATCATTAATTGAATTCTGATGCTGTGTCTTCATATTCATCTAGGAGTAGCGACTACTAGGTGTTATCCTTATTGTCCAGCGTCATTGATTAGATTCCGACGTTATGTCCTCAAACTTAGTAGAAAGTAGTCCTTTCTAAGTGTTCTATTAATATCCAACATCGTCGAAGCACCTTTGATATTGTATAAACCACTTTAATTTTAATGGGCTTTCATTATTATGTTAAAATGAGTTTAGATGAAATCATTGATTAGGTTTTGATATTGATTATCATTGATATTAGGGATAATACCCTAAAAAACCCCAACTGAGCATTACACTTTGTGACAAATTTACCCCAAACTATTTTTTTGACCATCAAAAACCCCAAATTGGTATACTTTTGATAAATTTATCCCAAACCTGATGACACTTGTGACAAATTTACCCTATGTTAGTTTTCGTTAAATTTTATTCTCAAATTATTAAGTTAAATGACTCGTGACAATTAACCAGTATACCAATTTAGGATTTTACGTTCCGTTTGTCACAGTTTACAATTTTTATGATTTTTTTTTGTAGTATTAATCCAATTTAGCATAGGGTATATTTGTCACAAATTTATCAGTTTATGGTTTTTTGCAGTCGAATAAATTAGTTTGGGGTAAATTTGTCATAAATGTACCGGTTTAGGGTTTTTTATAATCAGTCGGGGTAAATTTGTCATAAGTTTACCAGTTTGGAGTATTTCATGGTCAAAAAAATAGTTTGGGGTAAATTTGTCACAAGTGTACCAGTTTAGGGTTTTTCAAGGTATTATCCCTTGATATTAAGCTATTGTCGAGTCAGCAACTTCTTTAAATTCGAGATTATAAGGTGTATAGTCTCATTTGCATTTGGCCCTCTCTGTCCAAAGTTAACACAAATTGAGTCTCCTTTAATAAAAAACCAAAATATAACACTTGGTGAAAGATATTTGGTTGCGGGATCCAAAATCAGCGAAACACATATCAATATTTTATTTGGTGGGTTCGAAGCCATAAGCAGATACTCAAATTCCTGCATGGAGCCCATGGATGGCAATGCCATCGAAAGAAAGATTTCCTGCCAAGTCTCCCAACTTTCCTCATGCCCATCTCATGCAACTCAAAAATACTTGAATGCCCTTGGCCTACTAGACTAAACCAAGGGCTGATAAAAAAAAGCCATGGTTTCCACATGAATTCATTGTCTATTACGTCAACAACAAAGGTAAAGCCCATATTACATAGTTTCAGTGTAGCTGCTCAACACTCTCATCAATGCTTAAAACGATGAACAATTTCACTTGAAGTCCGCTTGCCACCGCATTATTGAGGCTGTTAGAGAGACAAAAGCTCCTCTGTGGGCGACAAAAGTAGTGAATTGTGTTGATCAATACTGATCCTAGTGGACTCAATTATTGCACGATCCGACAAACAACTTTAGGATGGTGGATTCTTGTGATCTAGGTCATGGACTTGCTGATAAAAATAACTTTGCTGGCTTCCTCAAATCGTGATCCCCAACCTCCAAGAAGTGGCTTTTTCCTTGCTATATAATAATTATCACATGACCACTCAAGAAAATATAATTACACGCCCATTTAACTGTACTAGCAAAAAATAATATTTGAATTTGGAGTGTGATACATTTTGTAAAAATAATTCTATAAAATAAAGATGGAAACTGATAATTTTTTCTCTAACTAAATCGGTGATTAGCTGCCATTCTACAAGAACTTTGTAAAATGATGGTGCATAAGGGCAGTCCAAGACATGTAAAGGTGTGAACACATGGACTTATTTTCACTGAATTTCGCATACCACTGGATTATTCAGGCTGTCAGAGTGACAAAATCTTCCCCGCGACTAACATAAGTACTGAATGGTGTGATCAGTGCTGGTCCTAGTGGACTCGATTATTGCACAAACTGACAAACAACTTTAGGATGGTAGATTCTCGTGATCCATATCTTCCCAGCTAAAAACAACTTTGCTGGCTTCCTCGAAATGTCATCCCCAACCTTCAATAAATAGTTTTCCCCTTGCTATATAATAATTTACCACATGACCGCTTAAGAAAATATAATTACACACACATTTAAGTGTACTAACAAAAAATAATAATTGATCTATTAATAGTAGTAGAACCTTAGAAAAACATGACGCTTGAGGATGGACCAAAATATGTAATATGTACAAACAGATGGACTTATTTTCGATGATGACCGAATACCAGCTTCGAGGAAATGGCTTTAATCCATTTGGTCTGCGTTTTTCTTTTTGCAGTTGAAGTATTTTATGTCATTGGGTTAGCTTTTGTCATAGGCTCACTTATAAAAAAATAAAAAGAAAAAAAAAATTGCGGACTTCCTGGAAAGGGCATTCCCAACCTCCGAGTAGTTGTTTTTTTTTTCACTACATAATTACTTAACACATGACTACTCAAAAGAGATTAAATATGAGGACAATTAAGTATATCACCACAAAATAATATTAGATCCATTGATAATATTAGAACTTTTGTAAATCATGGTTCTTGAGGATGGATAAGGATATCTAATAGGTATGAACACCTAGAGTAATTTTCACTCAAGGTCGTATACCACAATGTTATTAATAATATTAGAACTTTGGAAATGCATGATGCTTAAATATGGACCCAGATTTCAAATAGGTATGAACACAAGGACTTATTTTCACTTAGGACCACATAACACGGCATTATTCGGATTGTCACATTGACAAAAATTTCTTTGTTTGATGCTGAATTTGTTATTAAACTGTTGATTAAAATGTACCCATGGAGTTCAACAATCAGCAACGAATACTAGCATGCGATTTGGTACAGTATTTTACTGGGCACTTCGTTCACCTTCCTGTTAATTTACTCTTATACTAGAGTACAAAGATGCATGACTTTGGCACTTTGATAAATGGTGGTGCTCAAGGATGGACCAACACATCTAAAGGTGTGAACACATGGATTCTTTTGCAATGAAGTTGAGTCTCCGGCGACTGGTTTCAGGATCCTTGCCGTGTGCACTTTATCCCCATGCCCTCAAGTTTTCAAGATTCTGCAAAATGGCCCATGAATTTTGTGAATTTACAATTTAGCCCCTAATTAGGTCATTAACCACAATTATCGTTTTAAACCCTGATTTTTACTAATCGAGCCCTTCCGATCGGTCATAAGACATGTTTTAAGCATGATTGACCTTTAAGAGATTTAATTTGACCATTAAACTGAAATTTTGACTATCGAATTAAACTGATGCTCAAGATTCATTGATAAGTTCCTAGTATAAAGGGGATTTTCCCTCCAAATTTCAAGGGGGCCTTCATTTGCAATAGAAACTCTCTCCCTCTCTCTCCAATTTTCCCGCCATTCTCTCTCCTCTCTCCCTCCTTGTGCCATCGCCGTTTGCTGCCGGCTTTGCCCTTATGCTAGTGATCCCTTGGCCGATGCCACCGATCGATGACCTCTCCATCCTTCTCTCTCCCTCATTACAATCTCCAATCACCACTATAGTCGTTGGATTCTCCCGTCCGACTGACCATCCTTGCGGTCAAGCACACTAGCGTCCACGTCAATTCAGTTCCCAGCCGATTCATTTAGTAGAACCAGCCTCTATCCGGCAACCATTAGAGTCCCTGCTGCCGTCGATCGGCTCATAGAAGGATCCCCGACCCTCTAGTGGTAAGGGTTTGAAGGATTGGCCACCGGATCACCTTCAGCGGCCACTTTCCTCACCGACGATCAAGGCTGGTCCATCTCTGGACCAATTCTATTCTAGGTTGGACCGGCGGTCCAATTAGCCCCAATCTGACCCCTAGGCAATCCGATTGTGATCCTTGGAGTTCCAATCAAGTTTCAGCAAAGGTGATTATGTCCAATTGCATCTAGTTGTGAAGAAAAACGCAAAGGTAAACATCTTAAATCTCGAATCTGATGAGGTGAGATTGGCATATCTGATTGGGGCTAGAATTCAAGTTTAGATTTACATAAAAGTCTTAGATCTGAGATTGATGATGAAATTGAATAATTTGCTGTGATTGGATGTTCATTGAAGATGGACTCGTGGTTGTTAGAATTTAATCTTCATTAATCTGCAATTTCTTACTTCTGCGAGTAACCTATTGTTTGGGCTTAAATGAGGTACTAGCTGAGCTTTTTGACCTCGACTCCTTTTAGACTTAGAAAATAAACTTCAAGATTTTCGATTTGATAGGTTGCATGTCCCGAATGGATATCTTTTGGTCTTCGAAAAAATACCTCGGAAATCAGTCAATTCTGCAGTAGTTTTAGGTTGATTTGCATTTTTGACTTGTTACGATGTTTTATTTTCTTTTTTCAAACTGATTTATGTGGTCGGATTCTGGAAAAATTTTCTTCATGAGATTTGTTCTAAATCATCTTGACTATAACATAAATTTTTTCTATATTTTTTTGAGATGGTTTGACAAAGTAAAATCGCTTAAAACCGTCCCTAGGTAGATCTGCCTTGCACTAGATCCGAATTGCATTTGTGTGAAATTGAGCTTTTAGATGAGTCCATTTTGTCACATCCCGATCCTTGAGTGCACGCGCATCCCTCGATAGTCGATAAAAATTTGCGACGTTGCACATGCGGAAGCGTATTAACTAATCCCCTGACAACAACTTGGGATAGAAAAGTAGGACAACCAATTCACAAAAGCCACCCTCTTATAAACAAATTGGTCTGTCTACAAAAAGATCGGCTTCCAAAAAGAAGCTGTCCTACGACTTACTGGTCGGACACATTTGCCGATCCTTCACACTCCACCTCCACATACTCCAGGGCTTCGAGTCCTCCACAACCGTCATCTAAGGACATGAAAAGATTAAGCCCACGATAGGGTGAGACAATGTCTCGACAAGTTTACCCTCTAAACCCTATTAGGAAAGACGTACGCCTAGGGCGGCCTATACACACAATACAGAGGACTTACCTCGCCTCAGTTCCCTCCTACATGTTAGTATGATTCATATATCACATACGAGCAGTTATAACACTTGATCAATTGGAACATCTCAATACACACCTCCATCAATCATCACATCAATCAATCTAGCGTTCCAATTGATTACGGCCACACAGGCACAATCTACCCGACACATAGCAATACGGCCACATAGGCACAATACACATAGCAATACGGCCACAAGGCACAATCACTCGTGCGTCATTACACATAAATCCTATGCATATCACAAATTGGGCATGGTTCAGCAAGCATAGCATCAAGAACAATTACCAAAACTACTACCGATCCTAATCGGCAGAAACAGTCCACTCGCGCGTCTTCGAGTTTAAAACCAAAAATCTAATCAACCGAGTTCGGAAAATTCCCTAATTTAAATATATTGTAAAAGACACATAAAAGAAAAATTTTCATGCAGGTTCCTTAACCCAAATCTTTCTAGATTCGGCCTAGTATCGGCCTAGTAAATCGCTCAATCCATTACAAAAACTAGGTTTGTTTCCAGAAAGTCTATTTTCCGAAATCAGTTTGGTTTGAGACCAAAAACTTGTCCATTTGATCTAAAATTCGACTATGTTAAACTAGAAGAGGTCAAAAACAATTTTTGTGAAGAAATCATTTCGAATTCGAACCCTAAGAGTTGATAAAAACCCCCAGAATAACAAAAGGTCACAAATTCCAGCATAGTTCGAGATTCCGTTTGCAAATGACGGAGCTAAAATCTCATACTTTAAAATCTCTAAAAATATTGAGTAAAATATATGTTGTAAAGGAGGGTGTCTACAAAATATCTCAAGAAGGAACCAACTTCACAATCTTAACAAATTTTGATCCACAAATATGGCAAATGACGAGAGTCCAGATATCAGAATTGAAGAAAGTCCACTGAATTGGACTAATCCATCCTCAATGGTGCTAATCTCACTAACTAGATTAACACTAATTCATTATAAGGCTAATCTAACTATTCTAGGTTAGCACTAATCCATCTTGAGGCTAAGATAATTAACCCTTAAGCATAATTAACCTCCTAAGCAAGGTTTAGTGAGTAAACTCACTCGTTTAGCGAGCCAATGAGTTTACAGCGACGGCAACGCAGAGGTGAGCGGAACACAAGCCCATGGTGACACCAAACAAGGCCCGAAAGAGGCCTAAGATGAGCCACAAAGTTTCAGCCCTTGTTGGAACTTCTGCTTCTGTCCAAGGCTAAATCGAAGAGGCTGAAACGGTTGAAACGGGCTGGAAACGGCAAGGCGGGGGGCTATGGGCGAGCAGGGGCAACGGCAGCTTGGATGGCGGCTTAGGATTGCTCTTCGGTGGCCTAGATAGCATGGGAGATAGCGAGGGGGTGCGAGACTGGCGATACAATCGCGCACAGGTTGGTGGGCGCAAGCAGTGAGCGACGAGTGTGCGATGGTGGTAGGGGCTCCGGCGGTGGTTAACTGGCTTAGGCGGCTACTGCTGGTCCTCCTCTAGTTCTCTCAAGGTTTCCTAAGCCTCAACAATGGAGAAAGTAGCCCCAAAGAGGAAGAAGAAGCCAGCTGAAGAGAGGGGGACCCCAAAGGCTTCCAAGGCTTCAACACTTGTCCAAAACACTCAACCACTTGCCCCCACTTGCTCAGCCCTATCCTCAGCCATTTGCAGCCCTCAAACTTCCTCAATACACCACCCAAATGGTCCAAAATGTTGAGTCCCCCATGGCCTACAAATTTCGAACCAAAATCCCCAAAATCCACTTCAATTATCCTTCAATTGGATCCCATTTGATGTCCATAAATCTCACCAAGGTGCCATCATCCCATTAAAAAATTTTCCTCATCAATTTAACCAACTTGAATCCCAAAACACGACAAAAAATGGCATTCTAATTTTCTCGATAAAAAAAGGCCCTACTTTGAAATTTTGCCGAGAATCTCAGTTTGCAGAAAAAATTTCAGAAGGTGAGTCGACGTTTTTAAAAGGAATTGTGACATGACAAAACTTTCAGTTTATAAAATCGGGTTTAAATTTATGGTTAATTTCAACTAGGCACGATTTTAGCAAGTTCTAGCCTACCAAGTAGTTTTTAGGAATTTTCAGTAGAATTGATCCATGGTTGATTATTTTCGAGCCACAATATACATCTTCAACATATTAGCAACTCTCGGTTGTCGTGAAAATCTTGAGGTTTTAAATACGGACATAGGGTACCAAAATGACAAAAAAATCAGTCTAGAGATGATTAACGAGAATTTTGCAATTAAGTGGAATCACCCACACTAAATCACATGACTAAGTCAAATTGACATATCTTCGATCTCTAATCGATTTTTAATTGTGTTGTAATGACCCCTTTAGACTAGTATGGTCGAGCAATCAAATTCTGGTTGAATTCTCAAGTCTATTACGTTAAAATCATTTAATGGCTTCACCATATAGATTAGTTATCTCATGAGTGATTAGCTTAGAGAATAGAACTATAGGCACGTTGATGAAAAGCCCGACTCGTTCAATTGAAAATAGAATCAGAAATTCGGGATGTTACACATTTGACTTCATGATCTTTATAAAACTTGAAATACTTGTCATGTGCGTTCTAACAATGCATGATTCACATGATTTGATCATCATTTGGTATGTCAATTACACATGCGAATGTACTTAGGTATTGCTGCAATTAGCACATGTCATAGCATGCATATGTTTTGCCATTTTTGCATTGTGTGATCTAAGTTAAGTCTTGATGTCTCCACAAAAAATGTTCATCTTTGTGCATTTTACGTATATAAATTTTCATTAGATATTTACACATCATGAGATGATTGAAATCAAGCATGTTCTGTGATGATTATGCTAATTTAGGGGTTTACCACGAGCATATCTGAACTCATTTTGGGTCTCTTAAAGACCAAATCATGCATCAATGCCTTCTTGATATTTAAAATATGTGTTACAAACTTCGAGTTCATATATAACATGTCATGATTGAACTTCACTTGGTACGTAAACATCATGCTTCAATTTGGCTAGTTGCAATGGAAAATCATTGAGCATTCCTTTTCCTAGTTCTAAGTCATTTCACAACATTGATGGATCGTGTGAGTTATATGCATCCCAACCTAAGGTTAAATGTTTTACGCAAATCATTATCACATTCAATCCTTTGTCTTATGTGGATTTCATACCATTCATGCATTGTTTAAGTGGACTTTTGAACTATTAAGCATACATCATATTATGTCTTGTTAGTGGCTAACATGCACAATTTAACGAACATCAATTTTTGAATATCGAATTGACCCTGATTGAACTTGGACCCTTCTAGGAAGTCATAGGACTCATTTAGGTCTTTCAAATGCCACTGATTTTGTGTGATTTTCTTACCATTGTCCCCTTTTCCATTTTTACCAAGTCAGTTTAGAAATTTGACTTAGGTTAAATTTGGAACCCCATTTTACCCTTGTTTAGTCAGACATTTTTTATTTTTATGTGATTTTTAAGTATAGATTCATGAGTCGAACCCTTATCAAATCTTGATTGTCACTCTTTTATCGTCATTGTAGTGAAATTTTACATTTTTTAGACTCTATTCACTATTTTTTGAATTTTCTGATGCAACGTCGAACTTCATTGAATTTTTCAAAATGCTTACGCAACTCATTTCAAAAAAATTTCTTAATGAAGTTTTTTCCCTGTGATGTTATGCATACTGTGTAATTTTCTGAGGATGATTTAGCAATGGGTCCCCTTCCAATTTTGTTGATTCTATTTGTCTTATTTGTGATGTTCTGTTGCAAACCCATGCTGTGATTTCCAATTAGAATTTTTAGGGTGACTGGTATGCAGAATTGGGATTCATCGTCTTCATGAGATCCATTCCGAATTCCTGGATCTTCATTGTCAAAAAATTTCAATAAATGGAAGGATCTTTTGATGACTTTTTTCCAAAATTGATTTGAAATGTTGATTTTGCATATCAAAATGAATTGAGTACATGTGATGCTTTCGACATCAATTATGTAGAATCCTTTAAACTTTTGATTTGACAATGAAATTGTCAAGTTTGAACCATATTGAAAATGCCTACCATGTCTGTGAGTACGTGATATGTAAGTCCTAAACTAGCCTTGGCAATTAGATGCGTTCCATAATCGAAATGCTCCTTCATCTAAATGTTTCATTTTCCTTTTCAACATTTCAAACACATCCCAAATCTTTGGAGCATCACATAGACCACACATGCATGAAACCATTTCATTTGTTAGAAATGCTTGTGGTTGTGATTGGCACTTGTCCATTGAATAAGCAATCCGCCATTGGCTAACTAAAATTATTTGATCATTTGAGAAATAAGGCTTGAGGGCCTACTATATGTTTATTTCTCGTGATGCACATGAATTCTAAATGTATGTTAGACATGATGCCTAATTCCGTGGTAGATCTTTGTGACTCACCTAGAACATGTCCTAGGGACTTATAAGCGTTTGTGGTCATGTGAGAACACAAATGGTTACCAATGGTTGTAAGTCATAAAAATGAATTGGGTAGGTGTCTAGAAGGATCAAGCCGACCTCAAGGCCCTATTTGTTTACTTGTGCATATGTTTTCATTTGTTTGGTTGTTTTTTTTTATTTATTGTTTCTTGTGCTTTTGACCGTTTTATCGTGAATGATTGTTTTTTTCCATTGTATGTACCTAGTCTTAGTTCTTAGATTAGAATTAGATTAGGCTATTGGAGGTGGAGGCTCATCAAGATATGAAGATGGTGAAAGGTTGATGTCCATTCCAATCATGTTCTTTTATCATTTTTTCCGATATATGTTTCGGGACATTTCATTTTATAAGCACCCGATGAGGTGTGGGTTTTGTTTCTTTTACTTCATTTTTGTCCATCATTTGGGGTTGCATGTTAGGTTTATTGTTTTCTCTACAACTGTCTATTTGAGTGTTTACTTACTATTTTGTATTTAAACTTCAAATTGAGTGTTTTCTTTTCTCTCTTAGAAAAGAATTACACGAAAACTATCATCCATGAATGATAACTTAGCTTAAATTCATTGACAAAAAAAAAAAAAAGAAGAAGCAAAAAGACATGCATAATCACCTTGGGAAGCACGACAAATTTTTTGGTATCAAAAGGGCACTAATAGAAATATTGATGTAACTCAAGTCTTCGAACCTAGATTTCTAGTTGCGTATAAATTGAGGGACAACTCCCTACCCTTGATTGGGTTTTCTAGCCAACTCTAAAAAATGAGGCTAGTGGCGACTCCCATCTTTTTAAGTTGTTTAAACAACTACTTGATAAAGAAACCCGTCGCGAGGCGTATGGATCTCAATGAGACTTATAGAAATATTAGCATAACTCAAGTCTCAAACCTAAATTTCTAGTTGCGTAGAAATCGAGGGACAACTCCTGACCCTCAATTGGGTTTTCTAGTCAACCCTTAAAAATGAGGTTAGTGGCGACTCCTGTCTTTTTAGATTGTTTAAACAACTACTCACTAAAGAAACCCATTGTGAGGGGTATGGATCTCAATGAGACTCATTGTGGTTTAGCATACCCACTGTGGAAAGTTCCTAGTGGATAAAGTGATGACATCTATGGGGAGCAAGTACTAATGAGAGGGCTACCATAGTAAAGGTATCTCGAAATTTGATATTCACACCTGACCTCCTCTTTTGAGGTGTGTCACCTGTGTGGGGACGGATCACGACACCTTCCACTGTCATGTGGGGTATGAGCTTGGGAGAGCTTGCGATCGTGTACGAGAGAACTCACAATGGTTCGTCTAGAAAGGTGAGGTACTGATGTCTTTGTGGATGTGAATCTTGAGGGAACTCTCATTTTCAAATACCCCTAAACCATACACTTTTTCTTCGAGGGAAGTCAGGTCACGACACAATTAATACCACGGTTGAGGAAAAGAAAAAGAACTTCCCCTGTTTCTCCAAAGAAGCGATTCAATGCTCTTCTTGACGTCTCCGCTTCAACTGCTCTTGCTTCCTTGAAGAGATCCTTAGCGATTGGCACTCTGACAATTTTTGTCCTTTTAGAAAAAACTCTTACAGCTGATGCTCCAGCCATTTCTACCTCATCAATGGAGCTCCCTAGCACCATTAATGATGTTGTTCCTCCTAGCTCTATTGTATGCTCTCTATCTTTGTTAGAACATGACGACTCCAATCCTCTCGCACTAGTTGTTCATTGCAAGTTTTATTTTAATATGACTTAACTTTAGATGTGCCATGTATTCTGCAATAACTTTCTGTTATACAGCTCCACCCATTACTGGGGCTTGTGACATTGAACATGCTGAAGCTCTAACTACTCTAACACCTATTTCAGCTTCATCTTCAAGCCCTGGTATTTATCTCACTTTTGTCCTTAGTAATTTTTCTATTAACCATCTGATTTGACAACCAGTCTAGTTTTGCCAGCCGATCCAATACCTATTGTCCCTGCTACTGAGCCTTCTGGTCCCATACCTACTATCACTACTACTAAGACTTCTGAACCTGAAGTTGATGCATCTCCACAGACTGAGTCTCTAGTGGACACATCTTCTCCAGCATTGCAAATACTCAATAGGGCCAAGATTGTTGTGGGTGCCAACCCCTGTGACTTGACTCCTGATCATATCCCTAGTTCCATAAATAGAGACAAGACGAAGATCAAACTGTTAAAGTTCCTAGATCTTTCAATGGGAGGAATTTGTAAAATTCTGCTTGACCAGGAAACCTTTCATCAACTTAAAGCTCTGTCAAGTCAACTTGATGATGAGGATAACGAAACCAATGCTCTCCTCCCTCGAGAGCTTAGAGAGAAATTTCAACAACTCTTCGAGGATTATCATGGTATTTTCGACATGTATTGTTATCATATGGACCAAATGCAGAAGCTGACTCTTTTTTAGGATAACAGCATGGAGTCTAATGCCACCTTGACGGCCGCCCTAACGGAACTCAGTCAAAATGTATTAGAATATAGCAAGTCCCTGGAAACTATCACGGGCGATATAACTGGGCTCATTAAGGAAGAAGTTTACCTTATGGAAGCACTCCAAGATCTTCTCCAGAGAAGAATGATCAAGCTTGGACAACAAACAAAGATAGAGGCCAAGTTGAATTCCCAAGTGTTGATGCTCCAAGACTTGAAGAAAAAAGAATATCTTTGAGTGGTAGATTGAGAAATTTAGCATAGAATTCGAAAGAATAAGCATCTTTCGCAGATTAGCAATCTTGATCTAAGGATAATCCATCTTCAATGTGTTGTAAAATATTTCTTGTATCCCAAGAAATCAACCGATAAATAAAATGAGTTTTTCTTTTTTACTTCCCACTTCAACATTAAACTCGTGCCATTCATGTCAAGCGGGTTCCTATTTTCACACTCCCATGCTCGCACGAACTTCCTTAAAATAAGGCAGACCGTTACTTGGTCAGGCCTATTTATTATCTGACTACTGTACGTTGGCGCTCACAACATTACTATCCATCATGGTTAATCCTTGTTCCTCCACATTCAGTGTCCAAGCCGCTCTTCGTGTACATCGCTTCGAAAGTCTCCGACCATGTGAGACTCAAGGGCGACTTTCCCTTTCATTCATGAATTATCACCCAGACACTCAATGCGTTACCCTGGGCTCAAACTTTAGGTCAACGCCTCCACCATACACCTTTACTGGGCACTTTCCTCGTCACTATGAAGAGATTCTTTCCATCAACCAATCACATAATTGCATGCATGCTTGGTCATCACCCAACTCTCGTTTCAACTCATATCCTTCCTTTGACAAATGCTTCTTCAAATGGTACAAGAGATTGAAGCAAGAGTATTGGATGTATGAGGAGTAGCTAAAATTGAGAGGCGTTTTCCTTCAGTTGTATGACAAATATGGACTCCTATGAGGCCTTTGCTGCTTTTGGTCACCGTCGACCAATTGTTTCTTCTTGCCAACTGGTTCGGTAATAGTCACTCTACTTGATATTTGGTTCTTGACTGGCCCATCTCCTCTTATAGACTTCTATGGTCAATGGTCATATACTTGTCCAAACTTTTGTGGCACTTCATTTATTGACTTACCATTCGATGATTTTATGGACAAATTTGCCAAGTCGACTGGACCAATTTCCTCCCAAGAGCATGTGACATTTTTGTTATATTGGCTTTGCCATTATATCTTCTATTTGCCCACTACTTCTGTTTCTCAGGATTTTATTGATATATCATGTGCTCTTTCTAACCGCATTCATGTGGGTATTGGCCATACGGTGCTCAATGCATTGTACAAAGGTTTTACAGTCACACAATCTTCCCTATTTAGTACTTATCTTGCGCCATTCTTTGGCCCTTTATGGATTATACATGGATGGTTGTGTACATACTTTCTCCAATTATTCTCCGAGGGCAAGACCACTGCAACTCATTGGCGTGAGGTGCATAGAACACCAGCTAAAAATAAGTTTGGCCTTTGGAAATTTTGTCGCACATTTCTACCAACTCTTAAAGGATTCTCGAGGTTGGGACACCTGCAGTGCCATAACTTGGCACGGAGGGACACTTAAGTGCCATAACTTTAAAATGGTACACTTAAGTGCCATTATCGGAGTAAAATGGAACACTTAAGTGCCAATCCGGCCAAAAACCAGCCAAAATGCAGACGTGGCATTTTTCGGCGACATGCTTAACCGATGTGGCAATTTTTATTTTTTTTAAAAAGCACACGTGGAGGAGGAAAACGACGTCGCCCCATCCACTGTGCATTTGGCCAAACTAAACAACGTCGTTTTTCCTTAGTGTTAAACGACATCGTTTTGCTTATTTGGATTTTAACCTTTCGTCAGTTCACACCAGGTTTGACGTCCTCTCCATCCATCGCCATTCACAGCTCGCTGTTCGTAGGTGATCGCTCGCCGTCGTCACTCGCCATCGTCGATTTGCTCAGGTTTTTTCTCTTCTTCCTCTCCCCTGTGATGAAATTAGGGCTCCGACTCGTTTATTAGGGCTCGGACTTGAAATTTGGGGGAGGTGTGGCATCCCAAAATTCAAAGCCAAGCCATAAGGTGTGTTAAAGTCTCTAATTAGGTGATAAAATTTCCATGGCTTATGCTTTAGCCATTAGTCTTTTAATTAGATGATTTATGCATATGATTGTGAAAATTTAAATTTGATAGATTAATAATTTATGCTTGGCCATGTACTTTATAAATTAAATTTCAATAACCAAGATGCCCCAAGACTTTGGCCAAGATGAAAATTAAAATTTAAAAATATTTATAGAAGAATTCAAAAAAAAAAGGGAAAAAGAGGGTCAAATTTAATTGGGCCTTAAGCCCAAGAGTGGAACTTTAATGGGCCAAGTTGGCCGGCCCATTGAAGCCCACAAGTGGGCTGTCAACCAGCCCAAGAGGAGGCCCAAGAAGTGGCCGGACGGCCCAAGCCCAAAAAACCCAAGCCCAAATTCAAAAATTCAATATGACAAGTGGCAAAAGGGAAGGCCATGCATTGGCTAGTTTGTACGCAAGTAATGATTGTTAATCATGAGGATTTGGGGGTATAAGAAGGGAAGAGAGAGAGGGTGGCCGGCCATTTTGCTTGCCCAAGGAGAGAGAGAGAGAGAGAGAGAGAGAGAGAGAGAGAGAGAGAGAGAGAGAGAGAGAGGTGCGAGAGAGAGGAGGAGCGGCCGAGAGAGAAAGGAGGAGGGAACCGCCGTGTGCTGCCGTGTTCGCCGCCCTACGCCGTCGACCGTCAGTTCTAGAGACAAGTGGGAGTCCTCTAGCTTCTCTTACATTCTTTTGTGTTGTTTGCATGCTGAATTTTTGGGTGTTAGATGAGAAAAACCGAAGCATGGATGAGTTGTGTGTGGATGGTGTGGTTTTTTGTGTTCGGACCGTGTGAGTCAGAAACTTGTTTGAGCTTGCATGTGTGTTTAGAGTCCGATTTTGGCTTCGCTTTCTTCATGAGAGTTGTAGCTAACATCTTGAAATACAACATACTGAAATTTCGTGGAAAATGATGGAGATTTTTTAGGGGTTAAAGTCTTGTTCTAAGGAGACCTCAGATCTGGAGAGTTTTTACTGACCTCTTGCTGGATTCGTGGTTGCATGTTGGCTTTTGTTGCGAATATCACTTCGGTTTCTTCATAAAAGTTGTAGGAGACATCTTAAAATACAACATACTCAAATTTGAAGTTAAATGAACAAGTATAGCCTAGTAAATCGACTAGATCTTGAAGAAGATGATTCTGGTCATGTATTTTGAGATACCCGAGACTTCAAGGACATAGATGATGACTATACTCTGGTTATTTGACTTAGATCTCTGCATGAAACTTGTAGAAGATATCTTGATGTATAACATATCCAAATTTCCGAGGAAATGAAAGAGAATAGGTAGGTGAAATCTCAATATTTCGGTGATATGTGCACTGGACGATGCGGTAATGGATCCAGAAGCTTCGTGAGGTTGTATAAAATAATCTAAAAAGAATCTGGCTTGGAGTTCTTCATGAAAGTTGTGCGAAAATTTCTTGGCTATCATTCTGTAAAATTTCGTAACCATATGGATATTTTAATCGAATTTCTTCAGAAACTGTGCATTATGGTTTTATTTGAATATTATGTGTTGTTTTGTGGAAATTGTGAAATTGTGTGAAATTCAATTTGGCCATGAATTTTGCATGGAATTGTCATCCTATTGGTTTGTTTAATGATTGCTTGAATTTTTATAATTTTGGGAATTTATAGATATTGAATTTAATATTTATTTATTAAAAATAAATAAATAAATGATAAAATAAAATAAAATGGATTATTTTATTGGCCATAAATTTCATTGAATTTATTAATAAATAATTATGCATTGTTGCATGTATAATGAAATATTGGTGTATGTATGACATTGAATTGTGATGCATGTGTGCCAAGTATGACTTGTTTGATGTCACGCCATATGCCATGTTAAATTGAGATCAAAATAATAGTAAATGTGGATGATGGGAAATGAGGAAATGGTTGTGGTGGAGGATGATGGCCGGAATGTATAGAGATACATTGCCGGATTCCCTGGGAGATTCAAGATGCCCAAAATGTGGAGGGCCGGAAGCCCTGTCGGAGGTCTTTGCCCGAAGGGAATGCCTCGTGATGCCAGGATTGGGGTGCGGGATGCCCAGCCAGGGAGTGTAAATGCCGGAAGCCCCGTCGGAGGTTTCTGCTCGAAGGAATGCCTCGTGATGCTAGTTGAGATGCGAGATGCTTGGAATGTGGGGGCCGATGCCCTGGGCATGGGAGGCTGAATGCCTAAGCCTCGGAGGTCTTTGCCCGAGGGAATAATGAAATTGATGAATTGAGAAATGGGTGATGTGGTGATCAAATTGAAAGCTAAAAGTGGAAATTAAACCATGATATGATATGCATGATGATATGCATGATGATGATGATGATGATGATATGTGATGTGAAATAATGATGATCACCTATGATATAATATGCATGATGATATGCATGATGATAATGATGATGATATGTGATGTGAAATAATGATGATCAGCCATGATATGATATGCATGATGATATGCATGATGGTGATGATGATGATATGTGATGTGAAATAATGAAGATCACCCATGATATGCTATGCATGATAATATGCATCATGATGATGATGATGATATGTGATGTGAAATAATGATGATCACCCATGATATAATATGCATGATGATATGCATGATGATGATGATGATGATATGTGATGTGAAATAATGATGATCACCCATGATATGCTATGCATGATGATATGCATGATGATGATGATGATGATGATGATGATGATATGTGATGAGAAATAATGATGATCACTCATGATATAATATGCATGATGATATGCATGGTGATGATAATGATGATGATATATGATATGGCACGATGACATGTGTAATATGACGATGTCGTGATGATGATGACATGTATGATGTAATGATTCCATGATGATGATGACATGTAATGTGATGATGTCATGATGATGATGACATGTATGATACGATGATGATACACATGTATATGTTATAAATTGATATGATGATGCATGATAGTATGTGCATGGCCTCAAGGTAAGTAATGCCTGCAATGCATGTATGATTTGTATGATGCATTGAGTTGTTATTGGATTCCTTATCTGCTGAGTAGTTGTACTCACCCCTTTGGAGACCCACATTTTAGATTAGCAGTATGCCGCTTCCTACCGTCACGCGTGGTGTATTTTACGGTCTACCATCCGATGTAGAGGTCGAGTGTGCTGAGATAGACTGTCCCTCTGTTCTCAGACTGACTTTTATTCGAGTATGCTGTCTAGTGATGTACGACGTAGGCCTGGCTGAGGGTCCTGTCATTCGGGAGTTCATATCTGTACATGTTCGTCGGGATGGAGCGATGCGAGGGATGTTGCCACCGCCACCGCCTGATGCACCGGGTTGGGTGTGAGACCCGTGCGCGACGAGTAGGGGCTGTTTCTTTTTGGGAATAGTTAGCCGACACTAATGATGGGGAATGGTTGTACGTGAAATGTAGAGGGTCGAGGGTTCTTTTTGAGGTTTTAGGCTGGACGTGGCTAAGTCCTAGCTTTTCCTTTTTGATGTACCGACCCAAAAGAAGTCCCATCTTGAAAATATATTTAAATAAAGTGTCGTGGCTTGTTTATAAAGTTATGGTGATTAGTGGTGTGTATTTGTATCATGGTTGGTAGGGGGAGAGACGGTGATATTTTAATTTGCTTCTCCTAATGAGTCGCCTTGGGACTGTTTTGTTTAAAAAAAAAATGTGCCTGTGAATTAGGACACTTCTTCGAAAGACAGAAAGGTAATAAGGTGTAACATTGGCGCTGGTGACGACCTGCGAAGGGTTCGGGGTGTCACAGGTCGGCTGGGAAAGCTCAGGCTTGGTGTGAGATTTATGGCTCAGATGTGGTGCTACAATCCTATTGGGGGGTTCGAATTGACAATTTAGGAGCGGCCTTGAAATGTAGGCTCGGTGTAGGGCTCGGCGGGGGGAAAATTAGGGCTTGGTGTAGGGCTCGACGTTGCCTCATCCATTGTGATGTGTGATTCGTTCAGGGTGTTGAATTGTGATGTGCGAAAGTAATTTGTAGTGGTCGAATGTGAAATGTGCGATGGTGATTAGGGATTGTTAGGGTTTAGAGTATTGGACTTTGGACATGTTCGAATCGAAGGTTGTGGGGATGGGGACTTCTGGATATCTTTTAATAAATTGCATTGTTAAGGACCCATGTTGAGGAATCTCTCCATATTTTAAAGGAATGCGACGGCATAATCAAAATAGTTGTTAAGTCCCATCTTTATTTTTATTTGTTCTTGTCCTGAGGTCTCTTGTTTTCAAGCTGCAGCTATTGTCTGACCGCATCTTCCCTCTCTCTTTCTTCTTTTCTTTTCTTTAATAAAGAATGTAGGGACCTCCACTTGCAATTGTCTATCCTTTGTGAATGTGGTCTCAAAAGTTAATTGTATATTTCTCCTCTTTTGTTGCAGAAATGGCGCATAAAGACTATGTTGCTGTCATCGTTTACTACGGGGGAGATTTTGTGATTGGGGAGGATGAGTGAGAGTATGAGGGGGGGAATGATGGTACTATCTTTGTAGATATAAAGAAGGCATCTTATATTGGATTTGTTAGGGATATAGTGACATTTTTGCCTTGTAGAGTACAAAAGTTACTGTACTATGTTCCTGGGAAAGGCTTGAGAGATGGTTTGAGAGTTTTGGAAGATGATAATGGTTTTAGGATGTCTTATATCATTATCTTCATGGCGAAAGATGCGAAAGTGTTTGTTGAAAACAATAGTGATAGTGAGGACGAAGATGATGACAGAGATAACACCTAAGTAGGAGAATGAGGAGATGGTATTCAAGCTAGTACTGAGGTTAGGGATGAAGTAGGGCATGATGGACAGGATGGGGAGGAGAGGGGCACAGATGCTGTTCACCAGAGCAATTGTGACATGGGTGATGTCACCATCACTGAATGAGATTGGGAAGTAGCTAAATCCAGTGACAGTGATGATGACGATGACGATGAAGATGACGATGGAGGGTTGGTTGCTGAAGCTGAAAATTTATTAATCTTAAGTGACGCCGACGATAAGAAGCTTACACAGTCAAGGAAAAAACAAAGGGACTTTTTGTCAGATAGATTTGCAACTTTGCATGTAGCTGATAAACATCTAAACAGAGATGAAGGCCTTACAGATGTTGGTGTTGCTGGCTAGGTCCTGGACACAGATTATGAAGAAAGCATCGACACCGCAACTTCCCAGGATGAAGTTGAAGAAGATCAACAAGCTGTGCGTAGAAGGAAAAGTAAGTTTCCTTCCTATGATCCATCTGTTGCCTCTCCTACTTTGTTAGTAGGTATGAAATTCCATGATGCGATACAATTTAGGGAAGCTATATTGAAGAACTCCATTGCTGCACAAAGAAATATTGATTTCATTAGAAATACCAAGAAATTTACAAGAGCTAGGTGTTCGCAGTAAAACTGTCCATGGAAGATTTACGATGCGTTTGTTAAGAAGAGTGGGTCTTTCCAGATTAGAGCCTACCAAGAGGAACACACTTGTTCCATTAATCTTCAAAACAAAAGGGTAACAAGTGCATGGTTGTCCAAGCACTTCTTCGATCTGATCAAGCTGATGCTCGAGATGAAAATTACTAACTTTAGGATGCTGGCGAAGGAGTGTGTAGGCATCAATGTATCTAGGAATCAGTGCAAAAGAGCAAAGCAAAAGGCGATAAAGATACTTATTGGTTGGTATGCTAAGGAATATGGGCAGGTGTGGGAGTATGCTTGGGAGTGTAGGCTGCAAAACCCTACAAGTAGACTGTATGTAGAGGTGATTGAGAGACCGCTTCCTGATCATGGGACCAAGTTTGATAAGTTCTATGTGTGCTTTGATTCATGCAGACGAGGATTTTTAGCTGGTTATAGACGGATTATAGGATTGGGCGGCTGTTTCTTGAAGGGCTTGTGCAAGGGAGAATTGTTGGCAGCGATTGGAAGAGATGCGAATAACCAAATGTTCACACTAGCTTGGGCTATTGTAAAGATTGAGAACAAGGACAATTGGTCCTGGTTCTTGAAAAATCTGATGGCCGACTTGGAGATAACAAATGGGAAGGGTGGGCATTCATGAGCGACCAACAAAAGGTAACTCTTGCTTTTTGAAAAATTTAGTCAATAGTTTGCTTTGTAATATGAACATGTAATTTGCTCTAGTATTTCTTACTTTGAATTATTGTAGGGATTGGTTCCGGCAGTAGCCGAGTTGTAGCCCCATGCTGAACATCGAATGTGTGCGCGGCACATATATGGAAATTGGGTAAAGACCTATAAAGGGGATAAGCTACAATTGCAATTTTGGCAAATAGCAAAGAGTGCAAACATGGCTGACTTTAGAATAGCCAAAGAAGGACTGCTTCAGTTGACAAAGGAAGGTTGTGCTACCCTATTTCAACTAGAACCGAAGTATTGGTGCAGGGCATTCTTCAGTGAGGAGTTCAAGTGCGATAACGTCGACAACAACATTTGTGAAGTATTTAATTCGAAGATAATAGATGCCAGATGCAAACTAGTCATCTCAATGCTTGAAGATATATGAGTTGCGGTTATGACTCGGCTGTAGAAATAAAGAGATTAGGTTGCAAAGTGGACAAGACAAGACAATATGGTCCTAGGATTGCCAAGAAATTGGATGAGAACTTGGCTGCAAGTAGGCATTGTCATCCCATTTGGAATGGAGATGACAGATATGAGATAATGAAGGGTGCAGATAAGTATGTTGTCAATCTAGGAAGTAGGAAGTGTTCATGTAGAGCATGGCAAGTAAGTTGTTGACACCTAAATTTTGACTAATCATGTAGTAATTAATTGCATAGAAAATTAGGGAGTAAAAATTGCATATAGTAAAATTGCATTTCATGTAGTCGCATTTGCATCGGTACTAAGAGGACAACAAGAAGCAGGGGCTCGCGGTCGATTGCGTGCATAAAAGGATGGTCCCTCTTTCGCTGGTCTGAACACACATAAGAAAAAAATGAGGAAAGAAGCTCTCGCACGTCCATTGTCTATTCCTCATCAATGCATGCACATGCATACACAAATTCGGTGGACGTGCGGATTCGAGAGAAATCTTCAAAGAAGCAAAAGCAGCTCACAACATATTATATAATATGCCCATATTGTGTTATTATAATATGCCCATAATATTATATAAAATGTCAGCTTTGATGGCGCAATGAAATTCACCGTAGAAGAAACCTCCTCATTAATGCATGCACATACACGCACGCAATGGGACAGCGCCCGCTAGAAGATTTCCTTGCGAAGAACGGGGGAGCGAAAAGAAAAAAATTCCATTGTGAGGGGGCTTCCCTTCGGTCGACAAGGGGGAAGAAAAGTGTCGAGAGAGAGCTAAAAAAATATTCATTGGGAAGGGGCTCCTCCTTCGGACAAGAAAAAATGAAGTCGGGGGAGGATATTAAAAAAGAGATGAATGGAGAGTTTGTCGGAAGAAAAGAAGGTGAAGTCGAGAGGGGCAACAAGAAAGAGAAAAGAACGTGAAAGAAAAATAATAAAAAAAAGAAGGGTTGTCTTCTTAAATGGGAGGCTTCGAGCAACACCAATAGGGGGAGGGAGAACTTCTGCAGCTGCCCATTACCGCCGGAGTCCCGAACTCTCTCACCGTTGCAACTCGCTCGGCGCCCGCAGCGGCCCGTCACCGCGCCAACAACCTTCCTCCTTCCGGTGAGTTCCGAGCCCGTCGCAGCCCTCCGCCCTGCGCGCCACCATCCCCGACGCGAGCACCCTCCAGTCCACACCCACGCCGACCCGCCCCACATCCACGCCCCTCGCCCGTCGTTCCACCAGCACCCGGCTCACCCACAAGCCCGCGTCGCCCACCGCCTCCGCTCGAGCCAGCACTCCGACGACGCTCCTCTCTCGCCTGTTCCCGATGCCCGCGCCTCGCACGCTTGCTCCGAACACCACCAGCCGCATCGTCTAGGACACCTGCACCGGCAGCCGCGCCCGCAAGCCGGCGACCACCGCGGCGCCCGGCCTCGCGACCCCGGCAACCCGCGAGTCCCCGTCCCGAGACCGAGATCTGCCCACCGCTGCTCAGCCAATTCGGTTCCCGTCCGCGACGTGCAACACCCTCTGCGCCGGACCACCGCTGCAGCAGCCACCCCTGCGCCGCACCGCCGTGACCCGTGAGAGCGCCCGACGCCCCTTCTCCGCCTCTGCGTCGCGACCGCGTCGGCCCAAGCTCCCCTCCCGGTTAAATCTGACCACCGCGACCTCCGATCGGTGACCCGACGCCGCAAACCAGCTGATCAGCCCCAGTCCGTTGCCGTTCAGCCCTCTCGTTTCGCCCTCTGCCGCCGCTGGTTCGCCGGTTGCCTCCCCTCGCCGGTGCCCCGAACACCGGCAGCTTCGTCCGCCGTCGCCCCTCACCGGAACGCCGTCGACCAGCCCCCTTGGCAACCCGATCGACGGTGACCCCCACCAAAAGACCCACGAGCAAGTCGTGCGTGGGAAAAGAAAAATGAGACAACAAAAAAACAAGAAAAAAGCAAAAGGGGAACATTAGGTAGTTTATTATTATTATTATTTTATCTTTATTTTTTATAGTTTATAGCTTGTTTTTATATAGTTTTTTTAGTGTGATTATTCATTAATGCATGATTGAAGTTCCAATGTGAAATAACCCCTCAATTTAGGGATTAGGAGTTCGATTTTCGCGCCCGAAATCCGACTCACGATCTCGTATAAAAATCGACAATCCAATCTCATGCCCGAGATTCGATTCGCGATTTAATTTAAAATTGACCAACCCGATCTCATGCGCGAGATATGGTTTGTCAATTTTGGCTGTTAATCTTATCTTGATTGAATTGGATATTTTGTATAAAAAATTCAAAAAATGCAAGTTAGATTAGGGCTAGGGTTAGCGTATTTAGTTATTTCGTTTTTTTTTTAAAAATAAAAAATAAAAATCCAAAAAAATGCATTCATGATATTAGTTTTTCTTAAGAATTGCACGGGTCAATTTAGAATAGGATTTTAGATTTTAAATTTTTATAACAAAAAAATCCCCAAAAAAATTAATTAATTTAGGATGCTAGTTTTTTAGGTTGCATGTTTAATTGTGTGCAATTTCTTAAAATTTCGAATTTTATATATATAAAAAAAACAAACTAAAATCATCATGCATATTAGAATAGAATTGCATGTCTCATTTTAAGTTTCAATTTTTAGGATAGATTGCATTTTTAGGAATAGAAGTATCATGTGCACGTCATGTGGGATTAAGTTCATAAAATGCACGCCATGTAGAATTGGGCTCATTTAATTAGAAATTGCCCGTCATTATAATTAGGTCATTTTGATTTGCATATTTAATTATTGCATGTTCATTAAGAAAACAAAAAAAGAAAATATTTTACTCATGTCATGTAGTTTAGAACACATTGTCATGCCATTCCATGTTAGATTAGTAGCATGCATAGCATATTGCATGATTCTCATTAAATAAGTAAAAACCAAAAAAAGGAAATTGCCTGTTAATTAGAAATCATATTTAGGTCTGTTGATGTGAATTCTGATTTAACAATGTAGATGCTTTCGTTGCTATGAGGTAAGTCCTGCAATTTATTCATCGCTTTCTTGGGTGTTAAATTGGTGGTTTGCGCATCCGCATGATCACCTCACATATTAGGAGGATAAATTAAAATCAATTCAAGCTGCCTGCAAAATATTTTGAAAAAAGAAAAAAAGAAAAGAAAAGGTACCGAAAGGGTGTTAGAGAAATCTAGCGTAATTAAGTCCCCGAACTCATAATCTCTGGTTCGTAGGAGTGAAGTAATTCTCCCATTACTTTACTTGGGTTTATAATCTACCCACCCAAAATAGATTAGTGGCGACTCCTAATTGAAAATCATTTGCATGTTAAGAACTTGAACCTAAGTCGCGAATTGGTATGGGCTTGGGAGAGCCCGAGTTAAGTCTAGGCTTAACAATCCATTAGCCAAACCCTTAGGTGGTCCAACCCGCTTCGGGGAGGTCGCGACATAAGTGTAATTCCATGTGCACATGCCATATGTGCCATCCAGTTGAAGGGCAATAATACAGATGATTACATCGATGATTGGTACCATAAATCAAAATATTTTGCTTTCTATCAGTTCATGATGTAGCCAATTAGAAGTAGCAAGTTTTGGGAGCCCACAGATCATGAAGCACCTCAACCTTTGCCACTAAAGAAGAAAATTGGAAGGACAAAATGAAGAAGAAGAATGGTGGAGGGAGAGGTCTCGGGTCAACAAAGAATGAGCAGGCAGGGTGCAAAGATAACATGCTCTTATTGTCGCCTAGCAGGCCACAATATTAAAGGTTGTCAATTGAGGAAGCAACGACAACCGTTGAGGCAGGGTGAAGGGCCTAGTGAAGAGACAGTTGGAGAAATGCACATAGCCGGGCCAAGTGAGTTGACTGTTCTTTAGTCAACAAATAGAACCCCGGTAAGTCATGAAATTTATTTTATGTTTATGTTGCTTTCTTGTCGTTTATCATAAAAATGTACATAATATCCTATTTGGCCTTGTATGTAATGTGTTTGTTAGGTCACAAGAAGAACCTCAGTAAGTCATGAAACTGAACAGCCTGTTCGAAGAAGGCAAGGTAGAAGACAACCAGGTGAAGGATTGGCCCAAGCAACATTGCAGCCAGCTAAAGGATTGACCCAAGTAGCATTAGGCCAGCTGAAGGATTAGCCCAAGCAACATCACGGCCAGTGTAGTCGACTATTCTTCAGCAGTGAAAGAAATACCCAGTGGTAAATTCAACCATTTGTATTCAGTATATGTCTCGATATTATATTTATGGTATCTTTTGGCCTCTTTCTCGGAGTTCGAAGAAAGCAAGTTGGAACTCAGCGCCATGGCGAAGGGCCATCACAAGAGCCACCTCAAGGATCATCACAGGGGCCACTAGAAGAATCACTGCAAGGGGCACCACAAGTACCACCACCAATACCACCAGAAGGCCCAACAGAATGAGGTGTCACTGAAGTTGAAGGGCTACATAGAAGGACAACTAGAACAAGGCCAGGTGAAAGGGCAGCTACACAAAGGCCATCTAGAAGACGCCCAGCTGAAGAATTGGTCGAAGAAGCCCTAGATATAGCTGAAGGGCCCAAGAAAGCAAGAAAAAGGGGCAACAAATCACAAGTTCATGAAAGTGACGCCCCTATTCAAACAAGAGGGGCACTTGGGAAGAGGTTAAGACAATACGGCTATGGCCTTTATACAGATGAGCATACTGGAACAGTTATTCTCAATGTAAGTTTTATTGGCCGCATTTAATTTAATTTATGCTGTAGATTTTTGCTAACAATTTTTTGTTTTTTTGTAGTCTAGGAGAAGTTAAGAGGTTCTTATCTCAAGCCCAACTCAAGAATCAACGGCTGCAACAACAAAAAAGAAAACATCAACTGTGCCAACAAAAAAGAAGAGAAAGAACCCAGCTCGAGCTCCTTTTGATTCAATTCGGCTTAGGACATTTGCAGCTCAATCTGAGTCAGTGGATACTGAGAAGGTTGAAGAAGAAGTTGCACGTCTAGTTAGAAAGAGTGCCAGAATTATGAATCAAGTGAAATCCCCATCGAAAGGAGCACGAACAGGGGGTGTCGTGCATATTGATTGATGAGATGAGATGTGATAGGATTTGTGGAGCTTAGGAGTCAAAACAGTTATGTAAACGTTGATGTTGTTAGACTTGTTATGGATAGTTATCTTTTTTTTTTGCTTTAGTTTCTCATTCATTGATGTTGTCACACTTAATTTCAATATCAATAAAATGATCTTGCGCTGCTTGTCAATTTATGTTGTTGTTTATCATGGATTCTGCTTTTACTTTTTGCTGCTGCTGTTGGTGTTCTATGGTGATAGCTGGAGTGCTGGTGTATTTGGTGATGGTGGATGGTGATGTTTGGTGGTAGTTAGTGTGTTGTTGGGGTGCTAATGTGGTGGCTGGGGTGCTGGTGTGGCTGGTGGTGATGCCTGGTGATTATGGGTTTATGGTCGGGGTTATAGGATTAAGCAGTTGCACCTACACCTGGTACAAGTGTGCAGTTTGCACATCTTACACCATGTGTACTGGTGCAAGCTAGTGCAAGGCTCAGCTTGCACTAGTACCTGGTGCAGCAACACCACCAGCATGGTGGTGGCTGGAGCACCTAATGTGTAGTGTGGCTAGTGGTGATGGTTGGTGGTGCAGCCAGTGCTAGTGGCTGGCGCAATTTTTAGTGAAAACCCACAAAAAATTGGCACTTAGCTGTTCACTTTTAACTACAAGTAACACTTAACCGATCACTTTAATAATAACTTGACATTTAAGTGACCTTTTTTTCATCGCGACTAGCACTTACGTGATTACTAAATACAACTTATGGCACTCAGGTAATCACTCATGTTTGTCTTGTGTATATGTTGGTCTGCATCAAAACGAGAGAAGATGATGGTAAACTTATGGCAACTCCATACGGCAGCACAAACAACAACAAAGCCACAATGATCTTGTGGAACGACACAAACTTCTTCGCATCTTTCAAAAGAAAAAGCCTACGTTTAATCCCGAGAACAACACCATTTTTAACTATGGCAGTCGGAGAAACTTTTTTTCATTTTCAAGTACTTTACATTTAATCATAAAGTACAATAGACAACAAAACAACACCATAATACACGCTTGGTAACACTTTCGTTGAATTTTCATCATTGAAACTTCATTCTTGAAAGGTTTAGTTGAAGATGATTGAGCATGCATTGAGACTTCATTCTTGAAAAGTTTAACTGAAGACGCTTGAGCTTGCATTGAGTCAACATCGTTCAAGTCGTCCACGAACACGAGATGGAGATTGCTATCTTTTATGAAGTAGATCAATATCACCTCTCGTGGCTCGATCGAGAACTTCGCATCGATCCATTTGAAGTATTTGCACTTCGATGCTTCTTTATATCGGGCGCATCCATAAAATCTTCTCCCAGGATTGATTTGAGTCCACGATGTTCTTCTTGGACTCGGTAACCCACAAAAACAGAAACGCTGGCCTTCTCCTTCGCTTTGGTGAGAGGAAATTGAGGCGCTGATGCGAGTCATGCTCTCCATTTCCAAGATTCGACGAAGGAATTTTGGGCAAATGAAAATTAGGGTTCGAGACTTCAATTCAAGCACTTCAATAGGGATTTTGGCCGATTTAGGGTTTTAGATTTGGGGCATTTGGGGAGACGACGTCATTTTTGGAAGATTTGGGGCTTTTATTATGCATACGATGTCGTTTCTGGTGAGTTAGAGCCGACTCAGCTCTCAGGCAAGCCACGTAGGCAAAAACTAATAATAAATATTGCCATGTAGGATTTTTGGCAAGGGTCGCCGGAGGTGGCACTTAAGTGTCCCACTAGAAAAAAAGGTGGCACTTAAGTTTACTGTTTTGAAGTTATGGTATTTAAGCGTCCTCCCGTGCCAAGTTATGGCACTTGGGCTGTTCTTCTGCCAAGGATTCTCAGTCTATGAATGTTTCCTTAGCTGCCTACCTTTGGAAAGCTTTACCTTTTACAGGTTTGGTGTCAACTTCACATACAGCCCCAACTCACTCTAGCATGATATGTTTGTGTTTTGGATGAGTGTTCTTGTCCCTACTAACCTCATGTCACGTCTCGACCCTCGAACGCGTACCTATCCCTCACCTGGTCAATTAGTAGCGATGTCCCAGGATGCATCGCCGACCCTTTCATTTAATATGCGCATGTGGAAGCGTATAATAAAAATCCCCAAACAATAAAGTAATGGGATAGACAAGTATGACTAAAAACTTGAACCTAAAAACCAACACCCTTTTGTACATATATAACAACTGAGTCATATATATACATATACACGCCATTATAAAAGGTCAGTTTCTACTCAAACAGGTTCCACAGCAAAAGTCATCAGATAGGAGTGGAGTCTCAATCCTCATCAGGATCCTACTCTGCATCATCCTCAGGGTTCTCCTCCAGGTACTCCTCTTCAGGTTCTTTCTCCTCAGGTTTCTCATCAAGGTCCTGAAATGTTGTCCCATAATTGGGATGAGACTATGTCTTAGCAAGTTCTACCCCTTAAGACCCAATTAGGAAGCCAATACACCTTAGGCTGCCTAAGCACAACACGAGTCAGATGACTTACCTTGGCCTCAGTTCTCTCCTGTAAGTCAGTATATATATTAAATATACACGATCACATCACATCACTCAATCAGATCAAATCATCGATCAATCGACCTAATCAATTACATGTCCATATGACATATAGAGTCAACGAGCTGTCAAATCATACTGTACTATCTCAAGATCATTTGTAGAATTATTGAGCCGGTGTATCATATCGTACTGTCTCAAGATAATCTATAGAGTCACTAAGCTAGTAGATCATACAATTTATCATACCGTACTATCTCAAGATGCTCCGTAGAGTCATCGAGCCGGCGGATTATACCGTCCTGTCTTAAAATGACATATAAAGTCATCGAGCCGGTATACACATAATTTATCATACTGTACAGTCTCAAGATGCTCCATAGAGTCATCGAGTCGGTATACCTGCCATTCCAAGCAAACAATCAAATAACCATTTTTATCATTTCGATAAAATGTCGTGTGTGGGTACACGGTCGACCCTAGCCAAAATATAATAATTTTCTTTCCACAAATCCTACCATTTTCTATAGTCCACCAAAACATTTTTGGCACTATCAACCGATGCCCGGTTATTCTTCATTTAATAGCCAAAATCATTTAATTTAGGAATAAATCCTAAAATCATAAATAAATCAATTTCTCACAAATTAAGGCTCGAATAAATAAACAGACTGCACCACAATGATCAACATAAAATTCCGTCGTCAGCTATCCTAGCCTAATTTCTAGAAAATAATTAATTAATTAATTAATTTTGGAAATTATTCAATAAATGCAATAAATTCAATTTAGGCCCGTAATGCCTAATTAGAAGCCGAGATGAGCCTGAAAATTTACCAAGACTCGTTCAATAATTAATATATCCTTTCTATTTGCTAATCACTATGTCTAACCACCTAACATGCATTGATAAGTCACTAACTAAATTATTCTAAACTAATCTAACTACCTAATTGCACTTAATTAAATTTAATCAAACCCTAAGCATCATTAGCAGACTAATAAGGGATTAGTGAGTAAAACTCACTTGTGCAAAGCGAAGACTGGGACACCGCGACGATGGCGCGACGGTGGCCAAACTTGGGCTCGCAAAGACACCGATGGGCTTGGACCAAGCCTTAAACTGACCCAACAAACCTTAGCAAAGTTGAGCTTCAGCCTTGGGCTTTTGCAGGGTTACTGATCGCGGGTGAAAAGGGCTAGTGAATACACCTAGAGGGGGGCAAATAGGTGTAAATACAAATTTTCGTAGGACTTAATGAAAGTAAATTGATTTTAGAAGATGTTAAACATAAATCGTATTTCAACTTTAAGTAAGTAGACAATCAGTAAATAAATGTAAAAAGTTCAGGGATAAGAGGAATTGAACACATAGTTTATAGTGGTTCGGCTTAGACCAAGCCTACATCCACTCTCTTGGCTGACATCCTATTGGTTGGATTCCACTAAGTATCAAAAGAGATGTTACAACTCATGATCTTGACTATCATAGTGATGAGTCTTATCGAACTCTCACACAGTCTCACTCAGAGTTTCTCTCTTTTGTATACAATGTTAGCTCGATGAATGAAAAAGCAAGAGACTAGAAAGGTTCAGAATTTAGAATTTTCTCTCAAGCACCGTATCGAACAACCAAAGAGTCAATCCTTAAATACTCCTTCATGCATTCTCGACCGTTGGCACTTTTCAAAGGAATTCTTCCAATCTACCCATTGGACAAAATCAATTAAGGTGATCTCGAGTCTTTAGATAATTTCTGTTGAGAGCCCGCTAATCCTGCTCGCCCATACAAATCATGATATTGAGTTTCTATAAGTAGAACCTTCCAAGATTAACTTGCCTTTCAAAGATCTTCATATTGGAGTAGTTCTCAATAAGAATAATCAATCAAGTATATGTGAATTCTAGCTATAAGATCTTCCAATAACCATACAAAATGAAACTTTGAAGATAATCTTCATCTGGATAATAATCTTACATTTGGATAAATCTTCATACTTGAGTCTGGAACTGCCAATGAGGATAGACTTTGAGATTAACATCTGGTGGTCTGTCGGTCTTCAGAATTTGGCTATAAAGTCTTCAGATCTTTAGGAATAGACTTTGAAAAGGTTTGGTCAACTTCAAAATGATAAAGGAGTTTTCTCTAACAATCTCCCTCTTTTTTATGGTGACAAAACTTTCCTGCAGATTTTGGAAAACTTTTTGACCTACAAAACGGTACTTATGCAATATATAATATCTTATAAATTTAATTAGGACTTTGAAAACCTTTATTCTGCAACCACAGAACACATGTTAGTCCAAACCAGTTATAAGTAGTATCACAAACTAAACCATTGCACTTGCAACCATCAAAAGATTAACAATATCCAAAGTCAAATGTCAAACCAAACCATAATAAAAAAAGTCCACAGAAAGTAAAGTCCAAAATCAATAAAAACCAATAAAAAAACCAATCTGCACTCAAGCTCTTCCCCTTTTGTCATCAGCAAAAAGTGGAGACAAAAACGATTGAAAAGAGTTGGTTTGAATTAAGGCTGCTAGGGATACGAACGAGCTAGAAATCCCCTATGGACTTGACAATGTCTTCAAGCTTCTACAAGGACTCCTTAAGTTGTTGAATATCCACACCCTTTGCCTATTCTTGCTTGAGGGCATGAATCTGTTCTTGAAGAGAGTCTGTAGATGCCTTGTAGGCAATCATCATGTGCTTTATTTCAAACTCAAAAGCATATTGTTGTCCCTTTAATTCTAAAAGAAGTTTCATCACTCGCTGAAAGTCTGCAGAGTGATCTATAGTAGTGTTGGGACTAGCCGAATCAGTTTTAGGAGTTTGAAAATGAGGGGGAACATCAGTTGTTCTATCACCATGACTAGGAGTGTATGCCTTGAAATCTGCTTTAGGGAATTAAGTGGCATAGACCTCTTCTGGGTCTTATGGAAATCTACTAACATCACTAGTAAAGATGGGTGAAGAAGTACCTTGATTTACAACATCTTCCCTCGTCTTCATGCCTTCAGGTGGACAGATATGTTCTTCTTCAAGCTCTGCTTTGGCACTGTAGTGATGTTGTTCTCCAATCTTCTCACTCCTTGTCTTCTCTGAATCATCGGATGCAGCCAGTGTTGGTTCAAAAGAGTCATTGCGACTCATTCTTTCTTTGCTTCTTCTACCTTCTTGTTCATCTCTTTCTCTTCCTTCTTCTTCTTCTTCTCTTCTTTCTTCTTCTCTTTCTTTTTCTCTTCTCTTTGTTCCTTCTTGTTCTCTAATCTTGGTAGGGCTTACATAACTCTGTAGATTTCGCAGGGCAAGAGCTGAGATAGTGAGATCATCATCACCTTCTTCTTCATCTTCCAAGATGAGAGATCTCCTTTTCTTCATAGGTTCTGTCATAGGCTCATTTCCCTTCATCTTCTTTACAGTAGAGTCTTGCTTTGCCTTCATATGGGATAAACGCTTTAGCTCCTTGCTCAGTTCCTTAAGCCTCGTTTTAGAAACCATTTTGAGACCAATAACCATTGGAGGAATGGTTTTAACACAAAGAGGAGCAGGGAGTTTGATCTTGAAATGCTTGAATAGTTGAGAGATAAATGTGGAGTAAGGATGCTATCCCTTGTCTTTCACCACAGTTCTATACATGTGCATGAGAATTGTGTGAGGCAAAGAGAACTTGCAAACAGTGTTGATCACGTACATTAGTTTCGCTTTAGAATGAGAAACATCAGTCTTTGAAGTAGACTTTGGCCTAATGCAGTTAATGACCACCTTGTGAAGAAGGATATTGGGGGCATTCAACCTTGAATAAGAAATCTTACCTTCGACCATCTTGTCATTCACTATGGACAAGGTAGCATGGGCATAAGATGCACCAATTGGTTGGAATCTCCCTCTTTCCACACCAATTATATCAGCCAATGTGTCTACATCAACTACGAATTCTTTATCCCTTACAGAAAAGATGAATTTATTCGCATCTATAAATGACAAATTTGAATAAAAATATGCAGTAAGTTCAGGTTATGCACGGTCGTCTCGGTGCAAAAACGTTCAAGTTGAAGCAAACCAAGCTTTTCTCTCAAATTAATCTTTAAAGAGTCAAGAAAATCGAAATCCATGCTCCTAGGTTTCATAATTTCTCTTTTCAGCAAATTCAAGTAACACCTTTTGTGGTCCTTGGAACGAAATAAGTTCATCCCTTCACCACCAAATTTCACAGCAACGCCCATCCTAGGCTGAAAATGAACAAACATTTTTTCATCGTCGTCTTTCTCCTCTAGCTAACCAACACTTAGATCACTAGGAAAATTCTCAAATGACCATTTTGCCAAACCCTGAGGCACAACTCCTATTCTTTCCATAGTGTTCAAGAACCATGTGCTTTTAAGAACTCATTGATCAAGTTCATAGCAGAACCACCCTTCTTCAAGTTCGAATACAGTCTATATAGGGGTTTTTGAGTCCTTACAGGTTCAATGTCTTCAATAACTTCTTCTTGTTCTTGCTATGGAGGAGGATCTTGTGTTGCTTGTTGGCACGGTTGAGAATGTTGTCTTGGCAGTTGCTCTTGTTGAGGAGAATCTTCTTCCTCGGTCAAATCGAAGTGCGTAGGCCCCTCACGCATACGCTGTGGTCCCTGACTTGCGATTCTCGAAGACTTTCTTTGAGAAGACATTGTCAAAGTCTAGGGGAATTTCTCGAACTTGCTCTTTCAAAAAGGTTAAAACTTTTTAGATTAAACTCAATTAGATGAGAAACAGTAAGATCACAGTATTCTAGGGTTTCAAAAAGTGAGCGTAAATGGAGAAGACAAGTTTCGACAATATATAAAGCAAGTATATGAAGCGTCGCAATGAAAAGGTAAAAACTGCATTTTTGAAAATGATAAACTGCCTTAAAAAATAACTGCTTTTTTAAAAAATAATAACTTCCTTTTTGAAAATGAACAATCATCAATTAAGATAACTTCTAAAAATAAAATGGGCAAAAGAAACAATTAAAGGATAACGTACCTTTTCAAAATTTTATCCAAAGATAACTTCACATTAAAATAGAAGGAATTTACTTACAGTCGTAACACCTGAAAATTTTGAGTCTAAACACCTTCGAGACTTTACCCGGCAAATGATAGAATGTTCAATCTTGCACAAATAGACTCAAATAAGCTTTTATCCGGTGGCTTTGTAAATATGTCCACCAGTTGATTCTTCGAGTCAATGAATTGAATCGGGATTTCTCCATTCTGAACATGATCTCTAATAAAATGATGACGTATTTTTATATGCTTTGCTCTTGAGTGAACAATTGTATTCTTTGTGAGATTGACGACGCTTGTGTTATCGCATTTGATTTCGGTGCATGATTCTTCAATTTCAAAGTCTCTTAGTTGTTGCTTCATCCATAGGATTTAAGAGTAGCAACTCCCAAGTGCTACATATTCCGCTTCAGCTGTTGAAAGAGTTACAATACTCTATTTTCTTGAAAATCATGATACCAGCTTGTTGCTAAGCAGTTGACATGTACCAGAAGTACTTTTTCTATCCACTTTACATCCTGCCAGATCTGCGTCTGAATATCCAAGGAGAGTAAAGTCTCATTCTTTGGGATACCATAGACCTAGCTTTGGAGTAGTTGCAACATATTTGATGATTCGCTTTGCTGCACTAAGATGAGATTCTTTGGGATTTGATTGGAATCTCGCTATTGGTGCATAGGTCTTGTCATAGTCTATCCCTTCTTCTTGTGTGTATCCTTTGGCCATGAGTCTTGCTTTGTTCCTAATTACTTTTCATTTCTCGTCCATTTTGTTCCTAAGAACCCATTTAGCTCCAATAATAGAGTTACCTTTTGGTTTAGGAATTAATTCCCTTGTCCATCGTTGATGCTGAACTGTCTGAGTTCTTCTTGCATGGCTTCAATCTAGCTTTCATCAGCTAAGGCTTCTTTTATACTTTTGGGTTCAATTTCAGAAATAAATCCCAAAGCACTAGACTCTTCTCGCCTTTTGGATCCGGTATGTATTCCTTCATCAATATTGCCAATAATGAGTTCTTTGGGATGACTACTGCAGTTGAATCTTTTGGTTCTTCTTGTTGTTGAGTTTCAGGAGTCTGAATTTCTATGGGGGAAGTAGACTTTGTAACATCTCGTGCAGGTTCAGTTTCTTCAAGTTGAGTCTCTACCACTTGATTCTGTGTAGAGTCTTGAAACTTGACATTTATAGACTCTTCAACAGACTTAGTCTTATTGTTAAATACTCCGTATGCTTTGCTTAATATTCGGTAGCCAAGAAAAATACCTTCATCCGACTTTCTTTAAACTCGCCCGGTTCGATCATTTGCATTTTCAAAATAAAATATTTGCAACCAAATACATGAATAAAAAAAATGGCTTCTTTCCTTTAAACACATCATAAGGATTTTTATCTGAAATAGGCCTTAAAAATACTCTATGAATGATATAACAAACTGTAGAAACTGCTTCAGCCCAAAAATGTGAAGAAATATTGCTTTTAGTTCAAAGAGTTATTGCCATTTCTTGTAACGATCTATTCTTTCTTTCCACAACTCCATTTTGCTCTAGTGTATATGGCGAAGAGAAAACATGCTTTAAACCAAATTCATCACAGAAATTTACGAAGTCTTGATTTTCAAACTCACCTCCATGGTCTGTTCGTATGCTTGTTATAGCATATCCTTTCTCATTCAGAATTTTCTTAGCAAATTTTGAAAAATGAGAAAATGCTTCATACTTACTTGTCAAAAAGAATACCCATGTAAAGCAAGAATAATCATCCACGATTACTAAATAGTATTTATTTCCACCAATACTCGTGTTCTGGTTGGTCCAAAAAGATCCATATGCAGAAGCCGCAGAACGCGATTAGTAGAAACCTGATTTATAGGCTTAAAAGAATTTCTAACATGTTTACCCAAAATGCAAGGTGTGCATAATTTGGACTTTTGATAACTCGGGTTGGGCGGTCGATGAACAAGCTTCTTGGAGGAAATTTTGGCTAAGCGCTTCATATTGACATGACTAAGCTTTCGATGCCAAAGATTTTCTTCATCTTGAATAGAAATTAGACACCGAGAGCTTTCTGGTTTTATATCTAGTAGATAGATGTTTCCATGTCTTCGTCCAGTAAAAGATTGAGATAAATGTTTACTGGTTCCTGAGCAAATGCCTTCTTGGAAGTTGATTTTGAATCCAGTGTCACATAATTAACTTATGCTGAGTAGATTTTAGTTCAAGCCTTCCACCAAGAAAACATTATTGATTGTGAGACTTCCAATCTTGATAGTTCCACATCCAACAATTTTTCCCTTGCTATTTCCACCAAAAGAGACTTTTCCACCATTTATTTGAGTAAAGCTTTATAAAGTAGTTTGAATCTCCTGTCATATGTCTCGAACAACCACTATCCAAGTACCATTTGATCTTTTTCTTTATAGTGACCTGCAGTTATAAGAGATTTCAAGTTTTATTTGGTACCCATATTTTCTTGGGTTCAGGGGAGTTAGTTCGAAAAATAATATTTGCCCAATCTCTCTTGGTGGTCTACAAACTTTAGGACAATAATTCTCGATATGTTCTGAGCTGTTACACTTTGAACATTTAAGAGCACTTCGGCCAACAGGTATTACAAAAGCTTTTTGAAAATGATTTTTGTAAAAGGTTTTAGTAAGTCTTTGTTTGTTTCTTTCTTTAACTTTCAGAAAAATCAATTAAAGGAATAGTTTCTGGTGTCATTCCTAAACTTGATTTGTTAAAATAAGGTCTTTGAATTGAAAGAATTTTATCTAGCTTTTCAGATCCATTGGAAAACTTCTTTGAGATATTTGAAATATCTTCTTTCAAAAAGTTGTTTTCCTTTGAAAGAGAAATTGCATTTTCTTTCAAAACAACAATTTTTTTGTTTAGATTTTCAAAATTTTATTTCCAATAAATTTCCTGTTGCCTCAGTATGGAATTTTCCTTCTTTAGTTGGAAATTCTTTTAAGAGATACCTTGAGACTAAGATAGAGTTTATCAATATACTTTGAAACTTTAACAAGAATTTTAAAATTATTAACCTCAATTTCCTTGTTTGAATCTAAGTCTGAGTCTGATTCTGAATTTGCCATTAAACAAATGTTGGCATATTCTTAATCACTCTTCACATTTGGTGTCATTCCAAGTCTCGCTTTGAGAGCCTTTTTGAATTTCTCTGTATTTTCTTTAGTTTTCTTCAATTAGGAACAATTGGGTCGATGTGTCCTTTCGTCTTGCATTCGAAGCAAATCACATCTTTGTTGAACTCATTGTCTTTAGTTGATTTATTTTGAGATCTTCGAGCACTCTGCTTCCTCCAGCTGTACTTTCTTCCTTTTCTGTTTAACTTTTTGAACTTCCTTATCATGAGTGCTAGTTCTTCATCATCCAGGTCATCTTCTGAATCTGTATCATCAGAATCATCATCAAACTTTAAAGCAATTGACTTCTTACCTTTAGGATCTTCTTCCTCATTGATTTGTTCCACTTCATAATATTGAAGTGTGCCCACTAATTCGTCTACCGATAGAGGCACGATCCTTTTGTGTTTCTCTTATGGAAGTCTTAATGTGATTCCAATCTTTGGAGAGTCCTCAAGACCATTTACAATCTTTGTAAAACGACTAAACATATCAGTGATGGATTCTCCTAGCTTCATTTTGAACGCTTCATATTGTTTGAGTAGAATGTTGATCTTTATTTCTTTAACTTGATCAATTCCTTCATAAATAACATGTAATCTATCCCAGATTTCTTTCGCTATTTCACAAGATGAAATTATGTCATACTTACTATGAGATAATGCACAATATAAAAAGTAGATAGCGTTAGCATCAAGGGCTTGTCTCTTGGTTATGTCTGCTTGTGTCATCTCGCTAGCATCTGCCACTTCCTTTCCTCTTTTTGAAGTTGATGTATTTGTGGGAATAATCCTTTTTCTACCACATCTCATTCTAGTGGATCTTTCGATTTTAGTAATGCTTTCATTTTGTTCTTCCATACATTGTATTCCTTCCCATCAAAGTAAGGAGGTCTGGTGTTGCTTTGACCTTCAACCAATCTTGGAGCCAAAATACTAGCCATAGATATTTAGCTTAAGAAGTAAAACACGTCAACAAATAAGCACACAAACTCTAATACCAATTGAAATGGGCTAGTGAATACACCTAGAGGGGGGTGAATGATTATGTCTAACCACCTAACATTGATAAATCACTAATTTAATTATTCTAAAATAATCTAGCCACCTAATTGCACTTAATCAAATCTAATCAACCCCTAATCATCATTAGCATACTCATAAGGGATTAGTGAGTAAAACTCAGTTGTGCAAAGCGAAGACTGGGAGACCGCGAAGATGGTGTGACAGCGGGCCGAACCTGGGCTTGCGACGACATTGACGGGCTTGGACCAGATCTTAAACCGACCCAACAAACCTCAGCAAGGCTGAGCTTTGGCCTTGGGCTTCTACAGGGTTGTTCGTCGTGGGTGCAAGGGGCTAGTGAATACACCTAGAGAGGGGCGAATATGTGTAAATACAAATTTTTGCAGGACTTAATGAAAGTAAATTGATTTTAGAAGATGTTAAACGTAAATCGTATTTCAACTTTAAGTAAGTAGACAATCAGTAAATAAATGTAAGAAGTTCAGGGATACGAGAAATTGAACACAGAGTTTATAGTGGTTCGGCTTAGATCAAGCCTACGTCCACTCTCCTTACTGACGGCCTATTGGTTGGACTCCACTAAGTATTAAAAGAGTTGTTACAACTCGTGATCTTGACTATCACAGTGATGAGTCTTATCAAACTCTGACACAATCTCACTCAGATACTTAAATACTCCTTCATGCCTTCTCGACCATTGGCACTTTCCAAATGAATTCTTCCAATCTACCCATTGGACAGAATCAATTAAGGTGATCACGAGTCTTTAGATAATTTCTGTTGAAAGCCCATCAATCCTGCTCGCCCATACAAATCAGAATCTTGAGTTTCCATAAGTAGAACCTTCAAAGTTTAGTTTGCCTTTCAAAGATCTTCATATTGGAGTAGTTCCCAATAAGAATAATCAATCAAGTATATGTGAATTCCAGCTATAAGATCTTCCAATAACCATATGAAACGAAACTTTGAAGATAATTTTCATCTGGATAATAATCCTGCGTTTGGATAAATCTTCATACTTCAGTCTAGAACTGCCAATAAGGATAGACTTTGAGATTAACATATGGTGGTCTATCAGTCTTCAGACTTTGATGATAAAGTCTTCAGATCTTCAGGAATAGACTTTGGAAAGGTTTTGTCAACTTCAAAACAATAAAGGAGTTTTCTCTAATAGCGGGCTTGGGCATCAAATGGGCCTGACCAAAATTGAAGATGGGCTGGACCGAGGATGGGCTTCAATTTCAAGCTGATGGGCCAATGAACAATCGTATGGGCTGCTTGCTGAAGACTTGGGTCAACCGAATAAGCAGCAAAGGCCGCTGTTGGGCCACGAAAATTGGTGTGGACTGCTGGGCCCGTGAGATGGGCTGCCGAATTGAGCTGCTCAAATGTGGGCTTGGGCTTCAACTTGCGGCAGAAATCATGATAATGCTAGGCTCATGGACAGTGCTGCTCCTCTTGGATTTCGCTGGCCACACTTCGCTGGAAGAGTTTCGGCAGCTGCTAGCGTGTGGTCGAAGACGGAAGCGAGACGGCGCTCGTGGATTGAAACCACGTGGATTGGTGATGCTTTGGTTGGGTCTTCAAGGCAAGAAGAATCGGTCATTGCTGTAGGATGGGATTTTAGTGGAGGCGCTAGCTTCACTAGTGGACATCAACGGCAGAAGGTGAAAGAGAATGGACTTGGCTGCTTTGGTGGGACTGTCTTCACATGGTGGCAGCTGTAATGAAGATCCGATGAAAACGTGGGCGTATGGCAGTCGACTGGAGAACTTTTGGTGGAAAAGGAATGTTAGCAGTCGGTGGAGAAAGCCGCATGGATGAAGGTTGCTCGGTGGCTTTGTTGGGTCAACAAAAGGGCTTCAACAGTTGACTTGGGAGGGGAACAAATATTGGTGGAGCAGCAGGGAAAAATCACGCCGGTGGAACATGGAATTGGAGATGAAATGAGCGAAGTAAAGGAGAAGAAAAATAAGCAGCTGCTGGCCTGTGTTGATCCATGAGAGAGAGAGAGAGAGAGAGAAAGGGAGTGGCGTTCGGTCTTCGAACTCCAAGGGAAAAGAACGCAATAGCTAATGGAGAGAGAGAGAGACAATGGCGGATAGAGGGAAAGGCAACTTGATTCAATTATTCAAGAAGATTAGGACAAGGCTTAAAGTCAACAACTCCTTAATTAAATACATGTCCCCCAATACTTTCCAACCAATATAAAGCCACAAATTGTCCAACTTAATGCCAAAAATTCCAGCCCTTTGCCCAGACCGAATTTCACCACTTTAGGATTAATTTCTTCACTCAATTTCCGAAATCGAGGTCCAATTTCAATGAAGAAAAATCCCATAAAATCTTCTACAAGTCCCTGACACTCAAAGGCTTGAGTTAAAGTCCAAATTTCTTTTAATTGAGCCCATCCGAATTTCCATTGATTTTCCGCGACATCCGAATCAATTTTCCGTAAGTGTCAGATGTGTCGATAAGTGGAAGTTTAGTAATACAAACTGGGAGGACCTTTATAACACTCGAGAGTTTTGAGTGGGAATGAAAGTATATTACGATGGAATGTTGTGATAAGTTTACTAGAGAGTCAGGGGAATAATGACTCGAGTTGGGGTAGTGGTCGACAGACTGATGAAGTCGGCTCACTTTATTGCCGTATGAAAGGGTCTTGATTGGAATAGGCATGTAGAAATGTATGTGTGTCAAACAGTTCGTCCGCAGGCAGTATCAATGACAAACTTATATCAAATCTAGAACCAAGATTCCCAGTTTCAGCAGAACAGAGCAGAGTGTGTAGAACTTCAGTTGTTAAGATGAGATCAGAGAAAGAAATATCACAAACCCAGAGTCAATTCAGCAGTCAGTGATTGCAGTTTTCGTGATCAGAATCAGATCATAGACCGCTCAGAGCTGCCAAAAAAGTTGCATCGTGGAACATCGAAAGCCCTTACAGTTCCAAATTGGTGACTATATCTTCCTAAAAGTGTCACCAATGAGGGATACCTTGCACTTTGGTAAGGTGAGAAAAACTAAAACCAAGGTATGTAGGTTCCTTTGAGAGTCTAAAAAGAATCAAGATCTTGACGTATCATCTTGTGTTGTCACCGAGGTAGGCACAAGTGCATGATGTCTTTCACGTGTTGAGGTCAAGGACGTATGAGCATGACCTGACCCACATGTTAGATCTTGAAGAATTAGACGTGGACGACAGTCTGTCGTACGTGGAAAGCCAGGTTCATATTGTGTTTCAGATCAGATTCGGTGAACCAAGATAGTCCCCTTGGTCAAATTGGTCTGACAACGCCACAGGACTAAAGAAGCAACCGGGGAAAGTGAGACTAGATGAGATGACGATAACCCCACCTTTTTGTTTAAGTATTGGTAAATGTTTAAATTTCGAGAACGAAATTTTTATAAGAGGGGAAGAGTTGTGACATCCCAAATTTTCAATCATGTCCTCTACTAAATAAATCGGGCATTTAATTGACACGCCTATAGGACTGTTCTTAGAGCTGATCACTCTCGAGATAACTAGACTATTTGGAGAAGCCATTAAGAATTTTAAGGTAAATAAACTTGAGAATTCGACCAGGAATCAGTTATTCAACCTTGCTCATCTACCGAGATCATTACAACACAGATATAAATCGATTAGAGATCAAAGATAGGTCGGTTTGATTGAGGTGTGTGGCTAATCGTGAGTTACACCACTAAATTGGAAAATTCTCATTGACCGGCACTAATTTGATTTTTTTCTATCGTTTTGGTACCTTGTGTCCATATTTGAATCCTCGAAATTTTCACGACAACCGAGAGTCACCAATGTGTCAAGTCGGTTCATTGTGGCTTGAAGAAAATCGACCACTGGTCATTTGCTCTAAAAATTTCTGAAAGTTACTCGATAGCCTAGGTCACGCTAAAAACACGTCGAATGGAAATTAACAACGAATTCAAGTCCGATTTTAGAAATTGAAGTTTCGGTCATGTCATAATAAATCCTCGGAGTATCGACTCAGTCTCAGAAGGTTTTTAAGAGATTCTGAGATTTTTATGAAAAATCAGTTCGGATGCCGCATAAAATTAACGGAAATTCGGATAGACCAAATTAAGGGAAATTTCGACTTCAAAGCTAAGCCTTTGAGTGTTGGGGACTGGTAGAAGATGGTACGGGCTTTTCCTTTGACGAAATCGGGCCTCAATTTGGGGAATTGAGTGAGGAATTGAAGCTAAATTAAGTGAAATTCGGAATTATGCTTCGACAACATTTTTTTGGCTTCATTTTGGATTAGTTGTGGAATTTAAATTGGTAGAAAGTAATAGAGGCTAAAGGATAAGGTTGAAAGCCTAGGGGGACCAAGCATTTAACTCTTGGGATATGCTTTGTTAACTTTAGTTTTCTTTCCCCTCAATCTTCGGTCGCACGCCTCACCACTGCCCCTCCCTCTGCACATCTTTGAGCTCCTATTTTGCTTCACTTTCTTCCATCCGAAATTGCATCTTCATTTCTTCCGTTTGATTCTGTTGAAGAAAACTTTATTATGTGTTTTGAAGCTGACAAAAAGTTTTCATCAGTCTAGTCTGAAGACATGCAGACTATGTCATCAATGTCTGAAGACCGCTAGACCACTAGACACAAGATTCAAAGTCTACCCTCATTGACAGTTTCTAGACCTTCGAAGAAGACTTATCCCGAGTTAAGTAATTCTTTGAGGATTTGATTCTATCGACTGAAGAAGATCGCTCGGCTGGAGATACCATCTTGGAAATCTATTATTCGTTTTTATTCGAGTAATCCAGATCCATTGATTGGCGAAGTATACTTGAAAGGTTCTACTTATGGAAACCTAGATCCTGATTGTATGGGCGAGTAGTATTGGTGGGTTATCATCACATTCCTTATGTAACTCGAGATCTCCCTAATTGATTCTATCCAACGGGTAGATTGGAAGAACTCATTTGGAAAGTGCCAACGGTTATGAAGGCATGAAAGAGTATTTAAGGAAGATGTTCTAGTTATTCGAGTGTGTGCGCGATAGATAAATTCCAAAGTCTGATGCTCCTTGTTTTTTGTCAATTCGATTGTTGAGCGTAAACTTGTACTCGGAAGAGTGTTTATACCTTTGTGAAACCTTGAGGAAGTGTAGAAGAGTCTCTACATTGTGGAATCAGGGAAGTGATATTGTAACAACTCTTTTGATTCGTAGTGAAATTTAGCTGGTGGGCTGTCAGTGTGGGAGAGTGGATGTTGGCTTGGATTAAGCCGAACCACTATAAATTTTGTGTTCTTACTCTCTTCTCAAACTCATTTACTTTGCTCGTAACTTTATTTAACTGTCAGAATCTTCTCTCTCAAAGTCTATTGTTAAAGTCTATCTTCACAAAAATTATTTTTGCACCTATACACCCCCTCTGGGTGCTCATACTAGCATTTACAGGTTCTTCACCAAAGCTGCTACCTTGCGCAATCACCGTACCATCATCCCACGTTCTTCTTCTCGCACCAAGACCCAGTAGTGGACGACCCTCTGCCACTGAAATTTCATGCAGCTGCCACTGGTGCCCCATCCCCCACGTTTTCTTTCCCCACGCCAGCGAAGCCACCCGGCTGCCTTGCTTCTGCTTTTGCTTCACTTTTATTCTCCTCTCTTGGATCCTTGCAGCTGCTCCACTAAACCGAACTCTCTTCCTCAGCTGTTGCCACTTGGCCATCTAGTCAACAAATCGGCATTCCCTCCATTGAGTTGACTGCCACTCGTTCGCTTGCTACCAGCATCTTCCACCTTCGGTGGTTTCACTTGATCGAAGCAACTGCTGCTTCCTTCGCTGGCCGCGCTAGCCCACGTTGCTGCTACCAGGCGTCCCCAGCATGGTCTTCCCCAGCAACTTTTGTCTTCGCTACTGCAGCGTCTTCATAGCACCACTGAAGCAGCGGTTCGGCGAAATTTCTTCACTAGCCCATCTTCTTTGTAGTGTTAAGCCCAACGAGCTTCAACAGCCTAGCAGTCCAGCAGTTTATTTTTGCTAGTCCCAGTAGTTGGGCCTCTGAAGCCCACGAGAATTGCAGCTCCAATCTAGTCCGCGAGCAGCCCAGCAATTCTAGCCCATAGTTCAGCCCACGTGAATGTTTTAAAGCCTAGCAGCCCAAGTGATTCTAATCTCAGCCCATTTAAGGCCTGCAAAGCAAGTCAGCCCAGGCTTAGCTTTTGCTATGGGCTTGTGAGGCTTTTGAGCCTGGCTCAAGTGTCTGCCGACACCGCTGAAAATTTGGATTTCGGCCGCTGTCAGGTTGTCGTGTGGTGATCCGGTCTTTGCTTTTTAATTAGGTGAGTTTTGCTCACTAATGCTTTCTTAGTTTGCTAATGATGGTTAGGGGTTGATTGGATTTAGTTAAGTGCATTTAGGTGGTTAGATTAGTTTATAACAATTAAATCAATGACTTAATGATGCATGTTAGGTGGTTAGACTTAGTTGTTAGCAAGTAGAGAGCTTCCAATATTTATTGAACGGGTCTCGGGATTTTTCCCGATCCGTCTTGGCTTTCAATCAAGCATTACAGGGCCTAAATTGTGGCACCCCTCAATGGCCCCGATCCGTTAGGGTCTCTACAGGTCACTCACCTTTCACTTGTCCTATTAGCATATCACTCTGATACCAATTAATTATAGTGGGTCCATAAATCCTAGGGGTTAAATTTTTCGAATTGGTCCCATCATAGTTTATATAATGGAAGCATAATCGAATTTCCCTATCCCATGCTCCAATAAAATAATGCAATGCACACCAACTACGCATCATATATAAAAGATAGGGCTGAGCCACTTTTATTTACATAACTTTTTATGGATAACATGAGTCGGTACATCAAAAGGCCAAGGCTTCACTAAGCTCGGCTATCATCAAAAGTACTCGACTCCACAGCAGTCACGATCATCAATCCATTATCAGTGTTGGCCATCCAAAAAGTGTCTTCAATTACCGATCACCATCATCATCACACGCAGCCTGGTCCATTGGCTGGCGGTGGTGGCAGCATCCCCATCATGATCCCATTGCGGCGAACATGCACATATAAGAACTCCTGTACCACGAGGCTATCGCGTAGACCCACGTCGTACATGACCAAGGCTCGAACACGGATGAACACTAACCCACGGACATCCACACAAACATGCTCCGAACACGAGCACTCAACATCAATAGGAACGCCATAAAATGTGCCACGAGTGACGGGTAACAAAGACATGTTTCAATCTGAAATGTTAGTCCCCAAAAGGGGTGAGTACAACCACTTAGCAGTAAAGATCCATCAAATTACACAGTGCATCAAGCAAGAGAATCAAGGTATCACGAGTAAAGCACATATCATCCATGCAATTGAGCATACATCACCACGCAGTCATGCATATATCTCCATGTAGTCGTGCATATATCTCCATGCTGTCATGCATATATTTCCATGCAATCGTGCATATATCACCATGCAATCATGCATATATCTCCATGAGATGCATTCAATGCCTTGGTGATCACACTTCCAAAGACCAAATAATACCAATGCAAGTTCATAGACAATTTATACACCAGGCCATATGCACACACATGCGCATGATTCAATTTCCATATTGATTTTTCAAAAGGATCTCATTTTTCTTCCAGGGACCAGTGTTTGCATCCCTCATATCTCTCGCACCCAATCTGGCATCGTGAGGAACCTTTGGCACACACTTTCGGGCATCTCGCACCCCAACTAGCATCACGACGAACCTCCGGGCATCTCGAAACTCCCGAGGACATCAAGCACACATCTCCGGGTATCTTGACACTCCCGGGGCATCGTTGACTTAGCTGTCCAATGGTGTCATCATTTTCATTACACATGGATATATCTCACTTTGGAAAAAAATGCCATTTGATGCACTAATGCCAAATGCCAAAAGTCTCATTTAATTTATAAAATTTCATCAATTTTGAGGTCATATGAAATGCATAATGTCACCACACATGTTAAATAGATAGCAACTCAGAATATCGCAACCCATAGAGTAATTTATTTGTTCTTAAAAGTAAGACAATTTTTGGATAAAACAGAATGCATTCCTTTAATTAAATTTCTGGAAAAATTAGTAAACGACATTAATAAATTCTAGAAATTTAACATGGTGTAAAAAAGACCTAGATAAAGAGGTTTCATGAAGAACACCATGTCAAAAAGTCTCATATAAATCGCATAGGTCCATACATCACAGTAAAATAAATTTCAACGCCACTTTTGCACAGTTTCGGAAATAATTTCGATTAAGCCCTTAAATGAACTCAGAAAATTCTGAGATTTTAAAATGTTATAATAAAGACCTGGAGGTAAAAGTTCCATGAATAAATTTAATTCTAATTCCATCTTTATTAAAATTTATAATTTTTATAACTCTCCCTAACTCTCGGTTCACTGTCCAGATTCATCCTCTTCAAAGAAATTTTTTTCCCCGATCAACACTGTCCAGTTTCGGAAATAATTTCGATTAAGCCCTTAAATGAACTCTGAAAATTCTGATATTTTAAAATGTTATAATAAAGACCTGGAGGTAAAAGTTCCATGAATAAATTTAATTCTAATTCCATCTTTATTAAAATTTATAATTTTTATAACTCTCCCTAACTCTCGGTTCACTATTCAGATTCATCCTCTTCAAAGAAATGTTTTTTCCCCGATCAACACTGTCCAGTTTCGGAAATAATTTCGATTAAGCCCTTAAATGAACTCTGAAAATTCTGATATTTTAACATGTTATAATAAAGACCTGGAGGTAAAAGTTCCATGAATAAATTTAATTCTAATTCCATCTTTATTAAAATTTATAATTTTTATAACTCTCCCTAACTCTCGGTTCACTGTCCAGATTCATCCTCTTCAAAGAAATTTTTTTTCCCCGATCAATACTTATCTTTTTATTCTAAAATTTTATTATGTTACTCCTCAAGATGTCTTCTTAAACTCTTATCAAGGATACAAGATCAAATTTGGACTGGATACTTGCACAAAATTCACGGAATCACAATAGGTCAGCATAACAGTTTCCAGATCTAGTATCTTTGAAGAAAAATGGTTTCACCAACAAATAATTGTTCGTTTCATCTAAAATTTTATATGTTACTCTCCAATAAGTACTCTACAACTTTCATCAAGGTAACGAAGTGAGATTTGGACTATATATTCACCTACAATTCGCGGAATCACTAGAGGTCAAACTGTTTTCTGTAGAACAGCTTACTAGCCTAAGATACTACTCCCAAATTTCGAAGATTCTAACACTTAGCTCATCCGAAATGTACTTCACAACAACCACAGCATGCATCATGTAGGTCAAGGGACTTCACTTGCCTTAAGTTCACAGCAAGCTAACGGCAACACAAGGCTTTCGGCAAGCTTGATCGACGGCGGGACTAGGCACATGCACGACGGGCCGGTCTTCTTCCTCCTCTCGCTGATGAACCCTCACAAAACTCTCTCGGTTTCTCTCGCTCCCTTTCTCTCGACTTCACTCCCTCTCTCCCTCGGTTTCTCGTGAAATCTGCCTTCCCCCACTCTTTCCTAATTCCTTGATTAGCTAGGTAATCATTAAATTTGCATGGAGTGCCACTTGGCTCTAAGGGAAATGTCATGTGGAGGAGGTGGCGTGGGCTACCTCAACAGTTTCCTCCCTCCCTCGGTCGATAACTTCATGGACTCCTTGGGCTGGGCTTGGTCGGCTGAGTGGTGGGGTTGTGGGCCTCCTTTGGGCTGTCTTGGACCTTAACTAAATCAGCCCACATTTGCTCCTTAATCCACCTTAATTCCCCACTTTATTTCATAATCTCAAATACTCACTTGGTTATATAAAATTGCAACATTAATCAAATGACAATCCAACTTATAGAGTACACGGCCAAGAACAGAAAATTCTTTTGTCAATTTATCCTTTAGTACAATCCTTGATCACACTTAGTTATAGGATACATTTCCAATCAAAACAATTAGTCCATTCAATGTTCGGCCTTGTTTAATTGAAATCCGTCGGTCTAATGACTATAATGTAGTCCAATGGTACTTCCGATACCTTTTCATGGGTCGCAGTGTATCTAGGGATCATTATGAAATTTTAGGATGCCACATAAATTGGATTTTTAATATTCATTTATTTAAAATTTGAAATTAATTAGTTAATTATTTATTTTTTCGAAAATTCAACCGGGATAGCCGGTGACCAGAATTTTATACTGATTGTTGTGGTGTAGTCTGTTTATTTAATTGAGCTTTATTTTGTGAGAAAATGATTTATTTGTGAATTTAGGATTTATTTCCTAATTTAAATAATCAATTGGAAAATTACCGGACATCGGTTGATGATACCAAAAATGTTTTAGTGGACTACAAAAAATGGTGGGATTTAAAAAAAGGAAATTATTGTATTTTGGCTAAGGTCGACCGTGTACCCACACACGACATTTTAACGGAAGGGATAAAAATGGTTATTTGATTGTTTGCTTGGAATGGTGTGTATACAAGCTCAATGACTCTAGGGAGCATCTTGAGATAGGACGGTATGATCTACCGGCTCGGTGACTCTACAGATTATCTTGAGACAGTACAGTATGATACACCAGCTCAATAATTCTATAGATCATCTTGAGACAGTATGGTATGATAAATTGTGTGTATACTAGCTAGATGACTTTATATGTCATCTTGAGATAGCACGGTATGATAAATTGTGTGTATACCGGCTCGATGACTCTACAGAGCATCTTGAGATAGGATGGTACGATCTACCAGCTCGGTGACTCTACATATTGTCTTGATTCAGTACGGTATGATACACCGGCTCGATAATTCTATAGGTCATCTTGAGATAGTACAGTATGATATTGACATATCGGCTCGATGATTCTCTTTGTCATGTGGCATCCCAAAAATTCGAGACAACCTCTAAGGAGTATTAAAGCCCATAATTAGGTAATGAAATCACCTATGGTCTATGCTTTAGCCATTAGTCTTCTCTTAAGACTAAGAGATATATGCTTGTGTTCATGAATTTTTTAAATTAGTACTATAGGATCAATTAATGAGAATAATCTATTCTTGGCTATACACCTCATAGACTAAATTCCTATAGATAAAATGTTGCAAGATTTTAGCCATGTGAAAATTAAAATTTGAAACCTATAAAGAAAGAATTAAAAGTGTCTAAAGGAAAATTTTAGGGCTTAATTAGGTTTGGGCCTTAGGTCCAATAGCTTGGACTTTTGGTGGGCCAAATGGCCGGCCCAATTGGAGCCCAAGGAGGGGCTGTTGACCGGCCCATTTGCCGGCCCAAATACTGCCAAGCCCATCTTGCATGAGCCTTGCCAAGTGGCAAAAGAAAGGCTTCATGCATTGGCTTGTGGAGAGGCAAACCATCATTGCAAATAATGGGAATTTGGGGAAATAAAAGGAGGAGAGAGAGTGGCCGGTTGGGGGCTTTCGGCCAAAGAGAGAGAGAGAGAGAGAATTGCAAGAGAGAGGGAGTGGCGAGAGAAAGGGTAGCCGAGAGAAGAGGAGAAGGAGCCCGTCGCCGCCCGTTCGCCGTCCGTGTGTGCCGTCTGTGTGCCATCATCCGCTTGATTTTAGAGGCAAGTTAGGATCAATTTCTACTCTTGCATGTGTGTCTTGCATGTGTGGTTGAAATCTTGGATGTTTAGAGGCAAGAAAACGAAGCAAATGTGGTTTGTTCTTGAAGATGCTTGCTGATTTGGTGTGTACCGCTCGACCCAGAAACTTGTGAAGGCTTGCATGCATGTTTCGAGTTATATTTTGACTTCAACTCCTTCATGAAAGTTGTAGAAAACATCTCAAAATATAATATACTAAAATTCGAGAGAAAAAGGCTGAGTTTTGAGAGGTGAAACTCTCTTCCTACGAAGACACCAGATCTGGAACTACCTTGCTGACCTTTTGGAAGATTGTGGGTTGCATGTTGATTTTTACTGAGAATATCACTTCAACTTGTTCAAGAAACTTGTAAAGAACATCTTAAATACTAACATACTCAAATTTGAGCTAAAACGAACAAGTTTAGCCTTGTGAAATGATATTCTCTTGAAGACAGTAAATCTGGAAAAACGGTACTGGACACCCGAGAATTCTTGGACCAATATGTTTTCTAAAATGGTACAAGCTGGAATTTAGTAAACTTCAAAAAGGCATGATAAATGGACTATTTTAAATTGTATCGACTCCATGGATTGTATTGTTATGAATGAATGTGTCTTGCTGCATGTATGATGATGATTGGAGATACATGTATGAATCAAAGGATGAAAATGATCTTGATTGCCATCACATCGCATGCCATGTTAAAATTGAACTATAATTGAAGATATGAATTGAGATAAATGAGAAGGCCGTCGGAGGTGTGAGCTGATGATGCCCGGGAGTGTTGGGATGCCTGGCTAGAAGGGTACGGCCGGTTGCCCGGCAGGTATTGTGCCGGAGGGTCCTGGGGAGTTTCAAGATGCTCGGAGAGTGGGGGAGCCAGAAGCTCGGCAGGTATTGTGCCGAGGGAAGCCTCGCGATGCCAGTTGGGGTATGAGATGCCTGGCCAGAAGGGTACAGCCGATTGCCCGGCAGGTATTGTGCCGGAGGGTCCTCTTGATGCCAGTTGGGGTACAAGATGCCCGGAGCGTGGGGGTGCCGGATGCTCGTCAGGTATTGTGCTGGATGGTTCTTGCAATGCCAGTATTGGGCGTGAGTGATGAATGCGGGATGCAAACATTGGTCCCAAGAAAGAGAAATGTGGCGGTCCAATATGAAAAGATGAAATTGAGAAATTGAAATTGAAATATGCATGATGATATATGCATGACATGATGATATGTGCATGGATGCATGGTAATGATGATGGCACATGTGATATGATATGTGCGTGGATGCATGGTAATGATGATGGCACATGTGATATGATGATGATATGTGCATGGATGCATGGTAATGACGATGGCACATGTGATATGATGATGATGAGTGCATGGATGCATGTTAATGATGATGGTACATGTGACGTGATGATGGTAAGTACATGACATGATGGTGATGACTATATGATGATGTATGTACATGAGGTATGATAACATGCACATGATATCAAGGTAAATTGTGCATGGATGCTTTGATGACATGTGATGCTATGATTGCGATAATTGTGGGGCATGATGCATTGAGTGGTTTATTGATCCTTTACCTACTGAGTGGTTGTACTCACCCATTCGGAGACCAACATTTTAGATTAGAAAGATGATGCCGCCTACTGTCACACGAGGCACCTTATATGGCCTCCTTTTGGATGTAGAGGTAGAGTGTTCGGAGATTGATTGCGTTCTCATCCCTAGACTGACTTTTGTGCGAGTACGAGTGCTGGTTATGTACGATGTAGGCCTGGATGAGGGCCCTGTTATTCAGGAGTTTCTGTCAGTTCATGTACGCCGAGACGAAGTGTTTAGGGGGATGCTGCTGCCACCACCACCTAACGCACCAGGATGGGTGTGATGGCTACGTGAAGGGTGGAGAGCTGGTGTTTCTTTTTGGGAGTAGCCGCCACTGTGACATGAAGGATATCACGTGATCACTTTAGGGGCTGTAGTATCTTTTTGGGATGTGGCCAAGTGTAGCTGAAAATCTTGGCTTTCTTTTGTTGTATCTGATATTGCTAGTATAAGCACCTAAAGGGGGTGAATATGTGTAAAAACAATTTCTTGAGATACGAAAGCAATACTAGGCAGAGAATAGAAAGGAAGCTCTTCTTTAGTTATCAAAACGAATTATGATCAAAGTAAAGCAGAGAGTAGGGAAGAGAAAATTAAACACAAGGTTTATAGTGGTTTAGCTTATTCCAAGCCTACATCCACTCTTCGGCACTAACAGCTCACCGGCTGGATTTCACTATGAACAAAAGAGATGTTATAGCAATGCTTTCCCTTGATTCCACAGTGTAGATACTCTACCACACTTCCTCAAGGTATCTCAAAATATAAACTCTCTTTTGCATATAAGATTTCGCTTAGTAAATGAATTGATTAAGAATGAAGGAGCTTCAGACTTTGGAATTCTTTTATCGTGCACCCTCTCGAACAACAGGAACGTCTTCCTTTTATACTCCTTTATGCCATCACACCTGTTGGCACTTACCAAAGGAATTCCTCCAATCTACCCGTTGGACGGAATCAATTAGGAAGATCATTCGAGCTATTAAAGGAACATGTTGATAGCCCATCAATCCTGCTCGCCCATACAATCAGGATCTCGAATTCCATAAGTAGAATCTTCCAAGTATACTTCGCCAATCATCGGATCCTTAATCAATATTAAAGGAATCCGTTATGTCATATCCAGCCAAGAAATCTTCTCCAGTCGATAAGGCCAAATCCTTAATGAAGCACTCAGTTCTTGATAGTCTTTCTTCAACGTATTAGAACCTGTCAATGAGAGTAGACTTTAAGTCTTGAGTCTGGCAGTCCGGAGGTCTTTAGACTTTAAATAGTAGAGTCTGCAAATCTTCAGACTAGACTGATGGAAACGTTTTGTCAGCTTCAAAATATTCCAGAAAGATTTCTCCAACAGTATTGACCCAAGAAAATCCATCATGAAAATATGTAAATAAAAGTGGCATGGCTTTATCTTTTCCTATGGTACTTAGTGGTGCGTATTGTATCATGATCATTAGAGGGAGAGATGGTGATATTAGATTTTGCTTCCGCTAATGAGTCGCGCTGAGACCGTTTTCAAATAAAAAATATATATGTCTATGAACTACAACAATTCTACTAAGAGATGTAACTAGTGTCTATTAGGTGTAGCAATAGGTTCCTGTGGTGGCCTAAGGTGTTTTGGGGGTGCCACATGTCATGTCGACATAGTACGGTATGATTTGACAGCTTGATGACTCTATATGTCATATGGATATAGGATAATATACTATCTATATATCGCCTAGGGTGAGTAGTCTTGGGTGTGGATTAGACTTATAGATACTATGGAAGGAGCCGACCAATAAATGGTTTGGATAACATCTAATCGACTAGGTCGATTGATCGATGATTCGATCTGATTAAGTGATATGATGTAATCGTGTATATCTGCTCGTAGCAGGGAACTGAGGCCAAGGTAAGCATTATGACTTGTGTTGTGCTTAGGCAGCCTAAGGTGTATTGGCTTACTAATCGGGTCTTAGGGAGTAGAATTCGCTGAGACGTTGTCTCATTGGTTATTGTATAACCATTTTTAGGTCCTTAGATGGCATTGGTGAAAGACTAGAGACCCGAAGAATAGAAGGTGAAGCCTGAAGAATTGATAGTCCTATCCGACTAGTTAGTCATAGGACAATTCTCTTTTGATGGAAGTTGATTCCTTTCTGTAGACATTGTTTTATGAAATGGTGATTTAAAACCAGAGTTAACAATTCCCCCTGTATATATCTGCACTATGATTTGCAATATGTATGAGTGTGGTTGTTTTTATTAAAGTGTGAAAATTTGGAGTCCTACGTCCTTATCCCATTGTTTTGTTGTCTGGGATTTTATTATATGCTTTCGCTTGCATATTAAAAAGAAAGGGTCAGCAATGCGTCTTGGGACATCACTATTAATCGACCAAGGTGAGGGATGGGCGTGTGCCCAAGGATCGGGGCATGACAAAAGACGTCATGCACTTGCACCAACCTTGGTTACAATGCAAGATGATACATTAGGATCCTGATTCTCTACCCAGAATCTAAAAAGGAAACTACGTACCTCAGTTCCAGTTCTCCCACGCACCTTCAGGGAGGACTTCTGCAAGTTCTACCTCTTTTTCTATGAAGCATTGGACTCATTCATCAAGAACTACAACACCATCACTTCTAATCAGACGCTGGAAGAAGAGCACAAAAAGGGTGTTGACTACAATCAACATCTTTAAAATGTTTGTGAGAGGTGACGCCAGATCAAGGAAGATACCTAGAAGATCATCAAGAGGATATTGGCCTAAAAAGATGATGTGACTAGGGAGCAGGCGAAAATCCAAGCACGGGGTTCGTACCATAGAGTACCCCACAGGCTGTCTAGTTTGCTAACCATCCTCGAGGAGGGGGTCACATCTGCTAACAGATGATGCCAAGTCATGACACAAGGATCCAAGCCTATCAAGTGGCCTCATGGACTTAAATGAGATTTGCGATGTGATTTCCTGATTTTCAACCTTGTTTTCAATGAAATGAAATAGGCTTTTCATCGATGCGCCTATGGCCTTTTTCTCTGAGTGGGCCACTCACGAGATAACTAATCTATTAGGTGAAACCGTTAAGGGGTTTTAACACGACAGACTTTAGAATTTGACCAGAAATCGACTGCTCAATCATGCTAATCTGCAAGGGTCAATATGGCACCGTCAAAATCAATTAGAGACTAGAGATAGGTCGTTTCGACTGAGGCGTGTAATTAAAGTGTGGGTGATTCCATCTAATTGCAAAATTCTCGTCAAATGGCACTAAATTGATTTTTCTGTCATTTATGTACCTTGTGGCCGTATTTGAAATCTCAAGATTTTCACAAAAGTCGAGAGTCGCTAATAGGTTGAAGATGCACGATGTGGCTTAAAAATAATCGATCATGGGTCAAATGCACTAAAAATTCCTAAAAGCTACCCAGCAGGTTAGGTCACCCTAAAATCACGTCAGGTTGAAATTAACAACGAAATTGAACCCAATTTCAGAAATTGAAAGTTCTGTCATGTCATGAATTATTTTATGAACGTCGTCACATCCTTCGAGAAATTTTTGGGGAGCCCAGGTGTGACATCCTGAAATTTTAGCTCTCTGTGGGATAAATGAATGTGAATTTCGTCAATGTATTGTTGGTTGATCTCACTTGGAATTGATCACTCCTTAGATACTGACTTTGAGGGGAAATGCTAATGAGGAAAGAACTTGTATGACTAAAGGACTCGACTTGGGAAAAACAACTTGACAATAAGACTTGCATGAGGATGATCCTGTAGATAGTCATGCCAATTTTAAGGACGACTAGAAGTCGGTTCAGAGACATAACATAATGGAACGGTGGGTGATTTCGTTTACCGTTATCGAGCCTGCGAGCAACCCTATGTTGATCCTTAGTAATTATGTACTTTGAAATAAGAATTTATCATCTACAATTTCATATAGTCAAGGACATCCCTGTGTCGAGATGTCATGAATGTGGTTTGGCGTGAGTCGATTACGTGTGAATACTCAAAGCCGCTTGTTAGGCTGAGTTGTACCCAAAATGGCATTAGGGCGAAATTGACATGACATGAGAACCCAAGATTGGACTTTGAATTATCAGGATTGTTCGGGATGGACTATGGATGAAGCTATTTCGACGGTCGACAGTGCCAGTTAAGTCGAGTAATTGGAAAATGGATTTTTGGACCGAGGAAGCGAGCCCATGAGGAAGTGGGTTGGGCCAAGCCAGTGTGGCCCTTAGGCCCAAGGTGGGACCGCCACCATGATGGGCCCAAAGCAAGCAAGTGAGCCCATTGGGCCCAAACTAACTATTTCTCCTTCCAAGCCCATTACCAAACCTCAAGCCCATTTGAGCCTAATCAAGCCCAATCAATTCCCAAACGTATTCATATTCACTTCCAAGCCCATTTCTTAGGCCCATACATCAATTTCAGCCCAAGGTCATATTGGTATCTTGTGCAAGGTGGAAATGACCAAATTGCCCTTAAAAGCATTTTGATAAGGGTAAGGAAAGAGAGAGAAGATGAGGAGACTTGCATGGGGAGTTGGGCAAGCATTGAAGAGGCTTGTTGAGGAAGATAACCAGCTCTCATCACTCTCTCTCTCCCCTCATTCGGCCCTCTCTCGACCGACCTCTCTCTCCCTCGTTCTCCCTATATTTCAGTTTCTGTTCCAACAAACCCACCTCCAAAGATTTAGGTTGATTATAATACGCACACATGAATCGATAACGTGCAGGGTGTGGCAATGGTTAGGTGAGATCGCTTGTGAGGCGATTCGTACGTGATTGATGAACTGCATCATCTAATGGCCATGCACATTGCGTGTATTGTGCTGACTTATAACGTGCAGGGTATGGCATACTAGGTAAAGTTGTATGCAAATCGACTGTTGTTTATTGGTCGTTGGTTGTGGGTCATTGGTTGTTTGTGGGGTAGTTCTAAAGAGATACCCCTAGTTGAGTTGGTGTACTAACCAGGGGCTTAGGGGAAGAACTCACTGATAGTTATATCTCACTGGTTATTGTATAACCATTTTTAGGTCCATAGTGTGAAGAATTCGGAGCTTGAGGCGGAAGGGTCAAGAGCATGGATGGCTCAGTAGTTCTTATTGGAGATAGATCTCATGTACTTGTACCTTAGAGATGGGCTATGTTTATAAATTGGTTTGTTTATGAAAGTGTGGCTTGTAATGAATTGTTGTCTTGCTTTTCTATCCCATGTTCATTGTGGTCAGGGGATTAGTAAATTGCTTCCGCATGTGCAATAAAAATGTATCGGTCGGCGACGCGTACTAGGAACATCGCTTTCTATCAACCACCGCGTGCTCAGGGTTCGGGGTGTGACACTAGGATTTTTCGGAAAATCAATTTCAGACAACTCGGAAAAGAAAAGAAATTCGGAGGGGCCAAATTAAGGGGATTTTTGGCCTCTAAAGTGAGCTAATTGGTGAAGGGAAATTGTGGAATTTGTGTAGGCTTCCTTTGGAGCAAAAATTAGTCATCAAATTGGAGAATTGGTGATGAAATTGAAGTACCATTGGGTGAAATTCGTAGGCTTGTGTGGGGGGTGCAAGAATTGGCATCAACTTAGCTAATTGTGGAAATAAAATGCAAGAAAGTAATGGGGGACCAAGGGGGATGAGCATGTGGACTTTGGAGGCCATGCATTGATGAAGATGGATATTTTGTTTGACTTTCACCCCCTTCTTGAGCTTCTTGAGCACGCCAGCCCAAATGCTTCCCCCTTCGCAGCTCTTGCTTCTTCATTTTCATTTCTCTCCTACACAATCATCCCCCTGGACCAAACCAGCTTCTGCACTTCTTTCATTTTATTTTCCTTCGAAGCTCCACTTCTCCACTTTGATTCTACTCCCCCACCATCGTTTGTCTCCACCGATCCTCCCTTCACGTTGCCATTCGCCAGTTCATCCCCCTCATTTGTTTGTTTCCCCTCCATCTTCTCCAGCTTGCTGCCACACGTCCGCGACTCACCCCCGCAACCACTCTAGTCAACTCCGGCGAATCACTCCTCAGCGAAACACCCTCCCCCCCCCCAACATTGATTCCGCAAGCTCCATCCCCCTTCATCGGTGGCCACACATCCAGCATCAACCCAAGTAGTCATCATCACCGATCAAAATAGCTCCCCTCAACTTCGCCGCTTTAGCCAGCTCTGGCCGTGCGCTGGTCGTCAGAATTTCGTGCTGATTGTCGTAGTGTGATTAGGTTATGCAATTGAATGATAATTGTGCATTTGAGTGGTGATTATGATTTTTATTTATTATTTCAAAAATAGGAAAATTTGGTATTTAATTAGAAAATACCGGATGTCATGTTTTGTCGCACCCCGAACCACCTTAGGTCGCAACAGGCACCTAATGCTACACCTAACTACATCTCTTAGAAGAAGCATTGTAAATCATAGACATTTTTTTTTGAAAACGGTCCAAGCGCGACTCATTAGCGGAAGCAAAATATAATATCGCCATCTCTCCCTCCATCAACCATCATACAATTGCACACCACTAAACATCATAAGAAAAGATAAAGCCACGACACTTTATTTACATATTTTCCATGATGGGCTTCCTTGGGTCGGTACATCAAAAGGTAAGACCAGGACTTATAGCCACACTCGGCCATAGCCTAAAAAGAAACACTTGACCCACTAAGTCTATTGTGCAAGATCCCCCATCACTAGCGTCGGCTATCATCCCAAAAAGTTTCAACTCCCCTACTTCTAACGCACGGGCCCTCACACCCATCCCGGTGCATTAGGCGGTGGCGGCGGCAACATCCCATGCATCACTCTGTCTCAACGAACATTGACGGATACGAACTCTTGAATGACAGGGCCCCTAGCCAGACCCACGTCGTACATCACTAAGATGCGAACTCGAATATACGTGAGACCAGGAATGGTGGGACAGTCGATCTCCTCGCACTCGACCTCTACATCAAAAAGAAGGCCGTAAAATACGCCCCACGTGACAGCAGGGAGCAGCATCGTACTAACCTAAAATGTTGGTCCCCGAAGGGGTGAGTACAACCACTCAGCGGGTAAAGGATCAATAAGCCACTCAATACATCATGCCATGCAATCATCACAATCATAGCATCACATGTCATACAAGCATCCATGCACAACATACCATGGCATCATGCACATGTCATCATACCCCATGTACCATCATCATCATATAGACATCACCATCATATCACACACTTACCATCATCATGTCACATATGGCATCATCCTTACCATGCATCCATGCATGTAACATCGTCATTGTATCACATGTACAATCATCATTACCATGTATCCATGCATGTAGCATCATCATCATATCACATGTACCATCATCATTACCATGCATCCATGCATATAGCATCATCATCACATCATGCACACATCATTATCATCATGTCATGCATATATCATCATGCATCGTTTGATTTCGATTTCACTTTGGACCGCCACATTTCTCTTTCCCGAGACCAATGTTTGCATCCACATGTATCCAAGATACAATCAGACCATCCGGCTCCCCCACTCTTCGGGCATCTCGTACCCCAACTAGCATCACGAGGACCCTCCGGCATCTAGCCATTTAAGGCCACCAGGCAACCGGCCGTACCCTTCTAGCCAGGCATCTCGCACCCAACTGGCATCGCGAGGTATCCCTCGGCACAATTCCTGCCGAGCTTCTGCTCCCCCACTCTCCAGGCATCTCGATACCACTCGGTACTCCCGAGGACCCTCCGGTATCCGGCCATTCAAGACCATCGGGCAACCGGCCGAACCCTTCTAGCCAGGCATCCCGACACTCCCGGGGCATCATTGGCTCACCTCTGACGGCCTTCTCATTTATCTCAAAATCTCATCTTCAATTACAGTTCAATTTAACATGGCATGTGATGTGATGGCAATCAATATCATATTCATCCTTGAGTTCATACATGCATCTCAAGTCATCATCATACATGCAGCAAGACACCATCATCCATAACCATACAATTCATAGAGTCCATGCAATTTAAAATAGTCCATATTTCATGCCTTTTCAAAGTTTACAAAATTCCAGCATGTGCCATTTTAGAAAATATTTAAATTAAATATCCATATACTTCTCAAAAATCACGAAATCAAGGCATGTGACAGACAAGTCAATAAGATATCAATTTCATGAAAATACATGCCCAATCGAGTTCCACACAAAGAGATATGATTCTCACCAATACAGCATGCAATTTCGGATAGAAACAGAATGAGAAGTTTTTGAAATAATTCAATTAAAATATCCGAACGACCTCCGAAAATTATGAAATTTTACCAGGTCATAGTTATGACACTAAAGTAGATTTTTCATGAAGACTTCTAGGCCATATTTGTTCTAGAAAAGTTTCTATAGTCATCCGAAGCTTCTGGTTCTAGCACCGAAACGTCCAGTGTAGCTATCTCGGAAATACCAATTTTTCACCCACTTATTCTTCTTCGTTTCCTCTGAAATTTGGATATGTTTTACATCAAGAGGTCCCCTACAACTTTCATTCAGGAAGCTAAGTCAAATTTCCAAATAATAGTCACCATATGGGTACAAGAAGTCTCGGGTGTCCAGTACCGTGTTTCCAGATTTACCGTCTTCAAGAGTAAGTCGATTCACTAGGCTACACTTGCTCATTTTACTTCAAATTTGAGTATGTTAGTATTTAGGATGTTATATACAAGTTTCATGAAGAAGTAGAAGAGATATTCTTGGTAAAAATCGACATGCAACCACAAATCTATCAAAAGGTCAGCAAAACTGTTCCAGATCTAGTGTCTTCGTAGGATGAGGGTTTGACCCCTTAAATCTCCACCGTTTTGTCCCAAATTTTAGTATGTTGTAGTTTAAGATGTTGGATACAACTTTAATGAATGAATAAACGTAAAAATATAACTCGAAACATGGATGCAAACCTCCACAAGATTCTGGGTCGAGCAGTTCACACGAAAACAGCAAACATTCTCAAGAACATGTCACTTCTAGCTTCGGTTTTGCCTACCCTAACATCCGAAATCTACCACCAACAAGTCACACATGCAAGACACACATGCAAGAGTGGAAATCAATCCCAACTTGCCTCAAAGATCAAGCGGACTGCAGCAAAAAGGACGGCACACCGGCAACGGACAGACGGTGTGCGGGCGGGCGACCGCGGCTCCTCCTCCTCCTCGGTTCCTCTTCTCTCTCGCCACTCCCTCTCTCTCACGATTCTCTCTCTCTCTCTTGGCCAAATTCCAACCGGCCACTCTCTCTCTCTCTTTCCCTTTTATTCCCCCAAATCTTCATCATTTGCAATGATTGGTTGCCACCCTTGATAGCCAATGCATGTACTCCTCTTTTTGCCACTTGGCATAACACATGCATGATGGGCTTTGGGCTTGGGCTTGGATTGGGCTTGGGCCGGCCACTCTCCTCCCCCTTTGGTCAATGGTCACTCCCCCTTGGGCCTTAATGGGCTGGCCATCTTGGCCCATTAAGAGCTCAAGCTATTGGGCCTAAGGCCCAACTTAATTCAATTCAATTTTAATCTCCTTTTTAAATACTAATTAAATCTTATTAAACTAAAATACCATAGAGTAAAATTAAATGACTAAACACTTAGACTTACAAACCTATGGATTCTAATTCACGATGCACATGGCCAGAGATGAGTCATTCTTTTCCAAGATCTATCCATTTAAACTCGGCCATAGATTTCAATACAAGACATTAACTGAAGCACCCCTAATTGCTAGTAAAGAATTTCAGGATGCCACATGTTTTGACACAAAAAACGTTTTTAAGTACTATATCAAATAGTGGGATTTTTAAAAGGAATGATATCAATTTTAAGGTTCGATATGGCCGTGTACCAACACACAATTATTTTATTGAGTTTTTTTAATACGAAGAAAATAGGCCAAACACATTATCTTAATTGAGACATTTAAGTGCAAAGCACAATGTCGTTGGTCGGGATTGAATGGTCGTGTGTTCGTTAAGAGAACCCGTCACCACCGTGCGTCGGGTAGACAATGCCTCTATATGGAATGCCCCTATCAAGGGATGCCGAATCGTGGTAGAGGCTAGAACGAAGCTCCTTCGGGAATGCCGTCCCCGATGTGCGTCGGGTGGACGTTGCCATGCTCAAGGGATGAGACGATGCCTGGCTACGCCAAAATACCAATGTGCATTGGGTAGATCATGCCTGTGCGGGCAGTAGTCAATTGTGACGCATGAATGATTGAAATTGACGAGCCGGATTATGGGAAAAAATTGTGTGGCACGGTATGGGACATGTTATAACGATTTGGCCTTATAATCGGGACCCCTATGATTAATTGAGATTTGAGTGAGACATTCCAATTGATGTGTGCATTTATTATATGCATTTGTGATATGAATCGTACTAACGTGAAGGAAGGGACTGAGGCATGGTGAGTCTTCTATGATGTGTGATTAGACTGCCTCTAGGCGTATTTCCTTCCTAACCGGGGTTTAGAGCGTGAACTCGCTAAGGCATTATATCATCCCGTCGTGGGTTTAATCTTTTCAGGTCCGTAGATGGAGGCACGACACGTGCGTTATGTTGTTCCGAGAGAGGTAGACTTCCAACGCTCATATTTCCTAGTTTTTTAGACCAGTTTGACACGTGAGCTTGTGGAGTCTACCGTCTAGGTCAATTAAGGCCTACCTCACTTGGTACCTCATTGCTTCAAGGCGTGGTACCTTCACAAGCTTGATGAGAGTCGGGAGGATCCTTTGGGTGGCTTTGACGGACCGCTTGTTGGGACTAGGGAGTGGGAAATCAGGCGTCCTTTGGATAGTGACACTCTGGATGTTGCCATGGAAGACCCGGAGCTGAGGACTAGAGAGCCTAGAGTTTAGGTGGATTCGTAGCCCTTTTTGACCCTAGCTTCTGTACATAAACCTTAGAGTTGGCCTCTATGTATAACCTAGCTTGTTTATATAAGCGTGGTTTTGTGAAATTTAATTATCCTGCTTTTCTATCCCATATTAATTGTTGTCCGGGGATTGTTTTATTATACGCTTCCGCATATGCAATAAAATGAATGGGTCAGCGACGCATCTTGGAATGTCGCAATTTTATCGACCACCAAGGGATGTGCACACGCTTGAGGTTCGAGGCGTGACATATGACCTAACACAATCAATCATGGAGGGCAAACACCTCGCATCCACTAAGCCATCAAAGAGAATAGGGACATAGAAAGACGCTTGGCTGATTTCCTTTCTAGGTTTAGGTGTCAGTTAGGTTTAGATGAATAGACCTTCGTTTGTACTATTCTCCTTTAAATATGGTGGGAAATGAATGGCAATTTTGGGCTACTTAAAGATAGACTTTTGGGTAAACATTGAATATTGTTCGCACTTTTTGAATAACTCCATAATATCAACCCATATTAGTGCCCAATAGCCGCAACGCTTCAAGTCCTATCAATTTATCAATAAGCATGGTCTGACATTTGTGCAAGTTCGTGTGTTAGTCATGTACGATGTGGGCCTGGCTGAGGGCTCGGTCATTCAGGAGTTTTTTTCGGTGCACGTCCACCAAGATGGAGTGATTCAGGGATGTTGCCGCCACCACTGCCCGATGCGCCAGAATGGGTGTGCTGGCCACGAGAGGAGTAGAGAGCTGGCATTTCTTTTTAGGAGTAGCCAACACTGATAGATGGAGGATGGCACGTGATCGTTATAGGGGTCGAGATATCTTTTGGGTTGTAGCCAAGTGTAGTTAAAAGTCTTGGCTTTTCTTTTTGGCTGTACCGACTCGAGAAATCCATCATGAAAATATATAAATAAAAATGGGTCGGCTTCATCTTTTCTTATGGTGTGTAGTTGGTGTGCATTGCATTATGGTTATTGGAGGGAGAGATGGTGAGACTCAATTATGCTTCTGCTAATAAGTTGCGCTGGGACCGTTTCAAAAAAACAATAATAATACCTAAGGACCTCGGTCCTTCTTTAAACCCTTGTCTTTTGGACCGTTTCAAAAAAACAATAATAATACCTAAGGACCTCGGTCCTTCTTTAAACCCTTGTCTTTTATAAAAGACAAGTAACATATATCTTTCAAGAGAAAGTGATTGGTAGGTTGTGGCGACCCTACCGGATCGGGGGCTGGGATGAGGGGTGCCACAATTTTTATCAGGTATTTTTTAATACAGTGAATCGTCAACTTGTGAGAGCAATATTCTATATTAGCTTGGGTGAGCTATAATATATATCGGTTTGGGTGAGCTATAATATATATATATATATATATATATATATATATATATATATATATATAGCCTAGGTGAGTTATACCATCTATATATTAGCTTGTGAGAGCTATAACCATCTATTTCAGCTTGTGTGGGTAGTGATCATATCGAATCAATTGATAGATGATATTGATTGTATCGAATTGAATGGATTAAATGATCAATTGGATTGAATTGATTGGTTGAGATTATGAACTTTATTGATGTACAGGAGGGAATTGAGGTAAGGTAAGTCTTCTGAATTGTGTGTATAGCTGCCTCTAGGTGTATTTTCTTCCTAGTCGGAGTTTAGGTAGTGAACATGCTAAGACATTGTCTCACCCCGTTGTGGACTCAACTTTTTCAGGTCCTTATAAGGTAGTTCCTTCGAAACGTTCTGCCCAGCCCAAGAGGGTCACCGAGCAGGTCACCGATATCCCTATTCCCAGGGGCCAAGGAGTCTGGGTCTATGAACTCGTGAGGACCATTGTATGGATCGATGCGGGTCTACCTCGAGGGTACCCCATCAATTCAGAGTGTGGTATCGTCGTAGGCTCAATGGACCTAGAGAGGGTCCCCTATAAGATTTTGAGGTCCCTGTATTTGTGTTAGAAGTCACTTTTGCGGAGGGTACAACTGACCCTCCATGCGGTGCAATGGTGGACCCAAATCCCCAGGAGACCTCATAATTTTTTCGGTTGGGGATTTGAATGCCTAGAGGATTATAGGCCTTTTTGTTTATACAGACTTTTGTCTTTAGACTATTGCTTTATATAAATCGGGGTGTTTATAAAAGTATTTTGATTGTGATATGTTTCTTGCTTTTCTATCCCATGTTAAATGTTGTCAAGGGTAATAGTTCACTTCCACATGCACATTTAAAATGAATGGGTTGGTGACGCATCCTAGGACATAGCAATTAAATCGACCACCGAGGGATGAACACGCACTCGAGGATTGGGTCGTGATAGTAAAAGTAATATATGATGAACTAGATGCCCGAAGTTCACTTGACATCATGCGCACCCAATTCCAGCGTTTTCATGCCTCTACGACTATAAGGGTGATAATTTTGGATGAGGAGTTGGAAAAGAATTTGAATCCATTGGAGAGGGTAGAAGTCACACAGGATGAGGCTATGCAGATGAACACCATGAACTTGATCAACCTGTAAATTAAGGACCCATGCCCTTATTTGTCAGATGAACAATCTTGTTAAATTCTAGATTACCATCCTTGATGGCTTCGAGAAGAAGTGCCAAACCATTTTTGAGGTCATGTGGGATTTGGAAAAGGCTAGTGACTTAGTAATCGAAGAGAATCAATGCCTTGAGTCTCGCCTCTCCCATCTCTGTCATTGACTTCAAAAGGCATCTAGGATTTAAATAAATAATCTGGCTAAGATTGTAAATATAGTGTTCATTTAATAATAGCACTACCTTTTCTTTATTGTGTCATTCATTTTCTTGCAATTTCCATATAGTTGGGTAATATCTTTTTAAGAATTTCCCATTTATCACATGTGGCAACTTTTTGCCTTCCACCTCTATTAATCGATAAGCATTTCCTCTAAAGATTTGGGAAACTGTTGGAGAAATCTTCATGAAGTGTTTTGAAGCTGACAAAACGTTTCCATCAGTCTAGTCTGAAGATTTGCAGACTCTACTATTTAAAGTCTGAAGACCTCCGGACTGCCAGACTCAAGACTCAAAGTATATTCTCATTGACAGTTTCTAATCCGTTGAAGAAAGGCTATCCGGAACTGGATGTTTCATTAAGGATTTAGCCTTATCAGGTGGAGAAGATCTCTTGGCTGGATATGACATAACATAATCCTTTCTTCGAATCAAGATTGATTAAGGATATGATGATTGGTGAAGTATACTTGGAAGGTTCTACTTATGGAAACCAAGATCCTGATTGTATGGGCGAGCATGATTGATGGGCTATTGACATGTTCCTTTAATAGCTCGAATGATCTTCCTAATTGATTCCGTCCAACGGGTAGATTGGAGGAATTCCTTTGGTAAGTGCCAACAGGTATGTTGGCATAAAGGAGTATAAAAGGAAGTCGTTCCAATTGTTCGAGAGATGTGCACGATAGAAGAATTTCAAAGTTTGAAGCTTCTTGTTCTTAGTCAATTCATTCACTGAGCGAAATCTTGTACCCAAAAAGAGAGTTCATATTTTGAGATACCTTGAGGAAGTATGATAGAGTATCTACATTGTGGAATCAAGGAAAAGCATTGCTGTAACATCTCTTTGTTCATAGTGAAATCCAGTCAGTGGGCTGTCAGTGCAGAAAAGTGGACATAGGCTTGGAATAAGCCGAAACACTATAAACCTTGTGTTTAATTTTCTCTTCCCTACTCTCCGCTTTACTTTGATCTTAATTCATTTTGTTAGCCAAAGGAGATCTTCCTTTCTATTGTCCTCCTAGTATTGCTTTCATATCTCGAGAAATTATTTTTACACCTATTCACCCTCCTCTAGGTGCTTATACTAGCGCAATCAATCTAACCAAGAATCCAATTCTTCACTCAAGAGCAAAGCATATAGAGATTCGACACCACTTCATTAGAGATCATGTTCAAAATGGAGAAATTTCGATTCAGTTTGTTGACTCAAAGAACCAACTGGCGGATATATTTACAAAGCCTTTGGAGAAAAATCAATTTGAAATCATCCGTTCCAGACTCAACAGTTTGAGGATTGAAGAAGTTAAAGTCTAGAGACTCTCAAACTCAAACAAACAAGACCTTGGCTGTAAATTATTTTCTCTCGAATCTCATCTTGAAAAGGTACGTTTATCAACCGTGTTTGATTATTGCTATCTTTAATTGATGTGATTATTGCAACGTTTCCTTTTCGAAAAAGAAGTTATTTTTGAAGTGACTATTTTCTCAAAAAGGCAGTTATTTTTGAAAAGGCATCTTTATACTTTCTTTTTTACGACGTTCCGTATGCCTCTCTTCTAGTGCCTTATATTATGTCCGTTCCTCTTCGATTCACTCACAAAAAACCCTAGAAAGCACCAATCTTCCATTCCTGTTTTCTTCCCTTATTTAATCTTCAAAAAGTTGTCAACTTTCTTGGGAAAAAACAAGTTTGGAATCTTCCGAAAATCGTGAAAGATGTCGTTTTCAAGAAAGTCTTTGAGGATCGCAAGTAGGGGACCACGGCGAATGAGTGAGGGGCCTACTCACTTTGATCTCACCAAAGAAGAAGAGTCACCAAGTCAGTAGCAAAGCCCACAACATTCTCAGCAGCGTCATTCTCCACCATCTAGTCCACAAGGTGTTGGTCATCAACAAGAGGAAGAAATCATTAAGGACGCAGATCCTATAAGAATTCAAAAGCCCTATTTTATTTATAAGCTTTACCGTGCTTCAAAGAGGACTAGTACTCCATTGAACTACATCGATGGGTTTCTTAAAGACAAGGGATATGGGAATGAATATATCTTTTTGCGAAAAATGCAGGATTTGGGAATTGCTCCCAAAGGTTTGGCAGAGGAAACCCTTGCAAATATCCCAAGTGATCCGCGTGTTGGAGGACTGAATCCAATCGATGGGAATGATGATGATAAATTATACATCCAATTTCAACCGAGAATGGGTGTTGCAGCAAAAGTTCGAGGAAAAAGAACAGAGTTGTTTAGATCGAAGGAACAGAAAGATCTATACTCCAAATTGTTGAAGCGTGGGGTGATAAACCCTAGAAGTGTGGATTTTGACTTCCTTGATTCTGTGAATGTAAATTTAAGGGAAAAGTTCAGTTTTCTTCAACTTGAACAATTCTGTTCTGACACCATAGAAGCCTATGCTCAACTAACTGCATATTTCTATTCAAATCCTAGCTTCTTGGATGCGAATAGAATATCTTTTAGTGTCCGAGATAAGGACTTTGTGGTTGATGCGGATATGCTGGCGGATGTGATTGGGGTTGAGAGAGGGAAATATCAACCCATCAGTGTTTCTATAACTCGTGCCACATTGGAACTTGTTAAAGACAGGAGGACAGAGGGAAGAATTTCCTACTCAAGGATGAATGCGTTCAACATTCTGCACCACAAGATTGTGATTAATTGTCTCAGGCCAAAGTCTACATCAAAAACTGATGTTTCCAATTCAGAGGCAAAGCTGATGTACACCATCAATGCAGGGAAAAAGTTTTCTCTTCCTCACACTATTCTGTTCCATATTTATAGAGCAGTGATAAAGGATAGGGGTCAACTTCCTTATCTAGGTCTTGTGTCAAAGTTATTCAGACATTTGAATATTCAGCCTCCACAAATTTTATGTGTTCGACCGTGTGACAAATTGGTGGTAGGATTGAAAATGGTGTCCAAAATACGTCTGAAAGAACTCGACATGGCATTAGAGAAATTGAAGGAGACAACCCTTGCCAAGCCTCATCAAGTCTCTTCTACAGCGAAAAGAAAAGGGAAGGAGCCCATGGTTGCTCCATCCAAAAAGAGAAGAGCTCTCTTTATTGAAGATGAAGATGATGAGGATGACCTCACCATCTTGGCTATGGCATTGAAGAAGCTGAGTCGTTCTACTCCAGAATCAATGGAATGACAGGAGAAAGAAGCAGAGGAAAGCGAAGGACATGAAAAAGAAGAAGAAGGGAAAGAAGCAGAGGAGCAAGAAGCGAGAAGAAAAAGAAGAAGAGGAGAGAGAAGCTGAAGAAAGAGAAGCGAGAGGAGGAAAGGTTTGAAGAAGAAGATTAAGAAGAAAGAGGAAATCAAGAAGAATAAGAGCATGAGGAACACTCTTCTCCATCTGAAGCCATGGAAACAGGGGGAGATGGTGAGAAAAGAGGAATGTCCTCATATCCTGTTACCAGTGAAGGCATCAGCCATTCTCCAGCAGATCCAGCGGACATTCATGCCTCTCAATTCCCTGAGGAGGGACATGATGCTTCATCGCCAAATCTGCGTGACCATGTTGATATACCATTGTTTTCTTTTACTCCATCAGATCGAGCCGAAGCCAGTACGCAGACTGATAATTCAGCAGATTTCCGCAGAATCCTTGATGTTCTCTTAGAAATGAAGGGTCAGATATATGCTTTGGAATGCGAAGTTCAGAACTTGAAGCATGCAAGACAGGCTTCTTCCGTTTCCTTGTCTGATCAGATCCAAGCATTTGCTCTGCAGATTCAAGCAAATGCTAAGACTGAAGAAGTGGCTCATCTGAAGGAAGATTTGGAAAAGCTAAAAGGCATCGTATAGTCAATGGGAGATTTCCAGCTTGTTCCATTCCCAAGCAATCTTGACTCCATCTCAACCTTTTTTATGATGACAAAAAGGGGGAGAGATGCGAGATTTGAAATCTTTGAACTTATTTTGAACTTATCTATTTTTTTAGGTTGTTTTGATGTTTGATATTTTGACTTGACTTGTGTCTGGATGTGGACTGAATTTGGGATTTGGATTTGACTGCTAATATTAAAACTATTGATATCTTATGATTGGCTAACCTATTTTTCTGTGGTTGCAGATTCTAGTAAGTCATTTATCTTTATAAGATATCTATATTTGTTTGAGTAATGTTTTGTAGGTCAAAGTTATTCAAATCTGCAGGAAAGTTTTGTCACCATCAAAAAGGGGGAGATTGTTGGAGAAATCTTCATGAAGTGTTTTGAAGCTAACAAAACGTTTCCATCAGTCTAGTCTGAAGATTTGCAGACTCTACTATTTAAAGTCTGAAGACCTCCGGACTGCCAGACTCAAGACTCAAAGTCTATTCTCATTGACAGTTTCTAATCCATTGAAGAAAGGCTATCCAGAACTGGATGTTTCATTAAGGATTTAGCCTTATCAACTGAAGAAGATCTCTTGGCTGGATATGTCATAACGGAATCCTTTATTCGAATCAAGATTGATTAAGGATCCGATGATTGGCGAAGTATACTTGGAAGGTTCTACTTATGGAAACCAAGATCCTGATTGTATGGGCGAGCAGGATTGATGGGCTATCGACATGTTCCTTTAATAGCTCGAATGATCTTCCTAATTGATTCCGTCCAACGGGTAGATTGGAGGAATTCCTTTGGTAAGTGTCAACGGGTATGATGGCATAAAGGAGTATAAAAGGAAGTCATTCCAGTTGTTCGAGAGAGGTGCACGATAGAAGAATTTCAAAGTCTGAAGCTCCTTGTTCTTAGTCAATTCATTCACTGAGCGAAATCTTGTACACAAAAAGAGAGTTCATATCTTGAGATACCTTGAGGAAGTGTGATAGAGTATCTACACTATGGAATCAAGGAAAAGCATTGATGTAACATCTCTTTGTTCAAAGTGAAATCCAGCCAGTGGGCTGTCAGTGCAGAAGAGTGGACGTAGGCTTGGAATAAGCCGAACCACTATAAACCTTGTGTTTAATTTTCTTCCCTACTCTCCGCTTTACTTTGATCTTAATTCATTTTGTTAGCCAAATGAGATCTTCCTTTCTATTGTCCGCCAAGTATTGCTTTCGTATCTTGAGAAATTTTTTTTACACCTATTCACCTCGCTCTAGGTGCTTATACTAGCTATATCAGAAACCAAATATGATGCTTTTTAGGTGTCACGCCCCGAACCTCAAGCGCACACACATCCCTCGGTGCTCAATAAAATTGCAATGTTCGCAAGACGCATCACCGACCAAATCGATTATGCACATGTAGAAGCGTATAAATAGTCAATCCTTAGACAACACACGACATGGGATAGAAAAGCAGGACAACCAATTCCAAATCAAACATAGTTTTATATACAAACTAGGTCAACCTATAGTTTATACACAGGAGGTCTATCTCAAAAGAACTACTAAGCCACCTATGCTCTTGACCCTTCCACTTAAAGCTCCAAGTTCTTCACACTAGGGACTTGAAAATGATAGGCAACAATGGGTGAGGCAATGTCTCAGCAAGCTCGCCCCCTAAACGCCAACTAGGAATGAAATATGCCTAGAGGCAGTCTATACACACAATACAGAGAACTTACCTTACCTCAGTTCCCTCCTGCACATCAAGCAATCAATCAATTCAAGTCAATTCATATAATCAATCAATCAATTCAATTCAATTCAATCCATACAATCAAACAATCAATCGATTCAATCAATACAATCGATACAATCAATCAATCATAGGGGTCCCGATAATAAGGCCAAATCATTATGACACGTCCCATACCATGCCGCACAATTTTGTCTCATAATCAGGCACGTCTAACTCAATTAATCATGCGTTCCAATTGATTATGGTTCGCACAAACATGATATACCGACGCACATCGGCCTTCTAGCATAGCTAGGGATTGTTGCTCACACAAGCATGATATACCGACGCACATCGGCCTTCTCATGTAGCCAGGGATTATTGCTCGCACAAGCATGGTATATCGACGCACATTGGGGACGGGTTCACTTAGCCATCACACGATCAATCAATCCCGGCCTATTTTCTTCGTATTAAAAATACTTAATAAAAATAATCGTGTGTGGGTAACCACCAGTTTCAACCAAAAATTAGATATATTCCTTTTAAAAATCACACTATTTATTATAGTACCTATAATGATTTTAGACGTTAAAAATCGATGCCGGTATTTTTTTATTAAAAGCCAAAATTTTACAATTTTGAAATAACAACTTAAAATTACAATCACCACTCAATTTACACAAATTAACATTCAACTTCATAAAGTAAGCACACCACTGCAATTAGCACAAAATTCCAATCACTGACTATCCCAGTATAATTTTCGGACAATATTAAATATTTAAAGAAATAAAAAAAATTAATTAAAAAATGCATATTAAATACAATAAATACTAACTTAGGCCGGAAACACTAATCAAACCACCTAAATGGGCATAGAAAATTTCTGCACCTATCTAGATAAATAGTACAATCTAATTTGCCCTGAATCAATCTATTCTAACCACCTAACATGCATAATTAAGCAATTAAATTACTAATCTAAACTAACTAATCACCTAATTCCTATTTAGCCTAAACTAATCAACCTTTAAGCATAATTAACTCCCTAAGCAGAGTTTAGCAAGTAAACTTACCGGTTTAGCGGACCGGTGAGTCCACGGTGATAGCGACGCAAAAGCGAGCAAGACTCAAGCCTGTGGCAACATGAACGGAGGTTCGAACGGGCCTTAAAATGGGCCTAGAAGTCCAAGAACCTTTGTTGGCCTTCGGTCTCTATCCTTGGGCCAAAGGGGCTTCTCGAGTAGCTGGAAGCGGTAAGGAGGGACAGTGACGGTGCAACAGGCCTAGGTGAGCGACGGTGGCTTGGACAGCGACGGACGGCGACCAGGCAAGCTGTAATGGTGACCAAGGCAGCTCAAAACGACCACTGGGCGCGAGGATGAGCAGATGTGCACACGGGCTAGCAGGCTCGGGCGGTAGCGACGATGCTCAGACGGTGGCAGGGTGTGGTCGACGGGCAAGGGGGAAGGAGCTGGCTATTCCCTCTGGATTTTTCAGCTTCCAAACCAACAACAATGGAGAAGGGAGGCTAAAGGAAGAAGATGGCTGCTGAAGGAGGGGGCCACCAAAATATCATGAACACTTGAGTTTAGTGCCCCACCACCCTTGGCTATCATCCTCAACTCTTTGCTCCTCCATGGCTTCCCTAAGAAGTCTATTTAATGGTCCATAAGGTTGTCTCCCCCTTGGCCTACGAATTTTGGACAAATTCCCTCCAATTCCACTTCAAGACTTCTCCAAATTGAGCTCAATTTAGCCTCCATAAATCTAGCCAAGGTGCCTACACTTAAATTCACATTTTTCCTCATCAATTGAACTAACTTGACCGCCAACGGTGCGCTAACAAACGGTCCTCTGATTTCCCGATCCAAAATAGCAGTACTTTGAATTTTTGCCAAAAATCACAATTTGCAGAAAAATATTCGGAGGATGAGTTGACGTTCCTAAAATGAAACGTGACATGATAGAACTTTCAATTTTTGAAATCGGGTTCAATTTTGCGATTAATTTCAATCGGCGTGATTTTAGCGTGACATATCCCATTAGATAACTTTTTAGAATTTTTTAGCGCAACTTGTACATCTTCGACACATTGGTAACTCTCGGTTGTCGTGAAAATCTCGAGATTTTAAATTCGGAGACAAAGTACCTAAACGGCAGAAAAATCGGTCTAGTACCGATCGATAATAATTTCACAATTAGGTAGAATCACCCACACTTAATCACATGGCTCTATCAAATCGACCTATCTCCAATCTCTAATCGATTTTTAACCGTGCCATAAATTAGCATAGTCGAGCAGTTGATTCCTAGTCGAATTCTTAAGTCTATTGCGTTTATATTCCTTAACAGCTTTACCTGATAAGCTAGTCATCTCGTGAGTGGCCACCTCAGAGAAAAGAACTATAGGCGCGTCGATGAAAATCCCAACTTATTCAATCGAAAACAAAACTTGAAAATCAAGATGTCACAATTCTTCCCCTCTTATAAAAATTTCGTGCTCAAAATTTAAACCATTACAAATCTTAAATAAAAGGTGGGGGTACAGTCGTCTCATTGAATCTTCACTTCCCCAGGTTGCTCCTTATGTGCCATGGTGTTGCCAGACTACTTTAACCAACGGGATCATCTTGGTGCGAAAGTCTGCTCCTTCCGATCTACAATATGAACCGATCTTTAATCTGTCCCGGATAACAACAACTGGATCCACTGATTGCTGGACTAACTCTAGGGCTGTGATCTTCCATTCTCCGACCTCATCCAAACACACTGGCGGTCTGCACGATCTGCCATACAACGCCTCAAATGATGTTATCTGAATGCTTATGGTTAGTTGTTGTTATAGGCGAACTTGACAAGTTGAAGTAGTTCCTCCCAGCTTCCTTTGAAGTCCAATACACAAGCTCGCAACATGTCTTCAAGGTTTTGAATCGTCCTCTCGGACTGGCCATTCGTTTGAGGAATATAAGCCATACTATACTACAGCTTCATTCCTAAGGCAGTCTACAAACTCTTCTAGAAGGTAGTTATAAACCTTGGGTCTTTATCAGATGTAATTGTCATCAGCACTCCATTCGGACAAACAATCTAACGCATGTACAATTTTGCATGTCTGTCCAAATCAAGTTCCTTTCTTATGGTGACGAAGTGAGCTAACTTTATCAGTCTGTCGACCACTACCCAAATGGAATCATTACCCCTCTAACTCATTGGTAAGCTCGTCACAAAATCCATTGTGATGTTTTCTCATTTCCACTCGGGAATCTCAAGAGGTAACAGAAGTCCTCCTGGCTTACAATGACGTGCCTTTACTTGGCGACAAGTTAGACACTTGGTGACATGCTTGGCGATATCCGCCTTTATAGTAGACCACCAATAATGTTGACACAGATTCTGATACATCTTTGTATTACCAGGATGGATGTTGTAACTACTATGTAGACCACTTCTTTAAGCTCTGCATCATTAGGTACACACAATCTTCCTTGGAACCTTAGTGTCCTATCTTCAGAAATTTGAAAGTCAGCCTTTCTCTTTTCGGTATCCTTTTGCGGGATTTTCTTCATTTCTAGGTCTACCGACTAAAGCATTTTGATTCTGATTTGCACTTCCGGCTCAATTCTAAGGGTGACCATAAGATTCGAAAGGTGGCCTATCTCAAACTTTAAAACTGAATCTCAAGCTCTCTCAAGTAAAATCCATTCCTTGATCATCATATGCGCAACTGCAAATTTCCGACTCAACGCATCTATGACCTTATTCACCTTTTCCAGATGATATAGGATGTCGCAATCGTAATCCTTCAGAAGTTCCATCAAGCAACGCTGTCTCATATTCAACTCCTTCTGAGAGAATATGTACTTGACACTTTGATGGTCTGTGAAGATTTAAATCTTTCTTTGCACAAATCATGTCTCCAAATCTTCAGAGCGAAAATAATCGCTACAAGTTCTAATTTCTCTTTTATGTGCCTATTATATGCTTTTGCAACTCTATTCTTTAGAAAGACCAACCTTTCCGAAACGGCGGCCCTATTTTCACCCAATTCATCAATATTATTATACATAAGTTCATCAAATTCCTCTTTGGCTAGCTCTCCTTTGAGTCTTACCCTTAATGATTGGACAATAATCTGCAATGGTAATACAGCCTCCTGGCCATATGTCAACATATATGGGCTAACTCCAAGCATAGATTACTTAAACATTCGATAAGCCCATAATATTGTTGATAATAAAGAATCTCATTCCCTTGGGTTATCCTTGAAATGTTTCTTAATTAAATTAATAATTATCTTATTGGAGGCTTCGACCTGACCATTGGCCTTAGCGTAATAAGGTGTTGAATGGATCATTTTAATCCCTCTTGACTTGGTAAAATCCAAAACATCACAACTAGTAAAAACTGTCTCTTAGTCTACGGTTATTGACTCTGGAATGCGAAACCTATAAATAATATGTTCTTCAATGAACTCTGTCACTGCCTTTTGGGTGATATTTTTATATGATACGATGTCAATCCATTTTGTGAAATAATCCGTGGCCAATAATATAAAAGTATGCTTTTAATATAAGGGAAGATATATTTTCCCAATTATATCCATCGTCCATCCTCTAATGGCCAAGGTTTAATTATGGGGTTCATTACTGAAGCTGGCACAGGTTGAATGGGGTCAAGCTTTTGACATGTTTCACGTCTCTTAGTGTAGTCGACACAATAGCAATTTTATTTTGACCGTGGCCTGATATGCACCGCATATGCCTTCATGTACCTCAACCGTTGCAAGCATAGACTCGCATTTCCCCAAACACTTCAATAATTGACCGTCTATGGTTTTCCAATGTAGATCGTTGCCAATCAACAAATATATAATAGCTTTTCTTTTAAAATTTTTGTCATTGGCAACTTGATTTTTCAGATACTCAATAAATGGAGTTATGCCATACTATTGCTTAGAACCTATGTATCTTGAACCAACATGATCCTATTATCAATCGAAGGTAATGTCCTCACCCTAGTAATAATATGATTCGTCAATTTTTTTAGATATTTTGTAACCGGACGCCATTTAAGCTTCCGTATTTTGATTTCTTTTAACATGAATCAACTCGTAATCATCAAAGTGATCGAAGAGGTGTTTGACTAACACACAATGAGAAATAATACTTTCATTAAGGTATCGGTATTCTCCATACAACTGTTTTATAACCAACTAGGAGTCACCAATTACCTTGATAAATCATGTCTTCATGTTAGCCAAAATGTTTAGGCCAACACTTAATGCTTTGTATTCAACTTGATTATTCGAACATTTAAAGTCAAGCTTAAACATCATCTTCCACCTATGTCTATGGGGAGAAACTATTAAAATTCTAGCTCCTGCTGACCCAACTATACTCGACCCATCAAAATACTTTGTTATAAAATGAGCTATTTAGAGGTAACCTGAATGAGCTATTTGGACGTAACCCTCTAAATGATCCTCAACCTGGATGCTTGGATACTTTGTTATAAAATCTATCACTGCCTGTCCCTTTACTGCTTATGTCCGTGAGGAAAAACTATTAAACTAGCTCTTGCTGACTTAGCTACACTCGACCCATCAAAATACAAGGCCCAAGGAACTACTTGGACACACCTCTCTAAATGATCCTCAACCTGGATACTTGGATACTCCAAAATAAAATATGCCACTGCTTGTCCCTTTACCGCCTTAAATGGGACGTAGACTAGATTAGTTTCTGAGAGCATGAATGCCCATTTGGCAATTCGACCCTTTATAATTGGTCGAGTTAGCATGTACTTGATTACGTCTATTTTACACAGTACGTGTACTGTAGTTAGTAGCATATAATGACGTAACTTAGTACAAGTATAATATAATGACAAGCACGGTTCCTCAATAGCTATGTATCTTGTTTTTGCATTGTTTAGCATTCAACTGAAATATTGCTTACTCTTTCCCCTCATCATTTTCCTGTGCTAGCATGCATCCGATTCTAGTATCGATGGTTGACAAATATAGTTTCAACGGCCTATCTGCCTTGGGTGGCATCAAAACTGGAGGGTTCCTAAGATAACGTTTTTACACAGTACATGTACCATAGTCAGTAGCATACAATGACGTAACTTAGTACAAGCATAATATAATGACAAGCACGGTGTCTCAATAGCTATGTATCTTGTTTTTGCATTGTTTAGCATTCAACTGAAATATTGCTTACTCTTTCCCCTCATCATTTTCCTGTGCTAGCATGCATCCGATTCTAGTATCGATGGTTGACAAATATAGTTTCAACGGCCTATCTGCCTTGGGTGGCATCAAAACTGGAGGGTTCCTAAGATAACGTTTTACACAGTACATGTACCATAGTCAGTAGCATACAATGACGTAACTTAGTACAAGCATAATATAATGACAAGCACGGTGTCTCAATAGCTATGTATCTTGTCATTGTATTATTCAGCATTTGACTAAAATAACAAATTGCTTGCTCTTTCTCCTCATCATTTTCTTGCGCTAGCATGCATTCAATTCTAGGATCGGTGGTTGACAAATATAGTTTCAACGGCCTATCTGCCTTGGGTGGCATCAAAACTGGAGGTTTCCTAAGATAATTTTTTATCCAATCAAACGCCTGTTGATGCTTGTCTTCCCACAAACTTCTCTTGATTTTCAAGATTTAATAATAAGAAAAATACGTCGACCTTTTCTAGTGGGTTCGCCATAAATCGACGCAAGAAATTTATCTTCCCTAATATCATTTGAAGCTACTCTTTGGTAGTTGGTGATGTCAACTCTAGAATTGCCTTAGCCTTATTTTTATCTATCTTGATCCCTCTTTGATTAACTAGGAATTCGAGGAAATTACCACCTTTAACTCCAAAAGCACATTTCAGAGGTTTCATCTGTAGTTTATACTTTCACATCCTAACAAAGACTTGCTCTTAATAAAACAAGTTATTACCCGGTTAATTTGACAATAACGTTATCAATATAAACTTCCATTAAGTCACCAATCACGTCATGGAAAATGAAATTCATTGCCCTTTAGTAAGTTGTGCCTACATTCTTTAGTCCAAAAGGCATGACTATCCACTCGAAGATACCAATCGATCCTGGACATCTAAATGCAGTCCTATGGATATCCTCTTCTGCTATGAATATCTGATTATAGCCTGAATGACTATCCATAAGTAACACAATTTCATTGCTAGAGACTTGACTCAATGAGCATATCAACCATTGTCATCTAGTATTCATCCTTAGATGTTGCCGCATTTAAATCATGGAAATCTATGCACACCCTGAGCTTCCCATTATTCTTTTTCACTAGGACAATATTTGACTATCACTTAACGTAACATGGTGTTCTTATAAACCCTGCCACAAGCAATCTTTCAATCCCTTCTTTGACCTTTTGCATGATTTCCGGTGTAAACTGTCTTGGAGGTTGTTCATGCGGCCTAAAGCACTTTATAATAGGTAGTCAATGCTCAACTATATTTCTACCCAATCCAGGCATTTCATGATAATCCCAAGTAAAGTAGTTCTTGTACTTTCTTAACAAGTCCACAAATCGAACTTTGAATTCATTATATAGTAAGGCACTTACATAAATAGGGTGTCAATCAATTTCCGTGCCATGATTAACTTCTTTCAATAGGTCTTGAACCTCAATCACCTCATCATTATCCTTGATAGACGAATCTTTGAACTCTAGAAATCCTTCAATAGCTTCAACATCCTATTTTGCTAGTTCAGCCTTATAGGCCGAGTACATCCTTATGAGGTCTTTTGATAATATAAGGTTCTCCATAGACAACATTATCAAATTGCTCCACCAGTTGATTCTTTAAGACCCACTCAACTATCCCTTCATTGAAAAGGCAGAACGCATTATTGTTAAGGTCTACTAGTGGGGGTCTACTTACATAAATATTGTCCTCTGATGCCCCTTAGCATCCTATTGTTGCCTGTGACCAAGCTACTCACGACTTAGTATTTGCTTTAACGTATTCCACCTTATCACTATTCCAAAATGCCAATGTCTAACGAAGAGTTCATGGTATACATTGGTTACCATGAACCCAATCCTTTCCAAGTAATAAATTATATGATCCATCAGCATAGACCACATAGAAAGAGGGGAATAAGTACACTATCAGTGCCAAAACTTGTGTACAATGCTCACTTTGGTGCCAAAAGTTTCCATCATATCACCTATGTAACAAGCTGTGACGTCCCAGGGCGTCACGTACTAAGTGCAAGCGGAATTATAATTATTATTGACATCTTATTAATCTAGTAAACTCCTTTAGATAACCCATAGTATTTACCATTGAAGGTTAGCATGTATAACATGGATCATTTAAAATCCTAAATTTATATTATAAGGTTATCCTACAATGCACATAGACAAGATCATAAAAGGCTTCCTTTCATTTTATCATCATCGGGGCATACAAAATTATCGACCTGGACTAGTTCCATGTTCTTCGCCTAAATATTTACATCATATAAAAAATAGAAGTAAGGCGCAACACAAGCCAGGGATATGGGTGAGGTTATCTACTCCACGAGTTCCCACACCAGCCCGCATCTAACAAAAAAAAACAAAAGTAAGTCAGCTACAACAAGATCAAAGGCATCTAGGCGCCATCCATCCCTGCTCCAGGTCCTCCTGCTCTAAAGGGTAAAGGTCTGAACATCTCCCCTTCATGGTTGATAAACCATGCAACGAATGTCATCGGTATCAACTTAGCTCTACCATCATCCATCCATAAGGTGGCCTCATACTTGGAGAAAATCATGTCATGAAGAGAAACATCAAGATGTACTACCGCCCCGTATCGAGCTACTCGCGGTACATCCATGCTATCAATCTAAAAATGTAAGGTATGAGCAAACAACCTTGCCCAGTAAAGAATGATAAAACTCTAACTTAAACAATCCATAGCCATCAAAGTTACAAGTGAATCATCAAACAATTTAGGATGCTAAAGGAAGTATATCACAAGCATAAACAATACTATTACTTCATGTAAGGAATCACCTTATGTGCATCCATTTCTATATTTACCCTTCACAAACTCAATCTCACATCAAAATATAATGCAACAATAATAGATGAACTCACTCGCCAAATAATTATATTTAGTGTTCATAAAATCCACCCTCGAATCAGTCACAGCCAAGATTCTACTGGCCTGATCGAGTCACTTCTAGAAAGTACGTTATCCGGACTTCCACAATACCTCTAATTGTGGGAATCTCACTCCGAGGCATCCCGGCATCACACAACCGAGGTCCTCCTTGATCACACACAAGGGCATCTCACTCCAAGGCATCTCAGTATCACACAACCGAGGCATCCTTGATCACACACAAGGGCATCTCACTCCGAGGCATCTCAGTATCTCTCTACCGAGGCATCCTTGATCACACACAAGGGCATCCCAAACTCCCAAGGGCATCACCGGTATCTCGGTACCGATGGGTTCATTCATCTTAAGCACACGTTCACACCACCACACCTTTGATTAATGCATTTATCGTATGCAAAAGAAAAAGACGCTAAAGTATCTATCTAACTCTCATGAACCTAGCACACGTTCGTGTCCAGATTATAAGATAAAACCCATTACGTCATGTCCCATTCCATGGCAAACAGATATTTTTCCCATAATCAAGCACTATGCACCGCACTCATTGCACACACATGATACCATATGCACTTTTATCTCAATTGATATATGAGAGTTACTCTTATATGACTAACATCTATTATGAGGTTCATTAGGTTCTATGTACATCACGAAGACCTAATATAAAAGACACTCCATCTAATATATGTTCTCGGGTCTAGACAGTTTACTAACTAAATGTACAGTTTCGGTTTCGGATACAAAAGGTATATCAATTCTTATCGAAAGATTACCAAATTTTAGTATGTTATATTTAAGACATAGATTAACAATTCCCGTGAAGAAACTTAAGTCTGATTCTCACTGTATTAAGATTAACAGTCTCCATAATCTTTACTAGCACCCTGTACCGACGTCCAGATTCTTTATCTACAAAGAAAATTGTTTCACTAGCCAATTCTTATCGATTTAATCTCCACTTTTGAAAAGTCATTCCTTAAGATGTGTTCTAAAATTTTCATTAAGGATTCAAAGTCCAAATCTAACTAGGTAAATACAGAAAATTCGCATAATCGGTAAAGGTCAAACCGTTTCTCACAAGAACAGTTTACTGGTTTTACTAAGTTCGCTTCTGTCTCTATGTTTTTATAGTCATATGGTTATAGCTACGTGTATAACTTGATCTTATAGATGTTATATCATGTAGAATAGTTTCTTTCTTATTTCTATTAACATACATAAAGAAAATTAAACACAAACAGAAGACTCCATATCTGTTTTCACTTAGAACAGAATAGATACACATTTTCTCACTTCTAACTCAACTAAACAATTTGTCTATCCATAAATCTCTTCTAAAATACTCCAATGCTTACTTACAGCAACTCAAAGCAACTTCAGAATATCTTTCTCTAACAAATGATCAGTTCCACAGCTCGGCTCGAAGTGTTGTTGCATCCGTAAGCCACTTATCACGATTTCTACCAAAACAACACACTCGGCATCCATTTCATCACTTCGCTCAACAAAACAGCATACTCACACAGGGATTTCGAAACATGCAGTCCTAAAAAATAACATGCAATGGCTTCTAACTCTAATCTAACCCTTACTCAGCTTAGATCAATCACAAGACAGCAACTACAAACTATATCCATCACTGTTTGGTTAGATCCTCAAGCTCCCTTGATGAAACAATGGATAAATTTCAATTTAGAGTTAGATCTTTCCTTACCTTGCTTCAGCTACTAAACAACACAGAGATGCTTCAAGATCAACACTCAAAATCAGCATGCAAGAAGGAGAAATCGCTGGTTTACTTCTGGTTTTTCGGTGCTCAGCCGAGGGAAAAAGAAAGAAGAAGATGAAGATGGGTTGCTGGGTTTTATATGGAGAGAGAGAGTGTGTACGAAGCTTAAGGGGGAAATATAGGTCTACAAACTAATCCCTAGGCTAGTGTAATGATGAGATCTTCTAATGATTATGCTTCCTTGGAGTTGATGGTTTCGGTTTCTAGAGAATAGAAAACCGTGGGTGTCGCATGCATGGAGAAACGAGAGAGATTTTGCTGTCATGGCTTTCATGCATGAAGATTTTCGCCATCTATCGATCGTTGCTAATTAACAGTTAATTGATATCATTAGTTAGTTCATTAGCTACTAATGTTTTCATCTAATTGCCTTTTGTTTCTACTTAATCCCAATTATACAAAGTCATAACATATATATAACATATCGAATGACTTAACATATCGACTAGTCAATGTTAATCTATAAAGAATTCACACAAAAATGCTAAAGTTAGAAATTGATATTAGCATTATAAACATTAATCAAGTTATCATAACTATAATCTATAAAATAAAATCATTTGGGCCTAAATATTCATTCCCAGCTCAACAGGCTCAATCTATAACAATCCGGGCCCACTAAACCGAATCTACAAATCTAATAATTCCGAACCTTAGCCCGCTTCAAGCCAAGTCCAAGCCCATTATCTCTCATTAGATTTCTTAAGTCCAATTCGTGTGGCCCACTCATTTCTCAAGCCCACACATTTCTCGCGATCCATCAGGTTCATTTTCCGGCCCGTTCTACATAAATCTAAGTTTCTAATGATCTAATTATGCTAATGACTGTCAATGAAATTTGGGATGTCACAACTCTCCCCTACTTAGAAAATTTCATCCTCGAAATTGAAGTCTTACCTTATTCACTTGAAAAGCTGAGGATATTTTTGTCTGATCTCTTCCTCACTTTCCCAAGTTGCTTCCTCTGAATCATGGTATCGCCATAAAATTTTGACTAAAGGTATAGTCTTATTCCTCAATACTTGCTCTCTTCGATCCAAAATTTGCACAGGCTCTTCTACATATCTAATATTTTCATCTATTTCTAGTACTTCAAAATCTAACACATGAGTTGGATCCGGCTCATATTTCCTAAGCATAGATACATGAAAAACATCATGAATACTGGATAGCTTTGGTGGTAATGCTATTCTATATGCTAACTCTCCAATCTTTTCTAATACTTCAAAAGGTCCTATAAATCTTGGGCTCAACTTTCCTTTCTTCCCAAATCTTGACACATTCTTCATAGGTTATACTTTCAAAAATACATGATCTCCTATATTGAATTATAAAGGTCTACGACATTTGTCTACATAGCTCTTTTGTCTACTTTGAGCTGTCCTAAGTTGTTCTCGTATAGTCTTTACTGCTTCCAAAGTAATTTGAACTATTTCTGGTCCTGTCAACTTATGCTCTCCAACTTCATTCCAGCAAATAGGGGTTCTACAATTTCTACCATATGGTGCTTCAAATGGAGCCATACCAATACTCTGCTGAAAACTATTGTTATAAGAAAATTCCACTAAATGTAATTTCTCATCCCAATTTCCTTTGAAATCAATGACACGAGCTCTTAGCATATCTTCCAATGTTGTATAGTCCTCTCTGATTGTCCGTTTGTCTGTGGATGAAACGCAGTACTATATTGGAGTTTAGTTCCTAAGGCAAGTTGAAGACTTTTCCAAAAATTTGACGTAAATCATGGATCTCTATATGATGTTATGGTCACAGGAACACCATGCAGTCGTACTATTTGTCTAACATACAATGTGGCATACTTCTCTAGTGACTAGTCTATCCTGACAGCTAAGAAGTGTGCTGACTTTGTTAATCGGTCTACTATTACCCAGATTGAGTCATAACCACTTGAAGTCCTTGGCAATCCTTGTACAAAGTCCATGGTTATATGTTCCCACTTCCATTCTGGAATTTCCAATGGTTTTAGCAATCCTGCAGGCTTTCGATGTTCAGCTTTCACCTGTTGACATGTTAGACATCTTGCAACATACTTAGCAATATCAGTCTTCATTTCGTTCCACCAAAAGTATTAACGAAGGTTCCTATACATCTTTGTACTTCCTGGGTGAATACTATAACTACTACGATGAGCTTCAGTCAGAATTTCTCTCTTCAATTCATCATTACTAGGCACACAAAAACGTCCATGAAATTTAACTATCCCATCATTCGAGATTTGAAAATCCAACTTCTTTCCCTTCAAAGCCTTATCTCGCATTTTCAACATTTCAGGATCTGACTGTTGTAAGGTCTTAATGTGTTGTATAACTTCAAGTTCCACTCTCAGTGCAACTATCATACCTACAGATTCACTCACTTCAACCTTGAATTCAGAATTTGAAATTGCTTCCAATAAGTTCCATTCTTTAACCATCATATTGGCTACTCTCATCGCCGAGTTCCTACTAAGTGCATCTGCCACTTTGTTAGCTTTTCCTAGGTGATACAAAATTTCACAATCATAGTCCTTGAGTAATTCTATCCATCTCCTTTGCCTCATGTTCAATTCCTTTTGAGAGAATAGGTACCTTAAACTCTTGTGATCCGTAAAAATTTCAAATCTTTCTCCATAAAGATAGTGCCTCCAAATCTTTAAAGCAAAAACAATGGCAGCTAACTCTAAGTCATGAGTAGGATAATTCAATTCATGTGGTTTCAATTGTCTCGACGCATATGCTATAACTTTCCTGTGTTGCATAAGAACACAACCTAATCCTTTATGAGAAGCATCACTATACACCACAAAACCTCCAGATCATATGGGTATTGTTAACACTAGTGCCGTCGTCAATCTCTTCTTGAGTTCTTGGAAACTTTGCTCACATTCCTCTGACCAATCAAATTTTGAATTCTTCCGAGTCAATTGTGTTAATGGTCCTACAATCCGAGAAAATCCTTCTACAAATCTCCGATAATATCCAGCGAAACCTAGAAACTTCGTATTTCTGTCACTGTTGATGGTCTAGGCCAATCAATCACAACCTCAACTTTAACTGGATCCACTGATATTCTTTCACCGGTCACCACATGTCCTAAAAATGTCACTTGGTCCAACCAAAATTCACATTTACTAAATTTACCATACAGCTTGTGTTCTCTAAGAGTTTGCAGCACAATCCTTAAATGTTCTTCATGTTCATCTTGTCCCTTTGAATACACCAAAATATCATCTATAAAGACTATCACAAGTTGGTCCAGAAAAAGGTTTAAACACTCTGTTCATAAGGTCCATAAAAGCTGCTGGGGCATTCGTTAGTCCAAATGGCATAACCAAAAATTCATAGTGTCCATATCTAGTTCAAAAAGCTGTTTTAGGAATATCCTCCTTCCTTATCCGTAATTGATGATATCCTGATCTTAAGTCAATCTTTGAGAAAACTGACGGTTGGCAAGAACGATTGGCATTTACACCGTGGAAATTGAGTGTTTTCCTTGTGATTGCATCCAGACTAACGTGAGGAAGTGTTGTTCGTGATTTATTCGCAATTCAATGTTCGTTCCGGGGTTATTTGCTATTTGTGTATCGGAATCAGGTAAGTCGTCTTCCGCCAACTCGAATTCCAACATTGGTATTAGAGCCCGATCGTGATTTCTGCCTTGTTTTTCTTCGAGTTTTCTCATTTACCATTCAATATTGAGATCAAGAGCTTGTATTCTACACTATTTGGATGTCTGATAGTCGGAATTGCCATATGAAAAACTTGAAATTGAATCGAAGCAAAGAACAGGTTCGGGGTCGTGTGCATCCGTGAGGTTTTGGCCGTTTTTCGAAACAATTTTTGTCAAAATTAATTTTTGAATATACATGGTGAAAGAGCTCGTCGAGACGAGTCCAGCGATGGGTCGAATGCTGCCGTGCGACGCTGGATGCACCCACACGCGTGGCCAGAAGCCGCTGCGTGTGGTAGCCACGCGCCTGAAGCGCTGGCACAGCCAGCGAGTGTGCCACAAGCACCAGCTGGCAAACTGGCGCGTGATGACATCACCTAATGGTCGATAACTGCTGGGATGACGTCATCGATGACGTCAGCACCGGCAACAGTTGGCCGGTCAACGGTCGGACCGGTCAAGGGTCAGACCGGTCAACCGGTCCGGCGATCAAGCCAGTCGGACTGATCACCGGTCGGACCGGTCAACCAGTCCGGTGGTCAAGCCGGTCGGACCGGTCGGACGGGCCAGGAGTCGTTTGGTTCGCTGTCGCGTGCGCCACTTGCGCGGCGCACTCAAGCGACGCGTTGGGGCACGTGCGAACTCCAATTGGAGCATGGTCAGTGGCGTTTGGTTTGTATGAGTGTCCTCTACACAGTGGTATAATTATTTTATATTTTTGAATTTTATAAATGCATGAAAATGCATATGAAACCCTATGTACGCGTATTTTTTGGGGTTTAATGCAGTTTATTCATTTGTGGCTAGTATTTTTTTATGATTTAGGAAATACAGTAGCTAGCTTGTGTGCAAATGATGTTATATATGATGTGTAGAGCTTGGTTCAATGATATGATGTATATATTTTAAATATACTTGCAATTTTCTAGTTGCTAGAAAATTAGAACAATGGTAGAAAATCAATTACATGTTGAATTGCAATTTTAATTATAGTTGAAGCATGATTGTTGTTTATACGTTGGTTATTATCATGCTATGTCTTTGTGTTAAGGAAAAATGTAGAATTTACATAAGGTCATGTAATTATTTTTCCTAGTGGGAGTTCATAGGTTGGTAGAATTGAAAGGAGTTCTCACCTAGAACTTAAAATTTGAGCAAATTAAACTAATTAATGATAATAGAACAATTGTACATAGAAGTTGATTGGGAACATTGTGAACTTTTGCTTTTGTGTCTTTTGTTGAATTATCATTAATTTAGTTTGTCTTTGCTGCAAATTAAATATGTGTGTTACGCTATATAGTGTGCTATTATTGATTTTGCGTTTATTATGTCAATGTGTTATAGCAATTGATTATGGCTTCGGCATCCAAGACCATTGTGGCTAACCTCAATAAGGTTTAGTACATCCTTGAGGAGTAAGAGGTTTTGGAAACCCTCAACCATACCATGGATGAACCTGAGCATGGAACTTCAGCTCAACACGGAGAGATCTAGAAGCTTATCAAGCTTGGAAAAAGAAAAATAGCATTGCTCGCATCACGTTGCTGAGCTGTATGCAAGATGATTTCATGTGTGAGTTTGAGAGTTATGACAAAGCTCAAGCTATGTGGGTTGCCTTGAAAGATAAGTTTGGGGGTACATCTATCACTAAGCTGAGGTGACTCACCATCAAGTTTGACACATTCCGAAAGCGCCAAAATGTAACGATGAGGCAGCATCTTCAGGATATGTCAAACATGATCCGTGAGCTGAAGTCGACAGGTCACTCCCTTACTGATGAATAGCAAGTTCATGCTGTTATAAGGTCTCTTCCTGATAATTGGGAGCATATGAAGATCAATATGACGCATAATGAGAACATCGTCACTTTTGATGATATTGCGCGTCATTTGGAATTAGAGGATGAGTGCCTAGAGGCTGGAAGATCCTCTACCCATGCTTATGTTGCTGAATCGAGTTCGCGCAAGAGGAATCTTTAGTTCAACAACAAAGGGAAGATGACTGATAAGGGATCCAAGAGGGCTAAGACCTTCCAACGCAAGAAGCGTGGTGGGAAGAAGGACAAGGCCAAGATGGAATGCCACAATTATGGCAAGATGGGTCACTTTGCTCGTGAATGCACTAAGCCGAAAAAGATACCCTATTACTCCATTAATTTGAGTAATGCTTTTGGTTCTAGTACTGTAATGCTTGCTGAACCTCATCCAATGTGGACTGTAGACTCAGGAGTAACATACCATGTAGCTAGAGACCGAGAAGCATTTGTGGAGTATCGTCGGATATCGCCTAGAAGAAGATGGATATATGTTGGGAATAACTCAAGAGTTGAAGTGAAGGGAATCGGCACATGTAAATGAATCTTATGTGGTGATCGAACTATTCCTGCATGTGTCCTTTACGCTCTAGATATTTGACGAAACTTGGTCTCTGTAGTTGTTCTTCTTAACTTGGGTTATGTATTGAATTTCCATGGTGATTATGTTGACATTTTGTATGGAACAATTTATTATGGTTCAGGTCATGTATCAAACGGTTTTATAGTGTTAGACATTGACTATGATCAGTACAATGTTAATGTTGATTGTTGTTTTTCTTTAATTGCATCTTCTAATGACGTTGAGATTGATGCAAGCACTTGGCATGCTAGATTAGGTGACATTGGATTGCAAAGAATGCAAAGATTAGCTAGAGAAGGCCTTTTAGGGTCACTCACTAATGTTAGTCTTTCTGTATGTGAACATTGTCTAGCGGGAAAAGCAACTAGAAAACCATTCGATAAAGGGACTAGAGCTGAATTTCCATTGCATCTCATACATTATGACATTTGTGGTCCTTTGAATGTGAGGGCGAGGCATGGAGCCTCATATTTCAACACTTTCATAGATGACTTCACACGTTTCGGTTATGTCTTTCTGATCTCCCATAAGTCAGAAGCATTTGACTGCTTTAGACGATATATATTATTGAAAAGTATGTCAGCAGGCAATGATTGGCTCACTCACACGAGCAATCGCCTCAAGTGCTGTAGTTAGCACGTTGAGATGAGACGTTATGTACAAATAAATGCTGAAGAGCAAGTTTGGTACATAAAATATGTCGCCTTGATTGGAGTCAAGATGAGGTTTGTGATTTTGTTTATAATAAGACCGAACATGATATTCCCACAATCATGTATGCCTGTAAGATGCCGGATGCGAGTATTTAATTGGGCGCTATAGAATGCGAACTGATATAGCACTCGGGCTAAAACATGAGTATGTGAGAGGCACGTGACTATGTTTAGGCTAAGATCCGTATAGTGGATATGGTTAATAAATGACATACGCTCTTTTAGAAAGATAAATCCACTATAGCATGTAATTCATACTACATGTGCATTATACGACCAACAAGGGAAGGTGAGTAAAATTATCCCTATTTACTCATCGTGTGAGTCCTTGAGGTAATTTGTATTTTACCTCAATTTTGTGCCCTATGTTACTTCTGACTATGTTCTCGAAGTGAATCAATGTTACTACTTTAGTATGTTATGGGCGGTCATGAATAGATATAACCTATGGGACGTGTCTAGGAAAGCAGTTGTTCTAAAATTGAGAGAGACATGAGTGCGAAGGAAGATTATTGTTGTTTTACATCTATCACATGTATTTACTGGTCGACCAATTATATCGCCCTATGTGGTTGTGGATGTAATTGTAAATACATGGTGTTTTTGAGAATAGTCAAGTATAGCCTTTAAGGGATAGGTATACTTGGACTGATGTAACAAAATATGTCTAGGGCACTGTGAGACATCGATTGTTTATTTCTTTTCGGGGTGGTAGCCATTATGTCATCCCTAATAGGTGCATAATTTGAGCTCCCAAGTGCAGGTGTACTCACTGGTCGCACGGTTTATTTGCCAGTATGAATTGTTTTGTAAAAAAGATGAATGTTGAATGCTTTATATTCTTGATAGAGCGTCATCAAACACATCATGTCCAAGTGGGAGATGTAGTACTTTAGCTGGTACATCCATGTTGGGTGCGATTGGAACGCACTGTTTCGTCTTGATGCGTTACGATGAAAAGTCACTAATGGAGGGGTACGAAGGGAGACGTATAAAAGCCTCCCGAACACAACCATTGGCATAGTTGGCAATTCATTCGCACCAAATTCTCTCCATTTCCATCAAAGAAGAAAAAGGAATTCCGTTTCATTTTTGCAAGAACGATCGGCATTTACACCGTGGAAATCGGGTGTTTTCCTTGTGATTACATCCAGACTAACGTGAGGAAGTGTTGTTCGTGATTTATTCGCAATTCAACATTTGTTCGGGGCCTATTTGCTATTTGTGCATCGGAATCAGGTAAGTCGTCTTCCACTTACTCGAATTCCAACAAATTCTGTCAATGCCATCCTATAAGGAGCTTTCGATATGGGTTATGTACCAGGTGCCAATTCAATAGTAAACTCAATCTCTCGCTCTGGGGGTAATCCTATCAATTCCTCGGGAAATACATCAGAAAATTCTTGTACTACAGGGATATCCTCAAGTTGAACTTCCTTCTTATTTTGCTCAGTTGCATATGCCAAATACCCTTGACAACCATTTCTAAGAAGTCTATGGGCTTCTAATGCATTAATAAGAGGTATAGAGGGGGTTGTCTTTCCATCATAAAATTCAAAACTTGGCCTATCTAGTGGGTCAAATCGAATCATCTTCCTATAACAATCCACACTAGCTCGATGTCTATGCAACCAATCCATTCCCAAAATTACATCAAAGTCATACATAACGAACACCATCAAATCATCTAACAAGTTTTGTCCACCTATAGGGATAGTGGAATCCCTACACACTGAATTAGATAAAATGACATCCTTCAATGGAGTAGAGACACTAAGAGGTACTTCTAACAATTCAGGTTCCATCCTATTCAATCATACAAATTGAGCAGATACAAAGGAATGAGTTGCTCTTGTGTCGAACAAAGCATAAGCATTTTGATTGGATAGGGAAATGATACCTGTAATAACTATTTGAGACCTTTCAGCCTCGTCCTAAGTAATCACATAAATTCTTCCTTGAGCTGGGGGTCGATTGTTATTTCTTGGTGGTAATGGTCTACCTGAATTCTGTTGTGGTTGTGGCCGCTGCATTCTTTTCTGAGGACAATCTCTAATATAATGCCCTGGCTGTCCACAATTAAAATAAGCATTTGTTCTATAACATGGTCCAAATCCATGTGATCTACCACACTGGTGACACTCATTGTTACCATACTGTGGTCGTTCCATTGGGTGATTATTCCACACTTTTCTAGGATTCTCAATCTTATTCTTCTTATTTTGCATAAATGGTCGCTTTCCAACCTGATGAGATCTCTTATTACAACGAAAATTTGATGAGTCTCCTCGAGATTGTGGTCTTGCCTGATATGCCGATGCCTGGTCTCTTGACATCAAATCTCTTTCCACTAGTTGTGCCCTTTCATACAATTCACTGTAATCCTTCAAATTCAAAGGCACCAATCGTCCTCTTATATCAGGCCTTAACCCATTCAAGAATCTCTTAGCCTTATCCTCTGGATATTCTATTAATCTAGGGGCAAATCTAGAGAGCTCAGCAAATCTCGCCTCCAAAATGCCAATGTCTAACGAAGAGTTCATGGTATACATTGGTTACCATGAACCCAATCATTTCCAAGTAATAAATTATATGATCCATCAGCATAGACCACATAGAAAGAGAGGGATAAGTACATTATCAGTGCCAAAACTTGTGTACAACGCTCACTTTGGTGCCAAAAGTTTCTGCCATATCACCTATGTAACAAGCGGTGAAGTCCTAGGGCGTCACGTACTAAGCGCAAGCGGAATTATAATTATTATTGACATCTTATTAATCTAGTAAACTCCTTTAGATAACCCATAGTATTTACCATTGAAGTTTAGCATGTATAACATGGATCATTTAAAATCCTAAATTTATATTATAAGGTTATCCTACAATGCACATAGACAAGATCATAAAAGGCTTCCTTTCATTTTATCATCATCGGGGCATACAAAATTATCGACTTGGACTCGTTCCATGTTCTTCGCCTATATATTTACATCATATACAAAACAGAAGTAAGGCACAACACAAGCTAGGGATATGGGTCAGGTTATCTACTCCACGAGTTCCCACACCAGCCCGCATCTAACAAAAAAACAAAAGTCAGTCAGCTACAACAAGATCAAAGGCGTCTAGGCGCCGTCCATCCCTGCTCCAGGTCCTCTTGCTCCAAAGGGTAAAGGTCCGAACATCTCCCCTTCATGGTTGATAAACCATGCAATGAACGTCATCGGTATCAACTCAGCTCTACCATCATCCATCCATAAGGTGGCTCATACTTGGAGAAAACCATGTCAATGTTGGGATCATACACGTCATGAAGAGAAACATCAAGACGCACTACCGCCTCGTATCGAGCTACTGGTAGTACATCCATGCTATCAATCTGAAAATTTTAGGTATGAGCAAACAACCTTGCCCAATAAAGAATGATAAAACTCTAACTTAAACAATCAATAGCCACCAAAGTTACAAGTGAATCATCAAACAATTTAGGATGCTAAAGGAAGTATATCACAAGCATAAACAATACTATTACTTCATGTAAGGAATCACCTTATGTGCATCCATTTCTATACTTACCCTTCACAAACTCAATCTCACATCAAAATATAATGCAACAATAATAGATGAACTCACTCGCCAAATAATTATATTTAGTGTGCATAAAATCCACCATTGAATCACTCACAACCGGGACTCTACCGGCCTGATCGAGTCACTTCCAGAAAGTACATTATCCGGACTTCCACAATACCTCTAATTGTGGGCATCTCACTTCGAGGCATCCCGACATCACACAACCGAGGTCCTCCTTGATCACACACAAGGGCATCTCACTCCAAGGCATCTCCGTATCACACAACCAAGGCATCCTTGATCACACACAAGGGCATCTCACTCCGAGGCATCTCAGTATCTCTCTACTGAGGCATCCTTGATCACACACAAGGGCATCCCAAACTTCCGGGGGAATCACCGGTATCTTGGTACCGATGGGTTCATTCATCTTAAGCACACGTTCACACCACCACACCTTTGATTAATGCATTTATCGTATGCAAAAGAAAAAGACGCTAAAGTATCTATCTAACTCTCATGAACCTAGCACACGTGCGTGTCCGGATTATAAGATAAAACCCATTACGTCATGTCCCATTCCATGGCGAAGAGATATTTATCCCATAATCGAGCACTATGCACTGCACTCATTGCACACACATGATACTATATGCAGTTTTATCTCAATTGATATATGAGAGTTACTCTTATATGACTAACTTATATATTATGAGGTTCATTAGGTTCTATGTACATCACGAAGACCTAATATAAAAGACACTTCATCTAATATATGTTCTCGGGTCTAGACAGTTTACTAACTAAATGTACAGTTTCGGTTTCGGATACAAAAGGTATATCAATTCTTATCTAAATATTACGAAATTTTAGTATGTTATATTTAAGACATAGACTAACAATTCCCGTGAATAAACGTAAGTCTGATTCTCACTGTATTAAGAGTAACAGTCGCCATAATCTTTACTAGCACCCTGTACCGACGTCCAGATTCTTTATCTACAAAGAAAATTGTTTCACTAGCCAATTCTTATCGATTTAATTTCAAATTTTGAAAAGTAATTACTTAAGATGTGTTCTACAATTTTCATTAAGGATTCAAAGTCCAAATATAACTAGGTAAATACATAAAATTCGCATAATCAGTAAAGGTCAAACCGTTTCTCACAAGAACAGTTTACTGGTTTTACTAAGTTCCCTTCTGTCTCTATGTTTTTATAGTCATATGGTTATAGCTATATGTATAACTTGATTTTATAGATGTTCTATCATGTAGAATAGTTTCTTTCTTATTTCTATTAACATACATAAAGAAAATTAAACACAAACAGAAGACTCCATATCTGTTTTCAATTGAACAGAATAGATACACATTTTCTCACTTCTAACTCAACTAAACAATTTGTCTATCCATAAATCTCTTCTAAAATACTCCAATGCTTACTTACAGAAACTCAAAGCAACTTCAGTATATCTTTCTCTAACAAATGATCAGTTCCACAGCTCGGCTTGAAGTGTCGTTGCATCCGTAAGCCACTTATCACGATTTCTACCAAAACAACACACTCGACATCCATTTCATCACTTCGCTCAACAAAACAGCATACTCACACAAGGATTTCGAAACATGCAGTCATCAAAAACAACATGCAATGGCTTCTAACTCTAATCTAACCCTTACTCAGCTTAGATCAATCACAAAACAGCAACTACAAACTATATCCATCACTGTTTGGTTAGATCCTCAAGCTCCCTTGATGAAACATCTTTCCTTACCTTGCTTCAGCTACTAAACAACACAGAGATGCTTCAAGATCAACACTCAAAATCAGCATGCAAGAAGGAGAAATCGCTGGTTTGCTTCTGGTTTTTCGGTGCTCAGCCAAGAGAAAAAGAAAGAAGAAGATGAAGATGGGTTGCTGGGTTTTATATGGAGAGAGAGAGATTGTACGAAGCTTAAGGGGAAAATATAGGTCTACAAACTAATCCCTAGGCTAGTGTAATGATGAGATCTTCTAATGATTATGCTTCCTTGGAATTGATGGTTTCGGTTTCTAGAGAATAGAAAACCGTGGGTGTCGCATGCATGGAGAAACTTGAGAGAGATTTTGCTGTCATGGCTTTCATGCATGAAGATTTTCGCCATCTATCGATCGTTGCTAATTAACAGTTAATTGATATCATTAGTTAGTTCATTAGCTACTAATGTTTTCATCTAATTACCTTTTGTTTCTACTTAATCCCAATTATACAAAGTCATAACATATATATAACATATCGAATGACATAACATATCGACTAGTGAATGTTAATCTATAAAGAATTCATCACAAAAATGCTAAAGTTAGAAATTGATATTAGCATTATAAACATTAACCAAGTTATCATAACTATAATGTCTAAAATAAAATCATTCGGGCCTAAATATTCATTCCCAGCTCAACAGGCTCAATCTATAACAATCCTGGCCCACTAAACCAAATCTACAAATCTAATAATTCTTAACCTTGGCCCGCTACAAGCCAAGTCCAAGCCCATAATCTCTCATTAGATTTATTAAGTCCAATTCATGTGGCCCACTCATTTCTCAAGCCCATACGTTTTTTGTGATCCATCGGGTTCATTTTTTGGCCCGTTCTACATAAATCTAAGTTTCTAATGATCTAATTATGCTAATGACGGTCAATGAAATTCAGGATGTCACAACTTAAGTGTCAAATTAGAGGAAAAACGATCACTTTGGTGCCACTAGCGAAAGATTCCGGCCAAAATGATTACGTGGCCTTTTGAAAAAATAAAAGTTAATATCGACAAGCCTTTAAACGACGTCGTTTTTGGTACTCCTTAGGAAAACGATGTCGTTTTTCTGTCCTACATGGATGGCCTCACGGAAATGACGCCGTTTAGCTCACATGAGGATTGAAATTAGGGTTTTCGCCACTCGGCCACCGTCGTTCGCCTGCCGTCGCTCGACCACCATTGCTCGGCCACCATCACTCAGCCACCATTGTAGTTGCTCGACCAGGTGAGCGAGGAGAGACTGAGATTGTTGCTCAAGCAATAAGTGACAGGAAAAATTGGCGGTGAGGGCAGAGGAGGAGGACAACAACGAAGAAGATGGATCGAAGGTGCCGCTGGTGCACTGCTACTGCTGGTGCGTTGCTAGTGTCGCTGCTGGTGCACTGCCGATGCTACTGTTGGTGCTATGCTGGTGCCGTTGCTGGTGTGGGTCTTCGAGGAAGAAGAAGACGAAGACAAGCCTTCCCTCTCTCTCGATTTGGGGATTAGGGTTTCTAAGTTGGGGGAAAGATGCCAAATAGTATTGTTTTGGTGTTTGGATGTTGACTCACCTCTCTAACGAGCCACGTCGGCTTCAAAAATTAATAAAAAAAAAGGCCAAGTTGGATTTCCAGCCAATTTCATCGGCGTTGGCACTAAAATGATTGTTTTAAAAAAAATTTACACTTAAGTGATCCGACGGAAACTTTTGGCACCAAAGTGAGCGTCGTACACAACTTTTGGCAATGATAGTGTACTTATCCCAGAAAGAGGTCTTGGAAGTCTTAGACCCTACAATTAAATCCACCAATAATACTCCTTTAGCACCTAAGACATCCCTGTAAAATTTGACAATTGAATGTTTGATAGGATAATCAAATTGTCTTTTCTTCTCATTTTCTTGTAGAAGCAATAGGGGATGAGATTTAAAGTAGAGCCCCCATCGACTAATACTCTAGATATAGGATGATCGTTGATCTTGACATTAATATTTAATGCTCTCAAGTGGTTCAAACTCTATGCTAGAGGTTTTTGAATTCCATTATTGTCAATATCAAAATAGAACTTTGCCCCCCCCTTTTCATTTGCGAGGATTCGTTCGCATAATTTTATAGCAAGTGGGAACATGCGAAATTCATTAAGAAGTTTTGCTTGCATCATACATGAGCTCAATGATGATATTGATCTTGATATGGGACTCTCCTTTCACTCTGATGACAGAGCAATTGCTTTTGTGGCCAATCTTCCACATTGGCTGGAAGAAGTGTTATTCGCTTCTAGCTTTCTCCTCCAAACTAGATTCGTTGCCTTGACCTTCTTTGATTCATGGGTCGCCATCACAGTAGGCTTGACCTGAGTAATAAGAACCTGGTTAAGTTGTTTCTGGAACAAATGCATATTCTTCTTTCTTTGCATCCTCCTCTTCTATGTGTGTTAAGCTGCCATTTAGGGGTTAAACCCTATCAACCTTATACCATTTGTCAACAAGCGGATCATGGGGTATTGTTAAAGTTTGTCGACAGTAATAATTATGTCTATCTTTAAAGTTCCTCATCATCGAACTCTACTCCCCATCCAAATAGGGTAACCACTTAAGCATGAATAAGAGGTGAGCTATAACTAACATAATATTCATATTTTCCATTATGTTCTTCCAGAGTTCCAATTGTAGGGTCTCCCTCCTCATAATATCCTTTGAATGTCTTTTTAGTCACTTGATAGGCACGAAACTTTTTAGAGGGTCCTATTTGATATATATTCTGGAATAGTGCCTTTGTTGCCAAACCAATTGCCTACATTTTGAACATAATTGAGGATCTTGATTCTTACTGATTTCGAACTTCCCCAGAGCAACTCTTCCCTTTCGATAGGCAAGGTTCTTTTTCAGGGTAGGCAAGCCAGTTTGGAATTGGTCTTTTTTTATATTGGGCAATCGAGCCTGGGTTATATACCCTGTTAACGATCCTTTGGCTAGATTGATGGTATTGGCGTATGGGATTATATTCTTCCTGTCTGATCACCTACTTCTTACACATAATTGAAGTTGATGATAACTCCTAGGTACGGATCTCACCCTAGATGATATCATCACAGTCATGACGAGGAATGGGTCTACATCAACTTCAATAGGAGGTTTATTCCTATCATCAACAAACTTTATTTTCCCATGGTTGATTGCATCTTAAGTTTCTTTTGAAGACCACACAATCATTAGTTTTATCACTCCAATAATGATGCCACTTATAGTATTTCTTCTCTGCTAATTCCTCTTTGGTAGGTATGTTTTGACCTTTGGTCAATCTTATCTGGTCATAAGCCAGTAATAGATCGAATATCTTTTGAGTTTTTTGGCATCGAAGGAGTAGTAGATAAGCTTCTTAGCTTTAAGCATGAGGTTGGAATTCTCCTTTACTATGGCTAGCTCTAGTACTTGACAAACACTTGGCTCATTTATAATCATTTTAGCAACATCGACTTCTGCTATGTCTAATTGTTGTAGCTCTTCATCTACTTCTATAACATCAGCCCAATTAACATATGGTTGTCTATCATGCCTTTTGTTTTTTTCTTTAAGCAAACTCTCATGCTTAATGGCTATAGTGGATAGCTAAAATAAATCAGAATAGAGTTGTCCAACCATTCTGTCTCAAATTTTGAACTTCAAACCATTAAATGCGAGATCTACAAAGGTTTTCTCAGGCAAAGGGACCAAGCACTTGTTTCTAGCCCTCTTAAACCTAGAAATAAATCGATTGACTGACTCATTATGTAGTTCATGGTTGACAAGTCAGCCATTGAAAGATTTAGGATAGCCCTTTAGAACTGGGTATGGAATAATCTTTCCATTTGCTCTCATAAATTAACCGAGTTTGGCGGCAACGCTCTATACTAAGTAAAAGCAATTTTTGACAATGACAGAGGTAATAACCTTAGCTTCCAATGATTTGCATGTGCAGCAACTCCACATTATGCCAATAAATAGTTAACACATCCAAAAGTTGACTAATCCTCTTCACCAGTGAATAAAGTGAACTCAAGCATTTTGAAATCTCTTGGATAAGACATAGTATCCATCTAATATGGATATGATTTTCTATAAACATTGGGCAGGAAAACAACGTCATTGTCATATCCCTTCAATGTTGGTTCGATTATTGGCTGATTTTGAATTGGGATCATGTGGGGGAAAACTTGGGACCTTTTGTGTCACGCCTCGATCCTCGAGCATGCACACATCCTTATGCGATCGATATAAATGCAACGTTCCCAGGGCGCGTCGCCGACCCATTCATTATTAATACACATGCGGAAGCGAAACAATAAACCATTGACAACAAATAGCATGGGATAGGAAAGCAGGGCAACATTTCACAAAAGCCAACTTTTATTAACAACGAGGTTTAGTTATAAAATGAGTCTGGTCAAAAGGCTACAACATGTAGGTTCTAAAAAAGAAGCTGTCTTATGACATACTCGTCGGACACATACGCCGATCCATCAAACTCCACCTCCACAAACTGTGGGGCTTCGATCGTCCACAACCACCATCAACGAACCTGAAAAGATAAGCCCACGGCAGGGTGAGGCAATATCTCAGCAAGTGCACCCCCTAAACCCCTATTAGAAGGTAATACGCCTAAAGCGTCAAAATCACACAACCACACATCCACAGAGCCTTACCTTGTCTCATATCCTCCCTGCAAGTCAGCACAGTTCATATCACAATCATGTGCATAAAGCAAATTCACCCATCAAATGGGAATATCCCAAATCAATCACTACTCGCACAAGCAAGAACTACCGACATATGTTGGTTCATCAATTCAATCAACATGTGTTTCAATTAATTAACACTACCCACATAGACAGTTTTACCCGACACACGCCGGTCCTCTATCCAACACACACTGAGGATAGGTGACGTCCACCGACACACACCGGGGACAGTAATATCCACAAACACACGCCGGGGATAGGTAATATCCACCGACACACGCCGGGGGTAAGTAACGTCCAACAACACACGCCGAGGATAGCTAACATCAATCGACACGCACTGGCGATGGATTCTCTTAACCAACAAACGATCATTCAATTTCGGCCAAGGACATTGTGCTTTGGACTCACGTGCCTCAATTAAGATAATGATCTCAACGTGTTTTCTTCTTATTAAAAACATCCGGTGAAAATATCGTGTGTGGGTACATGGTCAGATCGAACCCAAAAAAATTGATATCTTCATTTTTAAAATGCTACTATTTATATAGTATATAAAACCATTTTCGGTGTTAAAACCCGACACCCGGTGTTTTCTAATAAAATACCATAATTTCAACAATCATCACTCAATTGCACAATCCAACAAGCAATTGCATAAACTAACCACATCATTGCAGTGAGCACGAAATTCTAACAAACGGCTCTCTCGGTATAATTTCCGGAAAATATTAATTAATTAATAATTAAATAAATTCTGAAATTTTAATTTAATTTAAATACTAAATAATATAATTTAAATAATAGTTAATAAAATTTAATTTTAATAAATAATTCATTAAATAAACAATTAATTAAAAGTCTAATCATGCTTAACATTAATCTAATTGCAAAATTAGAAACCATTCCTTAATCTAATCATTCATCTAATCTAATTAACATTTAAATAGCTAATCTAACCACCTAAACCATGATTAGGCTAATCTAATCACCCTTTAAGTATAATTAACTCAGCGGAGATTAGTGAGTAAACTCACCGGTTTAGCATTCTGGTAGGTCCACGGCAACGGCAACGTGGAGGCAGGTGACAATCCTCCTGGTGGCGACAACAACAGAGGCTGGGAAGGGCTCGAAAATTGGCCACGAAGTCTCAAGACCTTTACTGGTCCAGCTTCGGTTCCAATGACCGAACCAGAGAACAAGAAGGGTAGGATGGTGAGGAAGTGGGCTGATCGAAGCTCTAGTGAGTGGGTGGCCAACAACTGATGGCTCCTGGAGGTCAAGGGGGTCTTGCTGGTGGTTGACATAAGCAAAGGAATGGTCAAAATAGAAGAAAAATGGAGAAAACGCTGAACTGGGCGAAACCGGGCAAAGTTGGGTGGTCTAGCGAGCCGTTCCTTCTCACTGGTAGACGGGATGGTCCGCAGATCATTCCGACGAGCGGCAAACTGCTCCTGTATGGATTGGATGTCCTGAAGATGATGGTGGGTGGAGTGTGATCTAATTCGCATAGGAAGACAACTTTTAACTCAGATCTTTGAGGAAAGGTCAAATGGAGCGAAAAAGGGCGAAGGAGAAAACATGGGGGAAACGGCGAGCTTGGCAGCGGGCATGCGACAATGGAAGGGGCTACTGTGCTCGGTTTACTGGTTCTATCAAGCTCTCCCAAGGCCTCTACAATCAGGAAAGCAAGTCCAAGGAGGAAGAAGAAGGTGGCTGCTGAAGGGGGTCCACCATTTGCCTTCAAAGTCTTCTCTATTATCCCCAAACACTTATCACACTTACCCCCACCACTCAGCCCTATCCTCTACCTCTTTTCCCTCACAAAAATTCCCCAACAAGCCTTAGTTGAGTCCCCAAATGTTGCACCCCACCCTTTGCTACAAATTTAGACATTTGGCCTTCAATCTCATTTAATTCTTACTCAATTGAGCTCAAATCAAAGCCTATAAATTCACCAAGGTTTCCTCACTGCAATCCACATTTTTCCTTGTCAATTGAACTAACTTGTATCCCTAAAATGCGACCATAAGCGGGCCTATGAATTTCCTGATCCAAAATAACTATACTTTGATTTTTCGCTGAAAATCTCAATTTGCAGAAAAATATACTGATGATGAGTCGACGTTCCTAAAATGACTTATGACATGACAAAACTTCTAATTTCTGAAATTGCGTTCAATTTCATAGTTAATTTCAATCTAGCGCGATTTTACCACGTCCTAATCTATATAGTAGCTTTTAGGAATTTTCGGTGCATTTGACCTGTGGTTGTTTATTTTCAAGCCACAACATATATCTTTGACACATTGGCGACTCTCGATTGTCGTGAAAATCTTGAGATTTGAAATATGGACACAGGGTACAGAAAAGACTGAATAATCAATCTAGTGTCGTTTGACGAGAATTTTACAATCAAGTGGAATCACCAACACACTGATAACATATCTTAGTCGAATCGACCTATCTTTGATCTCTGATCGATTTTGACGATGTCGTAGTGACCCTTGCATTTTAGCACGGTCGAGCAGTCGGTTTCTGGTCGAATTCTCATGTCTTTGCATTAAAATTCCATAACGGCTTCTCCTAATAAATTAGTTAACTCGTGAGTGGCCAACTCAAAGAAAAAAGCTATAGGCACATCGATGAAAAGCCCAACTCAATCGTCGAAAGCAAAACCTGATATTCGGGATGTCACAACTCTTCCTTCTTATAAAAATTTTGTCCTCGAAATTTAAACCTTTACAATCGTCTCATCGACTCTTCACTCTCCTAGGTTGCTCCTTTAGTGCCGTGGTGTGCCCAAACCACTTTGACGAACGGGATGGTCTTGGTGCATAGAATATGTTCTTTTCTATCCACAATCTAAACCAGGCTTTCCACGTATGACACTTTGTCGTTCACGTCTAACTTTTCAAAATTTAGCACGTGGGTTGGGTCAGGCTCATACATCCTCAACATCGACATGTGAAAGACGGCATGCACTTGCGCCAATCTCGGCAGTAATGTAAGACGATACGATAGGATCCTGATTCTTTGAAGAACCTCAAAGGGACGTATGTACCTAGAACTCAGCTTTCCTTTCTTGGTGAAGCATGAAGTACCCCTCATTGGTGACACCTTCAGAAAGACATGATCACAAACTTGTAATTCCAAGGGCCTTCAACGCTAATCGGTGTAGCTCTTCTGGTGGCTTTGAGCGGTCTTTAGTTTGTTTCTAATAACTACAACTGCTTTCACTGACTGTTGAACCAACTTTGGGCCTGTGATCTTCCATTCTCCAACCTCATCCCGACATAATGGCGTTCTGCATGTTCTGTCATACAATGCTTCAAAATGAGTCATGTGAATGCTCTATTGATAGCTATTGTTGTAGGCAAACTCAACAAGATGAAGCTATTTCTCACAACTTCCCTTAAAATCCAAAATGCAAGCTCGTAGCATGTCTTCAAGGGTTTGAATCGTCCTTTTAGACTGGCCATCCGTTTGCGAATGATAAGCCGTACTATACTGCAACTTCGTTCTTAAGGTAGTCTGCAAACTCTTCCAAAAGACAGTTGTAAATTTGGGGTCTCGGTATGATGTAATCGTCACCAGCACTCCATGCAGACGAACTATATCATGCACATACAATTATGTGTGCCTATCAAAGTCAAGGTCCTTTCGTACTACGATGAAGTGATCCGACTTCGTCAGTTTGTTGACCACTACCCAAATGGAATCATTATCTCTCTGACTCCTCGGTAAGCCTGTCACAAGATCCATTGTGACGTGTTCCAATTTTCACTTGTGAATCTCGAGAGGTTGCGGAAATCCTCCTGACTTACAATGCTGGGCTTTCACTTGTTGACATGTCAAACACTTGGCAACATGCTTACTATGTCAGCCTTCATACCTGACCACCCATAGTGTTGACGCAGATTCTAGCACATCTTCATACTACCAGGATGAATGCTGTAATTGCTACGATGAGCTTCTGACAAGATCTCCTCCTTAAGCGTTGCATCGTCAGGTACACACAATCGTCATTGGAACCTTATTGTTCCATCACCATAAACCTGAAAGTCAAGTTTTCTCTTTGCTGCATCTTCTTGGATGATCTTCTAAATCTTTGGGTTCATCGGCTGAAGCGTCTTGATTATGATCTGCACTTCCGGTTCAATTTTGAGGGTGGCCATAAGATTCGAAAGGTGGCCTGCCTCAAATTTGAAAACTGGATCTCGAGCTTTCTCAAGTAAGGTCCATTCCTCGAGCATCATATGCATAACTGAAGACTTCAATTTTGAGGGTGGCCATAAGATTCGAAAGGTAGCCTGCCTCAAATTTGAAAACCGGATCTTGAGCTTTCTCAAGTAAGGTCCATTCCTCGAGAATCATATGCATAACTGAAGACTTCCTACTTAGCATATCAATGACCTTGTTCACTTTTCCAAGGTGATACAAGTTATCACAATCGTAGTCCTTCAAGAGTTCCATCCGGTAACACTGTCTCATATTCAACTCTTTTTTAGAGAACAAATACTTGAGACTTTGATGGTCTGTGAAGATTTGGAATCTTTCCCCGCACAAATAATATCTCCAAATCTTCAGAGTGAAAATGATTGCTGCGAGTTCTAAGTCATGCATCGGGTAATTCAGCTCGTGAGGTCTTAATTGACGGGACACGTATGCAACAACCTTACCATGTTGCATTAGCACGCAACCCAGTCCACTAAACGACGCATCACTATAGATCTTGTATCCTCTAGGACTAGATGGAATGGTTCGCATAGGTGTGGTAGTCAACTTCTGCTTAAACTCTTGGAAACTATGCTCGCACTTGTCTGTCCATGCAAATTTCTCTTCCTTCTTCAATAGTCGAGTCAATGGAAAAGTTAATACTAAGAATCCTTCCATGAACCTTCTGTAGTACCCTGCCAATCCCAATAAACTTTTGATCTCTATCACGGTATTTTGTCTTGGCCGATTGATTACTGCTTCCATCTTGGTCGGGTCCACGGGGATTCCTTCGCCTAAAATCACATGACCTAGGAAAGTAACATGACTCAACCAAAACTCGCACTTGCTAAACTTGGTATATAGCTCATGAATCCTCTGAGTCTGGAGCACTATCCTTAACTATCTTTCGTGCTCCTCAACTGTCGTATCCACGATAGTCGTCAAATAACCTTGGCAACCTCTGTCTAACAAACGGGTTGCCTCAAGTGACGAGATAAAAGGGATCAAAGGTCCTCCTTGATTTCGAATAAATTCAAAACTTATACCTAATAACAATTTAAACTATATCACCTTATAGCAACAATTCATTAAGCAAAAGCTCATTGACCCAAACCATTTTATACATGACGTCAAAGTTATGCATAAGCAAACTAGTCAAGTACAACTATAGTCAGTGATTCTCCTTTTAATGACTTCATTACAACAACTGAGGTTTTATAAACATAGCCAAAATTCTGCTGTGCCACTTTGATAAAACTGTTTTAGGAACACTGCCCTTCTTGTCTTGTGCACGACTTGATTCATCCCTGAGTTGGTGGCTTGTTCAATATACCACACGGTGCATTCTACGGTGCAATTCCTTGGTTCTAACCCATCAATGGTGGTGGCGGTAATTGTTGGAGTCCCATCGGCCTATGCGGACAATTCCTAACTATGTGACCTTACTAGCCACATTCATAACACGTACCCACCCATCTTAAAATGACATGGGCCGGTCCGTGTCAGTTTTTGCAAAAGCAACACTCGCCATTCTGTCTTGGCACTGACTTTCCGATCCCACCCTTCCTGTTGGGCGGAACAGGATACATTCCTCTAAACATAGTTCTTTTTCCAAACCTATTCCTATCTTTGTTCGAACCAAACCGTGATCTAGACACTGCGGCTTGTTCGTTCAAACTTCTTTCTAATAGTTGGGCTCGGTTGTAAACCTCGTGAAAGTCCTTCAAATCCAACGGTACCAGTGGTTGTTTCAACTCTAGCCGATGGCCATTCCTTAACCTTCGAGTCTTGTCCCTCGGATCCTCTATCAACCTTGGAGCGTACTGAAAAAGCTCCGCAAACTTGACCTCATACCGGTCAATAGTCATCATTCCTTGGCAGAGGCATTGAAATTCCTCCATATTCTGTTCTTTGGTGCTACCTGAAAGGTACTTGACGTTGAAGGCTCTGAGAAAAATGTTCCACACCACCCTCTTCCTAGGAGTGCTCTACTCCTAGTCACTCATCTTGCAGATTTTTTACAGAAACCTGCTTTCCAATTCCACACAGAATTAGAAATTAAGTGAACACATAAGACAAACTACCAATCAACTATCATTCACATGCATTAGCATATTAAATAGAAGTTATTCCTACTAACTATCCTAAGAACCTTTGCACCTTATCACTCCACACACAGACCTGCTTTGATACCACTTAAATGGGGATCTCATGCCCCGATCCTCAAAGGCGCACACATCCCTATGCATTCGATATAAATGCGACGTTCCCAGGACACATCACCACCACTCATTATTAATACACATGCGGAAGCGAAACAATAAACCTCTAACAACAAATGGCATAGGATAGGAAAATAGGGCAACATTTCACAAAAGCCAACTTTTATAAACAACGGGGTTTAGTTATAAAACAAATCTTGTCAAAAGGCTACAACAGGTCGGTTCTCAGAACGAAGCTGTCTTATGACATACTCATTGGACACATACGCCGATCCATCAGACTCCACCTCCATAAACTCTGGGGCTTCGGTCCTCCACAACCACCATCTACAGACCTAAAAAGATAAGCCCACGACGAGGTAAGACAATGTCTCAATAAGTTTAGCCCCTAAACCCCTATTAACAAGGTGATATGCCTAAAGCGTCTTAATCACATAACCACTCACCCATAGAGACTGACCTTGTCTCAGAGCCTCCCTGCAGGTCAGCACAGTTCATATCACAATCATGTGCATATAGCAAATTCACCCATCAAATGGGAATATCCTAAATCAATCACTGCTCACACGAGCAAGAACTACTAACATACATCGGTTTATCAATTCAATTAACACACGTTCCAATTAATTAATACTACCCACACAGGCAGTTTTACCCGACACACACTAGTCCTCTATCCACCAACACACACCGGGGACGGTAATATCAGTGGACACACGCTGGGATAGGTAATATCCACCGACACACATCAGGGATAGGTAACGTCCATTGATACACACTAGGGATGTGTTCTTTTAACTAGCACACGATCATTCAATTTCGGTCAAGGACATTGTGCCTTGCACTCACATGCGTCAATTAAGATAACGATCTTGGTCTGTTTTCTTTTTATTAAAAAAATCCAGTGAAAATATCGTTTGTGAGTACATGGTCAGATCGAACCCAAAAAAAATTAATATCTTCCTTTTTAAAATCTCACTGTTTTATATAGTATATAAAACTATATTCGTGTTAAAACCCGACACATGGGGTTTTCTAATAAAATACCATAATTTCCACAATCATCACTCAATTGCACAGTCAAGAAGCAATTGCATAAACTAACCACACCACTGCGATGCATGTACGAAATTCTAACAAATGACTCTCCCGATATAATTTTCGGAAAATATAATTAATTAATAATTAAATAAATTCCGAAAATTAATTTAATTGAAATAATAAATAATACAATTTAAATAATATTTAATTTAAATAAATAAAATAATTAATTAAAAGTCTAATCATGCTTAACATTAATCTAATTGCATAATTAGACTAATTAAACCATCACTTAATCGAATCATTCAACTAATCTAATTAATACTTAAATAAACTAATCTAACCATCTAAACCATAATTAGGCTAATCTAATCACCCCTTAAGCATAATTAACTCCCTAACTGGAGATTAGTGAGTAAACTCACCAATGGAGGCTAGGAAGGGCTCAGAAATTGGCCACGAAGTTTCAAGACCCCTGCTAGTCTGGCTTTTATTCCAAGGACTGAACAAGAGAAGAAGAAGGGTAGAAGAGCGAGGAAGAGGGTTGATCAGAGCTCCGGCAAGCAGGTGGCCAGTAAGCGGTGGCTCTTAGGGGTCAAGGAGGTCTTGCTGGTGGTTCGTACGGGCAAAGGAATGGTTGGAATGGAAGAAAAATCGAGAAAACGCTGCACTGGACGAAATTGGATGGAGCCAGGTGGTCCAACGAGTTGTTCCTTTTTGCAGGCAGATGAGACGGCCAATTGATCGTTCCGGCAAGTGGCAAAGTGCTCCTGTATGGATTGGATGTCCTGAAGATGATGGTGCATGGAGCATGAGCTAATTCGCACAGGAATACAACTTTTAACTTAGATCTTTTGGGAAAGGTCAGCTGGAGCAGAAAAAGCAGAAGGAGAAAACAGGGGGGAAATGACAAGCTTGGCTGGTCCGGCGGGTGTGCGACGGTGGAGGAGGCTATTGTGCTCGGTTTACTGGTTCTCTCAAGCTTTCTCGAGGCCTCTACAATGGGGAAAGCAAGTCCAAGGAGGAAGAAGAAGGTGGTTACTGAAGGGGTCCACCATTTGCCTTCAAAGTCTTCTCTATTATCCCCAAACACTCATGACACTTGCCTCTACCACTCAGCCCTATCCTCTGCCTCTTTTCCCTCACAAAACTTCCCCAACAAGCCTTAGTTGAGTCCCCAAATGTTGCACCCCACCCTTCGCTATGAATTTGGACATTTTCCCTTCAATCTCATTCAATTCTTACTCAATTGAGCTCAAATCAAAGCCTATAAATTAAGCTAAGTTGTCCTCACTTCAATTCACATTTTTCCTTGTGAATTGAACCAACTTGTATCCCAAATATGCGACCATAAGTGGGCCTATGAATTTCTTGATCCAAAATAACCATACTTTGATTTTTCACCGAAAATCTCGATTTGCAGAAAAATCTACCGAGGTTGAGTTTAAGTTCCAAAAATGACTTATGTGATGACAAAACTTCCAATTTTTGAAATCGGGTTCAATTTCACTGTTAATTTCAATCTGGCGTGATTTTAGCGCAACCTAATCTATAGGGTAACTTTTAGGAATTTTCGATGCATTTGACCTATAGTTGATTATTTTCAAGCCACAATGTACATGTTCGACACATTGGTGACTCTCGGTTATCGTGAAAATATCGATGTTTTAAATATGGACACAGGGTACAGAAAAGACAGAATAATTAGTCCAGTGTAGTTCGACGAGAATTTTGCAATCAGGTAGAATCATCCACACACTAATCACATATCTTAGTCGAATCAACCTATCTTTGATCTCTGATCGATTTTGATAGTGTCGTAATGACCCTTGCAGATTAGCACGGTCGAGCAATCGGTTTCTGGTCAAATTCTCAAGTCCGTTGCATTAAAATTCCTTAACGGCTTCTCATGATAGATTAGTTAGCTTGTGAGTGGCCAACTCAGAGAAAAAGGCTATAGGCACGTCGAGGAAAAACCCAACTCAATCAGTCGAAAGCAAAACCTAAAATTTAGGATGTCACATTTTGTACATCATAATTAGTGTGCAATGCTAGATTTGCATTTTGTTGAGGAACATGGTGGCATTGCTGTTGAGGTCCATAAGGTTGTGGTGGTGGTTGGACCACAGGTGTTGGGTTTATTTAAGGATTGAGTATATTCATCTAAATAGGAGGAAAAGGTGGCTACAACACTTGAGGTTGGGTACTCAGAGGCACATGAGGTTGGATATTATGAATTTGTTGCTGAGTATCAAGAGCCCCCATCAAGGGCCTATTGTTGAATGTTCAATTGCTACAATTAGTTGTGCCCTCTAGTTGGGGTCATCATGACTCCTAGTGTAACACCCTCGATTTTGATCCTTATTTTGGTCCCAACTAAGAGGCTAAGCTAGATAGGCCTCAGATTAGTCAAACCTTCCTAGAAAATAAGCGTAAACAAGTGTGAAAAGAATTAAATGAGGATGATGAATGTGGAGGCTTATGTGTCCTTAGTATTTAATGAATGGAGGGTGACTCATGACCTAAGAAAATGATAGTAAGTGATCTTGCAAGCCATGTAGAGTGCCACCTTTCCTCCATAGACTTGCCGCCATGAGTTTTATAAGTTTTGACTTCCCAACTTTTCAAAGCCACAAGACCTTTCCTACTTTCCAATTTTATAGAGCTCATTATACTTTGAATTTGGAGAAACTTCCTTCATGAAAGTTGTTCAAAATATCTTAATCTATAATATAGGTAAATTTCATATTTTTTGAGGTGAAATGGTTTGAACAAAGGCCCAATCAATTACCTTATAGAAGCTGCCCAGTGTAGTGAAACCGGTAACCAAGTTGCTTTCTCGATTTTTTATAAAATCTTTTGTTTCAATTGGGACATACTTACTTCACAAAATTTTTAAATAACATCGATATCTACAACATATTAAAATTTTTGTGAAGATTTGGATTTTGAAATGAGTCTTTCTCATGACCATTGAATATGCTCGACGGACGAATTTTTGGGTTGTGTCCAATGATTTGCTGCTCCTTCCACCGAACGAATTTGGCTTAAATTTCTGAATTTTTTTTCTAATGTCTCTTATACAACATATTAAAATTTTATAATTTTTCGAGCCCATTTGATAAGGTAATTGTACTGATTTCGAAAGTTGCTCAAAACTGTTTTCGCCTTAGAATGGGAGAACCACGCGCCCAATTTGGAGGGGAAGGGGGTTGCACGCCTAATTTGAGGAGGAAGCCAATCTAGAGTGTTCTTTGCTTGAAGATAAGAATGTATTAAATGCTTTTAAAAGCTAACTAATTAATAAGCTTAGTGAGCCACACACTCATGTGGTTAACTTGGAGAACAAGTTGTCTAAAGTCCAAGTTTCTTGATGACCAAATCTTAGGTAAATCTTAGGGTATGATGGCCCTACATTATAGCCTTGGTGAACAAGTCAAGAACAAGCCAATTAGAAGAGGACATGATGCATCAAAAGAATTATGTGTCCCTTAAGCACTATAGGCAATAATGAACCTAGATTGAGCCTTGGAGAGCAAGCAAATAGGTAGACCAATCACGAGCCAACACCAAAGGACCTAGGTGCCAACTCGAGAAGATAGACAGGCCAACTCATCATTTCGGGGTAATAATGAGTTTGCATAAAAATCTAAGAGGACGAGGCCTATAAATAGGAGAAGCCATCCTCACATTTTAAGCCTTGGCCTTTCTCTCCTTTCCTCTCCCTTCATCTCCTCTCTTTCACGCCCTTCTCTTCCAAGCCGCCTTAGACACTGAACGAGCACCAAAGAAACATCTTGCAGCTAGGACCAAAAAGTAATAAGTAAATCTTTCTTACTCTTCGATAGGGCGATGTGCTATGCCTATCGATTTTAGGATCATGTCATCGTTTGCTTGTGTTGCCTTTGTATTGTTATGCTTGTTGTGTTTCTATTGCTTTTTGTTGCATTAAGCAAGTTCATGATCCTGAATGAGTGCTGAGCACACTTGGATGTCAAGGAGAGGTCTCGGTGACTATGGACAATGATAAAGCCTGAGTGAATGGTTCCATGTCAAGGTCACAAGCCTGAATCGCATCCGTCATGAGTTTGATTTAATAAAACATAAGAGTCATTCATTAGTTCACCTTTAATGACATGCATTCGGGCCTTTCATTTGGCTAAAAGTCTAAACAAAAAATGAATCGGTCGATGCTTGAAATGCATGGACACACAATGGATTTATATGCCGGCGTTAGGGGATGCCAGGTCGTTGCCAGGGGTAAAGCCCTGGATGTCGTCCTAATATTAAGATCATGGACGTTGCCAGCCCAAGTGAGGTCGATGCTTGGGGGTTGCCCTAGATGCTGTAACGACCCCAACTCCATCTCCAGGGTCACGAGCGACAAAAGTTATTTTCGTGACATCCCAGGCTCGTTGCTGTCCTGATTCTTTTTATCTTGTATCATACACATGTGGCAACGTGAATAAACAACTCCCTAGACAAACAACGGATGGAAGACTGGGACATACATCACATAAAGCACACTAATTTATATTATAACGGCTTTTACAAGCCCTTTCTCTAAGGGCCTTCTTTTCTTTTTCTATCACAGTACAAGTTTTCCACATAAGCCAACGGAAATCCTATCTCGTCTAGCATGACTAAAACTCCCAAACTAACGTGAGACTTCCATGCCTACAAGAAAGATGAGGGGTGAGTTTTGGGGAAAATCAGTAAGTAAAATTCCTAGTTCTTTACTACGAATACTATATATAAAATCCAACCATGGTCCAAGACTACTCACTCTAAGCTGATATATTGATAGTATAGCTCACACTATGCTGATAAGGTTAAGGTAAACTGCTCTCGCTAAGTTAACATATCACTCGTAGGCTGATATAGTATACCAGTATACTACTCTCGCTAAGCTGACATATCGCCCATAGGTTGATATAGTATACCCTTGATGCTCACTCTAAGCTAATAAAAGTGTATTGCTCGCGCTAAACTGACATATCAGAGCTCGTAGGTTGATATGGTATACTAATATCCTGCTCTCACTAAGCTGACATATCACTCGCAGGCTGATATAGTATACTATCTTCACCATTCAATCAATTCACCAATTTTTATCAATCCCGATAAAAATACCCGTGCATGGGTACACGGCCGGCCTTAGCCAAAATACGATACTTTTCCTTTTCATAAATCCCACCGTTTTTAGTAGTCCACCAAAATATTTTTGGCAATATTAACCGATGCCCGGTTATTTTTCAATTAATTTGCAAAAATCAATTAATTTAGGAATAAATCCTAAAATCATCAATAAATCAATATCTCCCAAATTAGAGCTCAATTAAATAAATGGACTGTACAACGATAATCAACATAAAATTCCGGTTACCGCCATCTTTGGTTGAATTTCTGAAAAATAATTTTGAAAATTAAATAAATAATTACTAAAAATCCAACTTAGGCCCGTAATGCCTAATTGGAAGCCGAAACCGACCGGGAAAAATCCTGTGACTCATTCAATGAATAATAGGACATGTGTATATGCTAATGGCTAAGTCTAACCACCTAACATGCATTAATAAGTCACTAATTTAATTAATCTAAACTAATTTAACAACCTATTCATGCTTAATAAACACTAATCAACCCTTAAGAATCATTAGTTTACTAAGCAAGGTTTAGTGAGTTAAACTCACTTATTTAAAGTGAAGACTAGAACACCACAATGACGGTTGAACTTGGGCTCGCGACAACACCCACGGGCTTGGACCAGGCCTGAGATTGGCCCAACAAATCTCAGGCCAAGATGAGGTTTACTCTTGAGTTGGGCTGGACCAAAAGCTGACGTTACGGGCTGGCCTTGCAAACTTCACGGGTTAAACCATAAAATTTCATGGGCCATTGAACCAGGCCCAAGACGCTGGGCTCACCTGATGGGCTGACTACTATACTAGGCCATTGGAATTCTAGAAGATGTTGGGCCCACTAGACTGAAGACGCTAGCCCAAACAAGAAAAGAAATTGTTGTAGGCTTTTGAGATTTTGGGCCGAAGATACGCAGGCGAAGGGAACGTGCGGCTTTGATGGTATATGGCTTGAGTCTTCGTCGGAAGAGGAACAGTGGCTTCGCTGGCAGTTACTGCTCGTGAAGAATTTGATGGTGGAGGCATGCTGGCAGAAGTTGGGATGCTGGTAGCGACAAAGAGGAACGAAGGGGGTGGATGTCGGGCCAGGTGTTCGTGTGGGATGGTGGAGAAACTGTTGATAGCAGCTTCAACGCCGCGTGGAGGAAGAAATTTGGTGGGGGTTTCTTCGATGGGGAGCAGGGAAAGACGAAGCTGGCGTTGGTCTTCTCTGCTGATGATTGACCGAGCCTGATGACACAAACGTGCTGGGAACGAGAATCCATGGAGAGGGGCAGTCGCTGGGTTTCTTCAAAGATCATAACAGAAGCAGAATGGAGGATGGAGAGGGTTTGTACGGTGGAATGAGAGAGAGAGAGAGAGAGTGAGGGAGAGGATAGAATTGGAGGGCCCCATAGCTTGCTTTTTCCACAAAAATATCTCCAAAACTCATCCTAAGCCAAGCATAATCCCTTGGCCTCCAATGATCCACCATTACACTCTTCAAGACTTCCCAATTGGTTCAAAATGGCTAGTAGGAGGGGGAGCTACGAATTTGGCTCCAATTGGCTTCAATTGGATTCTCAATCCACTTCCATTCAACCTCATTTGGCCTCCAATAATTCAATCGATCCCTCAATGCTTCCATTGATATTTTTCCTCACCCAAGAATCCATCTTGCTTTCTAATTTTGCCATAAAAAACAATCACCGGCTTTTTCAACACAAAAACGACCCGGCAACGGCTTTTTCCCAAAAAGTGTCGCGTGCCAAAAAAATCTTCTGAGACTAGGTCGACACTCCTAGAATTTATTTTGACATGATAGAAACTTCAATTTCTAAAATTGGACTTGAATTAACAGTTAATTTCACTTGGCACATTTTTAGTGTGACCTAGGCTACCAGATAACTTTTAGAAATTTTTATATACAAATGACCCGTGGACGATTTTCTTCAAACCATTATGATACCACTCGACCCATTGGTAACTCTCGGTTGTCGTGAAAATCCTGAGGATCTAACTACGGACACATGGTACCAAAACAATAAGAAAATCGGTCTAATGCCGGCCAACGAGAATTTTCCAATTTAGTGGTGTCACCCACGATTAGCCACACATCTTAGATGAACCGGTCTATCTTTGATTTCAAATAGATTTTTAACTGTGCCGTAATGACCTCTAAAGATGGACACGGTCGAGAAGCCGATTCCTAGTTGAATTCTCAAGTCTATTGCCTTATGATTTCATAATGATTTCCTCTGATAGTCTAGTTATCTCGAGAGTGATCGGCTCTGAGAATAGCCCTATAGGTGCATCAATCAAATGCCCGTTTTATTCAGTAGAAAATAGGACTCAAAAATTTGGATGTCACACATTTTGCCTCTCTCCTTGCCCTTTGTTCGCAACTTCCCTCTATGAACCATTCACGTGAACAGCAAACACGATTCCATCTTCAGTCTTGAGGTGGTTGGAAGCACCAAGATGTTGGCTTTCCTCCTAAATGGAGAGCTAATAGATCTAATCAAGTGTCAACATAGACTCCATAGTGAGAATTTGCAATCAAAACAAAATGTATGATTCATTTAAAATGAGGAGAATTATGGTACTTTTTTCCCGTTCCCATATGGCTCGATATTATTGTTAGGTCAATTCAGGCCCCTCTCATTTCTCCTCAACCGCTTTCAACTCATTTCATAAGGTTGAGAGTTTGTTGTAGACAACGGCTATAGTCATGTTCCCCTATTTTAGATCTAAAAGTTGTTGAGTTAATGAGAAAATCCTAACCCAATCTAATTTTCCATACATTTCTTTGATGTTTTCCTACACCTTTCTCGAATCCTCCGTCCGGGGTAGTCTAGCTTTGACTTCGGGGGTCATGTAATTCCCAATCCACATTCGGACAAGTTAGTTGCATTTCCTCCACAGTTTTGCCCGATGCTTGTTAGACGGAATCAAAATCGTCCTGTTGATAAATCCGTCTTTGTCCTTGGTGGTCGAGGCTTGTTAAAAATTTTGTGACTAGCTTGAATGGTGGTTGATTCTGGACAATTGCTAGGTGATGAGTCGTAGCTTTGGTCCATCGGCCGTCAATGCGTAAAGTAGGTCGTCGAGTTCCAAGTGATTGCTGGTGGCAACATTCAATACAGAACAAATCCAAGTTAGGGAACTAGATAATGATTCAATCCTAGACCTGAATTACCCAGTTCAGGCATATGACCCACATGAAAGAAACTCAGCCTAGTGGCTAAGCTTGCTCATAACATGGTTGGTGAGCCTCCACTAGGTTGGGCCTGCTCTCCGTGGCCTTGATTCATTTGTGTGGACCCATAAAACCATGGGCCAAGTGCCATCCAGATAGGTAGCCACTGGATGGACTGGCTTGCAATAGGTTGTCCCTAGTTAGGTTGGGCTTGAGCTCGTTTTTCTCGATTCAAGACCTCAGTAGGTGGATCCAAGATATTTTCTTAGATGCTTATATCTTGTTTCATGATCGACTCTTCTGGAGTTCGCTCCTTCGATGTTGATGAAGGATCTTTAGGCATGGTGTCGATAAGTAAGAGACGGTATGGAAAAAAATGGTTCTATGGTTATTTTAAAGATATTTAGATACGGATTCCTACACCGGAGTGCTAACCTTGTTTTGCAGGTTAGGGTTCCCACAATAACCTAGGTGTAATTCTATTTGAAGGGCAATCAAGGAAAAATGCAAAAGCTAGGTCAAGAGTGGGTGCTCTGATATCATGACAAAATTCGAAGTAGAAACGTGGGAAACTTCTATACTCATTGATTATGTTGTCAATGTACAAAGGAATCATTATTTAATACATGTAATAATCAATAAAAAGGAATGATTATATTTCTCTAATCTACATGTATCGAATCTAATCCTAAATTAATTCAAACAATCAATTACGGTTAGAATTAATCTTCGATATCTCTCAAATATATTCTCCGGAATCAATATCATATCTTCCAACAAAACATAGATTAAATGGATCAAAGCCATTTCCTCGATGCTGGTAGGCGGTCTTCATGGAAAATTAGTCCATGTTTTTATACATATTACATATTTTGCCATACTCAAGCACCATGCTTTTCCAATGTTCTACTATTGTTAATAGATCAAATATTATATTTTACTGGTAAACTTAAATGTAAATGTAATTCTATTTTCTTAGGTGGTCATGTGGTAAATTATTATATAGCAAGGAAAAAACTACTTCTCGAAACTTGGGGATGACATTTCGAGGAAGCCAACAAAGTTGTTTTTACCAATGAGCCCATGAACTAGATCATGAGAATCCACCATCCTAAAGTTGTTTGTCGATTTGTGCAATAATCGAGTCCACCAGGAACCATTCACTACCTTCCGGCCACGGAGAAGATTTTGTCACTCTGACAGCCTGAATTATTGCGGTGGTACGCGGACTTTAGTGAAAACAAGTCCATGTGTTCACACCTTTGCGTGTCTTGGACGGTCCTTATGCACCATCATTTTACAAAGTTCTGGTAGGCTGGCAGCTAATCAACCATTTAGTTAGAGAAAAAATTATAAGTTTCTACCTTTATTTTATAGAATTATGTTTACAACATTATCACCCTCTAAATTCAAATTGGAATCAAAAGGAATATGCCCATCTATTCTATAAAGGACTAAGCCTTTAACGAAAACCATTTCACAAAATTTTTTCATTCCAAATCATTCATCTGGGTCAAATCTTTACAAAACTTAAAAAATGTCCAAATCATTTTCAAAAAGAATTCATAAGTACTCTCAATTCTATAAAATTTGTTTGGTAAATGCCATTCTAGGTTGCTCCATCTCACTTCCGACGTGCTCCCGTTTAGTCCTCGTCATTCTTGCGACAAAGAATGGTGATAGAAAGGGAAAGAATGAATCACTCAACAAGTGGCAATCGTCATTATTTCTATGAGATGAAGTAATAATTACTGCAATTTTTATGAATTGAGATAATGCACCGTAAAAGTAACACCAATAGATATTCTCAAATAACATGAATATTCCATATGTTCTCCATAAGTGAATGCATCACATAATGTGCCTCGTACCATTTTCCATATAGTAGGCAGTAAATATAAATGTCAACCACTTCCGTAAAAAAAAATCTATGGTCGCATTTTGCCAGGTAAGTAGATTTGACATCTGTGTCGACTATGTGTATTACAATTATTCAAAGTATATCGTTGTAAAAGAAATCGAGATATTGTGTGCAAACTCCTCTAAGTTAGGAATACGAAGTCAAAAGTCTAGACTTAAAATTGTTCATGAAGCTTGCGAGGTATTTTATAAGCTTCCGGTTTAGCTGGGTTTTTTGATCTCGTGCCTTTAAGTTATAACAATAATGGAAAAGGGCTAGACCAATTCTATACTTAGCAGTATGTATAAATTATGTCTTTTGAGTAGTCATGTATTAAATAATTATTGATATTTTGAAGAAAATAATGCAAAGAAAAATCCTAATAGATGTGTGGTCCACATCTATAATTTAAATTATGGTCGACCGATCAAGTGCATTGATAATTTAACAATAAATTGAATATAAGAACAAAGAAACTCGTGTAAAATAAGATAATTCGAATTCTATTGTGGTATTCAGTCTTCAGTGAAAATAAGTTGATGGGTTCACACCTAATTGACGTGTGGTCCACACACTTAAGCACCATTTCTAAAGTTCTAGTTTTATTGATAGATCTAATGTTATTCTTTGTTGATATATTTGATTCTACATATAAAGATATTTCTTTTGAGGGGTGAAATGTCTTTATTATTAAGCAAAGAAGAAACAACTAGTCAAAGGTCATGGGTGTGATTTCGAGGAAGACAGCAAAGTTTCTTTATCGGTGATCGTGAAAAGTCACTATTTTAAAATTGTTTGTTGGTTTGTGCAATAATTGATTCTACTGGGATTAGTAGTGATCTGTACCATTTTCGACCTTTGTTGGTTTGTGCAATAATTGATTCTACTGGGATTAGTAGTGATCTGTACCATTTTCGACCTTTGTTGGTTTGTTGACCTGTCAAACTTTTCGACAATTTCCAGGAAGGCAGCAAAGTTTCTTTACCGGTGATCGTGAAAAGTCACCACTTTAAAGTTGTTTGTTCGTTTGTGCAATAATTATTCTACTAGGACTAGTACTGATCTGTACCATTCTCGACCTTTGTCGGCCATTTGGTTTGTTGACCTCTCAAATTTTTCGACAATTTAACAATAAGTACAATATCCAACAAACAAACGCGTGTCAATCAGCCAATATGAATAATTGATGTTATGCGGTGTCCATGAAATATAAGTCTACATGTCCACACCTATTAGATGTCTTAATCCATCATAAGCGCCATCGTTTTCCAAATTTCTAATATTAATTTTTGTTGACCCTACCTAAAAAGTCATGCATGCACCTTTGTCCTCTATCATAAGAATAAATGAACAAGAAGATTGAATAGTGAACGAACTACAAACCAAATCTTAAGCTAATACTTGTTGTTGGTTGTTGAATTTCGTCATCTAATGGCTTCTTCATTGAAACCCGAAAGGAAATACCATGTGTTCTTGAGTTTTATAGGTAAGGATGTTTAGAATAACTCCTCGGTCATCTTTATAGAGCTCTTGATCATAAAGGAATCTACACTTATGTTGGTAGCGAGGGTCTTAGGAAAGGAGAGCAAATAGCGCCGGTGCTTATGAAGGCAATTGAGGAATCACAGATCGCAATAATCATTTTCTCTAAGAATTATGCTTCCTCGTGGTGGTGTTTGGAGGAGATGGTGAAAATCATTGGGAGATCTCATGGTCTTTCCCTTATTTTACAAAGTGGAACCTAGAGAATTGAGAACACCAAGAGGGAGCTATAGAGATGATATGGTTAAACATGAGTTCAAGTACGGGAAGGATTCAAAGGAAGTGAAGAGATGGGAGGAAGCTCTTTCCCATGCCAGTAACTTGTGCGGATGGCATTTGAAAGATGGGTAAGTAGAGTGGAGTCCATATTTTATTAAGTAACTATTTTGTAAGTATAGAGATTGTTCAATAAAAAAAAAAATCTACATGCACATGGGTGTTAGTATATATATATGCTTCATCTTATCATTCCTGAAAATTCTTAAGTGGCTTAAGTTAAAGTTAGGAATTTCATTTAAGAGTTTAGTAAATTTAAGAATTAATTAAGAAAGAAAAATAAAATTTGGCAAAAGGTAAGAAAAGTTGATAATTAAAAGAAAAATAATTTTTTTTTTTTGTCGAAGCTTATACAAAGAATTGTGAAGGAGATTTCCACTTACCTAGACCAGACACCTTTGGATGTTGTAGAGCATTTGGTTGGGATAAATTCCTGAGTGGCTAAGTTGAAATCGATGTTAAATATTGAGTCTAATGACGGTGTTCTCATGGTGGGATTATGGGGACAAGAAGGCATAGGGAAGACAACTTTAGCGAAAGCCCTTTACAATGCTATTTATGAACTATTTGAGGGTTCATTTTTTTTGGCAAATGTTCGAGAGGGCTCGAAAGATGACAATGATTTAGTTTCTTTGCAAAACTTATTACTTTCCGAAAGATTATCAATACAACAAACTTTAGTAGTGTCCAATGTCCATAGAGGTGCTAATCTAATACAAGATAGACTTCATTGCAAAAAAGTTCTCCTTATCCTTGATGATGTGGATCGCTTGCGCGAATTAAAATATTTAGCACGAGAAGGCAAGTGGTTGGTAATGAAAGTAGGATCATTGTTACTACTCGAGATAAGCATTTGCTAACTTATCCCAAGATAGAGCAAGTTCATGTGTATGAAGTTGAAACAAAGGGTTACAGTGAAGCTCGTGAATTGCTTAGTAAGCATGCTTTTCTAACAAAACAAAAATTGAAAATCAATACAAAACTAGTGGATGGTGTTCTACATTATGCTAATGACCTTACTTTAGCACTTGAGGTTCTAGGTTCCTTCTCATGTGGTAGAAGAGAAGATGAATGGGAAAGTACACTAGATAAAATTTCTGCAGCTCCTAACAAGGATATTAATGATGTGCTCAAAATAAGTTATGAAGGACTAGAGGCAAATGAGAAAGATATTTTTTTTCCACATTGCTTGCTTCTTTAAGTGGTGGGAAATTGAGTACGTAAAGAAAGTTCTAGATTGTTGTGATTATAAGGCAACAATAGGATTACAAATTCTCATGGAGAAATCCCTTATAAGAACTGAGTCTAGATCCCTACAAATGCATGGCTTGATTCAATTGATGAATATGGACATTGTGAACCAAGAACATGCTGATCCTAGGAGATGCAGTAGACTATGGCTGTGTGACGATGTTTTCAATTTTTTGACACGCGACGTGGTAAGACTTGCAAATACAATCAAATTGTGTTCTTATTTATTCGACTCTAATTACTAAACGTGCATAATGTAAATAGTTTTGTATATACAGGGGGATTGTGATGTAAAAGCCATAGTGTTGAAGCCTCCTAAGCTGACAGAGATATACATTGATTATGATGCTTTTACAAAAATGAGAAGTTTGAGATTGCTCATTTTGCACAATGTGCATAATTCTTTCCAAGGTCCTATAGTTCTTCCTAATGAGCTAAGATGGTTTGAATGGGCTGGATGTACTTCCCAGATTCTAGAATTTTCTTCTAGCCAAAAGAAATTAGTGGGACTTTATATGAGCAATTGCAGTATCACAAGAGTGCCAAATCAATTGAAGGTGAGTATTTTTTATTGTCTACCTCATTTGTCTGTGTATATACGTATTATATGTACTAGCACACAAAAGGAAGTATCATTCTCGTGTTTTAAAAATTATTGCTCTATTTCTATCAAAATGACGCTAACTACTTGTGTTAGAAATATTTTCAAGCGCAGCAAAATTGGCATTTGAAAAGTTAAGTGAACCACTTTATTAGAAATATTTAATGGAAACACTTTGCTGATAAAGTACACAATATATAGAAGTTTTATAGACATATATGTAGAAAGAGAAAGATATTATAAGATTTGAAATTGTTTTCTGAAGGTTGCATTAAAAAAAATTAAAATTGAATATCGAAATATGTAAGAAATGAAATAGAATAACCAATTTCACACATCTGTCCATGGTTATATGTGGCATCCTAAAACTTCATAGCAATCTCTAGATGCATTACGACCTATGGAAGGGTGAAGAAAATGCCATCGGACTATATTATCGCCATTAGACCAATGGATTACAATTAACCAAGGCCGAGCATTTAATGGACATTTGTTTTGCTAGAAAATCTATCCTATGTCCATGTGTGATCGAGGATTGTGCTAAAGGATAAATTGATAAGGAAGTTTTGTTCTTGGCCATGAACTTTATAAGTTGGGTTTTTATTGATCTGTGTTACAAAGTTTTATGGCCATATAAATTTGAAATTAGGTATTTATATAAGCGGGGATTATGGTAGATTATTAAAAGAAGGAGGGGGCTGATTTCTTAAGGCCCAAAACCGCCCAAAACCAACCCACCATTCCCACCGTTGGGTCAACCAAGGAAGGCCCAAAGCCGGCCCAAGAGGTCCACAAGGCCGTCGACCGAAAGAAGGGGGGAGGAAGATTTGCATGCCATATCACATTTGTCCAAAGCCAACTTACACTTGTCATTCCCATGCAAACCTCATGATTACTAGCTAATCATGAGGGTGAAAGAAAGAAAATTAGAGAGAGAGAGGCGGAATGGGTGAGGCAGCAACCGGTAGAGAATTTGAGAGAAATAGAGAGTGAGAGCGAGAGAGTTCGAGCGTGAGCCGTGAAGAGGGAGATCATCGATTGAGCCAGCCGAAGGCCCAAGTCGCCGTTGCTTGCTCGTTTTCGTTGGATTTAAGGCAAGTAAAGTCTGTTAGTCTACACTTTGCTTGCTGTGGTTGTGTGTGAAGTGTAATGGGTGTTGGAGATGCTTGAGTGGTGAGGTTGGATGCTGAAATTCGAGTGAATGGTAGCAGTCTTCCTAGAACAAGCAAGCTGTTGCACGTAAGAACAGTCTGACCTCTTGCGATTCCATGATTTTTATAAAATTATCTAGTTGGAATTTGACTTTGTGTCCCTGATGAAAGTTATCAATGGACTTCTTTTAGAGTAACATATAAAAATTTGAGAAGAAACTAACCAGTATTTGTTGATGAAACCATTTTTCTTCAAAGATACTAGATCTGGAGACTGTTATGTTGACCTATTGTGATTCTGTGAATTTTGTGCTAATATCCAGTCCAAATTTGATCTTGTGTTCTGGATAATAGTTGTAGGAGACATCTTGAGGAGTAACATACTAAAATTTAAGAATAAACAGACGGGTATTGATCGAGGAAAACGATTTTCTTTGAAGAGGATGAATCTGGACAGTGAACCGAGAGTTAGGGAGAGTTATAAAAATTATAGTTTTTAATACATAAGGAATTAGACTTTAAGTTCTGCTGAAAACATTTTCCTCTAAATGTTTTCTATAACATATCAAAATTCCAGAATTTTTGGAGCTGATTTAGGGTTTATACCGAATTTGTGAATGAAACTGTGCAATGGCGATGTTCTGAAATTTTAAAGGCTGTGATGCATGGACCATAGCGACTTGTATGAAGCTCTTTTGACATGGTGTTCTTCATGAAATATTTTTCTCAAGATCTCATTTAAGACATGTTAAATTCAGAATTTATTAAGATATTTTACTAATTTTTCTAGAATTTTAACTAAAGGAGTGCATTCTGTTTTAATCCGAAAATTGCTGTATTTTTCAATAACAAATGAATAGCTCTATGAAATATAATGTCTTAGGTGGTTAATTATGCTGCATATGTGGTGACATTTAGCATGTCATATAACATCAAGACTTGGTTTAGATCTTTGACATTATTGCATCAAATGCTATATTGAAAGTGAGACATATATGTGAATATATATTGTGATGATGATGATACCGTCGGGGGCATGAGCCGACAATGCCCCGGGAGTGTTGGGATGTCCAGAGGTGTGTGTTGGGGATTCCTCGTGATGCCAGTTGGGGTGCGAGATGCTCGGAGGTGTGTGCCAGAGGTTCCTCGCGATGCTAGATTGGGTGCGAGCGATATGAGGGATGCAAACATTGGTCCCTGAAAGAAAAAAGAGATCCTTTTGAAAATTAAAATCAGGAATTGAATCATGCACATGTGTGTGTGCATATGGCATGACGCATGAATTGCCTTTGATATTGAGAATGCGATCATGAAGGCTTGAATGGATCTCATGGGGATATATATACATGATTGTATGGATGATATGAATCATGTGTATGTATGTGCAAATGGCATGGGACATAAATTGCCTTAATGAATGAATCTCATGGAAATACAAGCATGACTGCATGGTGATATATGCACGATTGCATGGGGATATATGCACGATTGCATGGTGATATATGTATCGCTACATGGATGATATGTGCTTTATTCGTGATACCTGGACTGTCTTGTCTCATGTACTATGTAGTTTGATGGATCTTTACTATTGAGTGGTTGTACTCACCCCGTTTGGGGACTAACATTTTAGATAGAGAGATGCATCTGTCACTGGTCACGCGTGGTACTTTCGATGGCTTACCATCTGATGTTAAGGTTGAGTGCTCGGAGCATTCCTGTGTTGGTGTTCATGGACTGATGTTTATCTGAGTTCGAGTTTTAGTTATGTATGATGTGGGTCTAGCTGATGGCCCTGTAGTTTAGGAGTTCCTATTTGTGCATGATCGACGCGACGGGGTGATGATAGGGATGCTGCCGCCGCCGCCGGCCGATGCACCGGGCTAGGTGTGATTGCGCGTATGACTGGTAGAGAATGACACTTTTTGGATAGCCGACACTGGATGATGGATTGATGTACATGTCTGATGAGGGGTCGAGTACTTTTGGGTTATAGCCAAGCTTAGTTAAAGGCTTGGCCTTTTGTTGTACCGACTCGAGATGTCCATCATAGTTATGTAAATAAAAGTGGCTCAGCTCTATCTTTTATATGATGCGTAGTTGGTGTGCATTGCATTATTGTTGTTGGAGTATGGGATAGGGAAATTTGATTATGCTTCCGTTATATGAACTACGCTGGGACCAATTCAAAAAAATAAATTAATTAACCCCCATAATTTATGGACCCGCTATAATTAAATGGTATCAGAGTGGTAAGTTAATAGGATAAGTGAAAGGTACTTGTGGTGACCCTAACGGATCGGGGGCCGTCAAGGGGTGCCACAATTAGTTGGTATCAGAGCTCAAGGTTTATATGTGGAGTGATGAGGAGTCTCATCTAGAAGTTGAGGAATATGGTGACAATGTACACCATAGGATACTAACTAGGATAGTTGACTAACTTTGAACAACGGGTGATGAGTATTCACTCGTAAATCCCTAGAAATTTCTATGAGTTGCTTTAGGTGCCAGTAACATGTTTATGTTACTTATGTATATAGCAGTAGTAGCTTAAAGTAAAGACATTGAGTCACATACTATTCCTGAGGCAAATGCTTGAAAACTGCAAGAGAGTCATGGTACGAGCTGGAAGTTCACATCCATCGAGGGTTAAAGCCTCTGCTGCAAGGGTTGAACCCCGAATGGAAGACATCCTGCAAGCATTGGCCAATATAGGAAATCTAATGCAAAGATAAGTACACCAACAACCTGGAGTGGAACGTTGTCCTCAAGGATTGGTGGAACAATTTCTGAAACTGAAACCACCAAAGTTTAGTGGAACAGGAAGTCCTGAGAAGGCGGAACACTAGATTGATGGAGTGGAACGAATTTTCCGGTTGTTGAACTACAGTGATGTTGAGAAGATAACTTTGGCAGAGTACCAGCTAAAGGGAAATGCAAAGTTTTGGTGGAGAGCTTCAAGGGACACGATCTTTCCACCAGGTACTGATATAAATTGGGATGAATTTGTTAGAGCTTTCAATAGGAAGCATTTCTCTGACTGTGCCAAGGATAAGAAGATTACTGAATTTGTTAAGTTGGAACGAAGGGAGCTGATAGTAGATCAGTATGAGGCAAAATTTTCTGAATTGTCTAGGTTTGCTCCCAGGCTGATTGAGGATAGAGAAGAAAAGAGCTAAGAGATTCTTGAAAGGGTTGAGAACTGATATTCGAAAGCAACTAGTGCCTTTGAACATAAGAGATTATAATGAAATTTATGAAAGTGCACAGTTGGTGGAACATGAATTGATGAGAGAGCAATCAGAGACTAAGAAACCGTTGGCTTTTAGTGATATTAGACGGGGTAAGAGACCTTATCCTGGTCAAGGTTAGACCTGAAAATCTAATAAAAAGAGTAATTTTGGAAACTTTGGAAAAGCCAGGGATGGCTTGGACATAGAAAAAACACCCTATCAGAGTAATGCTTGTCGAAGATGTGATGGGCAACATGGCCTAGGACCTTGCAATGGACGGCTGAAATGTTATGGTTGTGGACAGGTAGGTCACCTCAAGAAAGATTGTCCATGAGAGAGATCACAGTTGAATGCAGGCTCGGTGCGGCAGGTGCCACAAAGTAGTACCGGACCAAATTTGTCAAGGAATTCACATAGACCACCAACACAAGGAATGGTGTATGTGATCACCCAAGAGGAAGCGGAAGCTTCCAAAAATGTTATCTCAGGTACAATCCTTATAAATGATAAAAAGGCATATGCATTGTTCGATCGGGTGCTACCCATTCATTTGTATCTGAAAGATATAGATAGTTAAATAAGTTAGAAACTGCGTCTCTTGAGATACCTCTTTGTGTTTCTACGCCTTTAAAGAACATGGTATTGTCCACATTGGTGTGTGGAAAATGTAAGATGACAATAGGAGGAAGGGATATGGAAATAGACCTAATCGAAATGGCTATGTATGACTTTGATGTTATCATAGGAATGGACTGGCTCCATAAGTATCGGGCTAAGGTGGATTGTTATAGGAAAGTGATCCAGTTCATGTTACTTGACCAGTCTAGTTTTGAATTTTTCGGAGGTCGGACAAGCCCCTTTATAGCCATTATTTCAATGGTAGAAGCTCATGAACTACTTGACGAAGGATGTCAAGGATATCTAGCGATAGTAAGAGATCTTACTAAGAAAGAGGCAAATATCGATGAGATTCAAATAGTCAGGGAATTTCAAGATGTGTTTCTTGAGGAATTGCTTGGATTACCACCAAAACGAGAGATTGAGTTTGAAATTGAACTAATGCCTAGAACTGGACCAATATCAAAAGCCCCATATAGAATGGCCTTAATGGAACTGAAGGAATTGAAGGTGCAACTACAAGAATTGCTTGATCAGGGATTTATTAGGCCAAGTGTTTCTCCTTGGGGTGCACCGGTCCTATTTGTGAAAAAGAAGGATGGGTCGATGCATTTATGTATTGACTATAGATAGCTGAATCAAGTGACTATAAAGAATAAGTTCCCTTGCCTAGAATTGATGATTTATTTGATCAATTGCAAGGAAGTTCAGTCTTTTCTAAAATTGACTTAAGATCAGGATACCATCAGTTGATAATAAAGAAAGAAGACATCCTTAAGACTGCATTTAGGACTCGTTATGGACATTATGAGTTCCTAGTTATGCCATTTGGACTAACGAATGCACCAGCTGCATTCTTGGACTTAATGAATAGAATATTTAAACCTTATCTGGATCAATTTGTGATTGTTTTCATTGATGACATCTTGATATCTTCTAGAGGTCCTTGAAGAGCATGAGTGACACCTGAGGATAGCGTTGCAAACACTAAGAGACCATAAATTGTACGCCAAATTTAGTAAGTGTGAATTATGGCTAGATCAGAGAATCTTTTTAGGACATGTGGTGTTGGGAAATGGAATTGCAGTAGATCCTGCAAAAATTTAGATGGTAATGAATTGGCCGAGACCGACGACACCAACTGAAATATGTAGTTTCTTGGGACTAGCTGGTTATTATAGGAGGTTTATTGAAGGATTCTCACAATTGGCAGGCCCTTTAACGAAATTGACTCGGAAGAATATGAAATTTGAATGGAGTGGAGAATGTGAAAGAAGCTTTCAGGAACTTAAAAGGAAATTAACTATAGTCCCAATTCTAACTATACCATCTGGATCTGGTGGATTCACGGTGTATAGTGATGCATCTCATAAAGGACTAGGATGTGTTTTGATTCAACATGGCAATATCATAGCTTATGCATTGAGGCAGTTGAAACCACATGAGCTAAATTACCCTACTCATGACTTGGAGTTGGTATCTATAGTTTTTGCTTTGAAAATATGGAGACATTATATATATAGAGAGAAGTTTGAAATCTATACAGATCATAAGAGCTTGAAGTACTTATTTTCACAAAAATAGTTGAATATGAGACAGAGAAGGTGGATGTAATTATTGAAAGATTATGATTGTGAAATAAGGCACCACCCAGGAAAGGCAAATAAGGTGGCAGATGCCCTTAGTCAAAAGTCGGCTATGGACATGGCTAGTTTAAGGATAACATAGTGGAATCTGTTAAAGTCAATAGTAGACTTAGAGTTCAAGTTGGAAATAGACCATCTTACCGGTATGCTCACTGCCTTAAGGATTGAGCTCGAGATTACTCAGAAAGTTAAGATCTTGCAAGAATCTGATCCAGAGATTGTGAAAATACGAAGCATGGTGTCTTTAGGGAAAAGATCAGAGTTTCAAGTCTCTAAAGATGAGATAGTAAGGTGCTAGGGACGATTCTATGTTCCCGATGATGAAGAAGTGAGAAATGAAATCCTATCGGAAGCACATAGGAGTAAATATAGTATCCATCCAGGTAGTACAAAGATGTATAGAAATTTGTGCCAGCAGTTCTGGTGGAATGGCATGAAGACGGATATAGCTAAACACGTTTCGCAGTGTTTAACATGCCAGCAAGTGAAAGCGGAACACCACAAACCCGTAGGACTATTGAGACCATTAGACATACCATAATGGAAATGGGACTATGTGATGATGGACTTTGTGCAAGGACTGCCAAGGACATCAAGTGGTCACGATTCTATCTAGGTGATAGTAGATCGCTTGACTAAGTTTTCCCATTTCCTAGCAGTTCGCATAGACTACCCGATGGATAAACTTGCTGAAATTTATGTAAGCCAGGTAATACGCTTATGTCACGGGCCGATCGATCAACTCTCGATCAACTCTTGATTCACCCGTGCGGCCTTAAGGATTTACCCCTAAGCAACCTTTCTCACACTCGACTCACAACGAACTTCTAGAGATAAACACTTGATGAGAGAGAAGCTCTGGATTTTCATATATGTTGTGAATGAATTACAATGAGGGAGGACACCCCTTTATATACAAGTATAAGGCAAACCCTACCCGTAGATCTCCCTTAGATCTAACGGTGGAGATTGCACCTCCCCATCTACCAACCACTTGCATTCATAGCCAACTACCAGCTATATGCATTTATGGCCAACTACTAGCTACTCGCATTTATAACGTATGCGTACAAATACGGTATCACCCGCCCCTAGGAGAATACTGTACATCTTGGGACTATAGGTCGAGGGTCATCACGTGTCACGCCCGTGCCTTGGAAACCTCTTGGACATGCTAACTTTTGGGCCGTGACATTCTCCCCCACCTAATCAGGCGACGCCCTCGTCGCGTCTTCGGCATGGAAATCTTCTATCTCTTTCTTGAACTGCCAAAGATTCTCCTCGGGCTCCCAACTGGTTTCGCTCTCCGGAAGACCTTTCCATCGGATCATATACTCGCGCTTGGGCGCACAATACCGTTTCCCTATGACTCGGTCCACCAAGATGCTCTCGACTTCCCGATCATACGAGGTTTTTGCCCCGAGCGGCGCTCGATGAGACTCTCCTCGATCCGGGTCTTCTTCATCAATTTGGAAGGGTTTGAGCATACTTACGTGGAACACCGGATGTACCTTGAGTTTTGGAGGCGCCCAGCTTGTATGCAACCTTTCCCACCCGATGTAGCACTCGAAATGGCCCCTCGTAGCGACGGATCAACCCTTTGTGCACGTCCTTGTACCGAAGAACCACGTGCAGCTTGGCCAGCACTTGGTCTCCAATTTGGAACTCCACATGCCGTCGCTTCTTGTCCGCCCATTTCTTCATGCGTTTGGAGGCTTTGTGTAGACACGCTCGGGCCAAGTCCGCCTCTTCTTGCATATTCTTGGCGAACTTGTACGCGGGCGGGCTACTCCCCCGGTAACCCGAAGCAATGGTGCTCGGGGTGTTCGGTTGTTGCCCAGTTGCAACCTCGAACGGACTCTGGCCGGTCGACTCGCTCCGATGCAAGTTGTAGGAGAATTGGGCTACGTCGATCAACTTCGCCCAATCCATTTGCGTAGTGCTCACGTAGTGCCTGAGGTAGATCTCCAAGAGTGCATTGACCAGCTCCGTCTGACCGTCGGTTTGGGGATGCAAGCTCGTTGACATGTTCAACTCCGACCCCAGCAATCTGAACACTTCGGACCAGAAACGTCCCGTGAAGCGGGGGTCACGATCGCTCACGATCGTTTGTGGCACCCCCCAGTACTTCACCACGTGCTTCATGAACAGCTTGGCCGCTTCCTCGGCCGGGCAATCCTTTGTCGCAGGCACAAAGGTTGCATATTTGGAGAACCGGTCAACTACCACCATTAGCGTCCGACACCCTTCGGACTTGGGTAAATTGACAATGAAGTCCATGGAAATGCTTTCCCATGGACGGGATGGAATGGGAAGAGGTTGTAACAAACCTGGCGACGATCGTTGCTCCAACTTGTCTTGTTGGCAAACCAGGCAAGTCTTCACATATGCCTCCACGTCGTCGCGCATTTGGGGCCAATAGTACCGCTCTTCTACGAGGGCCAACGTGCGGTGGATCCCTGGATGACCCGCCCACTTTGAGTCGTGGCTCTCGCGCAAGATTTCGTTTCTCAGCTTTCCATAGAAGGGCACGTACAACCGCCTTCCCTTGGTGTAGAGGAGCTCATCCTCGCACCAAAACTGTCGGGTTTTGCCCTCCTTGGCGTACCCGATGAGGGCTTGGGCTCTTGGATCATGCGCCAATCCCTCCTTGATGCGGCCGACCCATGGACAGCTCGGTCGACTCATCGTGTGGCTCATCAGTTCCGTATTCCGACTCAGCGCGTCTGCCACGGAGTTGGCCTTCCCCGGCTTGTACTCCAGCGCGTAGTCGAATTCTGCCAGAAAATCCTACCACCGAGCTTGCTTCGGACTCAACTTCTTTTGGGTCTGGAAGTAACTCGTGGCCACGTTGTCCGTCTTCACGATGAACTTTGATCCCAGGATGTAATGTCTCCACGTCCGAAGGCAGTGCACCACCGCGGTCATCTCCTTCTCTTGGACGGTGTAGCGACGCTCCGTGTCGTTCAGCTTTCGGGACTCGAACGCCACCGGATGTCCATCCTGCATAAGAACACCACCGATCGCATAATCGGATGCATCGGTCTCTACCTCATAAGGTTTGGTGTGGTCGGGTAACGCCAACACCGGCTACTCGGTCATGGCGGTTTTCAATCGGTCGAAGGCTCTTTGGCATCGATCCGTCCACTCCCACGCCCTTTCTTTCTTCAGTAGGTCCGTGAGTGGCACGGTGATGCTCGAGTAGCTCCGCACGAACCGTCGGTAGTAGTTGGTGAGGCCCAGGAATGACCTCAACGCAGGTACCTTCGTCGGCGGCTCCCACTCGACGATCGATTGTATCTTTGCCTTGTCCATCCGCACACGTCCACCCCCGACGATGTGCCCCAAGAACGGAACTTCTTCTTGGGCGAAGGCACACTTCTCACGCTTGACGAACAGTTCGTTCTCGCGCAAGGTTTGGAAGACCTGCCTTATGTGCTCGACATGTTCTTCCAACGTCCGACTATATATGACAATGTCATCTAGGTAAACCACAACAAACCTATCTAGGAAAGGATGGAGTACCTTGTTCATCATCGTGCAGAAAGTTGCCGGAGCGTTGGTCAAGCCGAACGGCATAACCAGGAATTCATAAGATCCGTACCGCGTCACGCAGGCTGTCTTCGGCTCATCCCCCTCGGCGATCCGAACTTGATAGTAACCCGAACGAAGATCCAACTTGGTGAACCATTTAGCACCCCCAAGTTGATCAAAGAGATCCGCAATGAGCGGGATCGGGTACTTGTTCTTCACAGTCAGCTTGTTCAGCGCCCGGTAGTCGATGCACATCCGGAGTGACCCATCATGCTTCTTTTGGAATAGGACCGGCGCGCCGAACGGGGCTTTTGACGGCCGTATGTAGCCCGCATCGAGCAGCTCTTTGAGTTGCTTCCTCAACTCTTCTAACTCGGGTGGCGCCATACGGTAAGGCGCCATGGCCGGCGGTCGAGCGTCAGGCACAAGCTCGATCCGGTGATCCACCTCCCTCTTGGGTGGCAGCTTCTTCGGCAGCTCCGAAGGCATAACATCTTTGAACTAGTCGAGGACTTGGGTCGCTTCCGTCGGGACTTCTTTCCCTTCGCCCTTGTCGTCCTCGATTTTCAAGGTCGCCAGGAAGGTCACCTCTCCCTTCCTTGTTCCTTTGGTGAGTTGTATAGCCGAGATCATCTTTCGATCACGCTCCGACTCACGATGGACCGGAATCATGCATTGGCTACTCCTTTCCAACACACATATGCATTCCGCAAAGGGAACTACAACAGCTTGGATCCTATCTAGGAATTTAATTCCAGTGACTATATCGTAGTCGTCAAGTGGAATTACCTCTAGAGTCTCCTTGCCTCTCCATGAGCCGAGTTGTAGCTCCACGTCCCGTGCAACCCCGATCGCAGGGACTTCCTTTGAGTTTACGGTTTTGAGCCAGCTGGCTCCCTTCTCAACCCGTAGGTTAAGCTTCTTCGCGGCCTCCTCCGAGATGAAGATGTCGGATGCTCCTGTGTCCACGAGCGCACTCATCGTGGTCACTCCGATCTTCACGTCCGCGAACATCAAGCCTTTAGGCTCCTTTGCCTTATTGATCTTGATCGTGCTAAGGAGTCGCAGCGATCCCAACCGCGCTTCCTCCCTAGGCTCATCTTCTTTGCAAAGAGCGGCCAACTTGGCTTTGTTCGGGCAATCCCGTGCCATGTGTGGGCCGTCGCAGAAGAAGCAGCTATAGGAATGTACCTTCCTTTGCCCACCTCCATTTTGTCCAGCATTGGCCCGGTGAGGATGAGGACCATTCGGCGGTCTAGCTCCAGTCGGGCGATTGTTGAATCTACCCCGATCTCCCCCACCAGTGCCTTTGTCCCTTGGACGAGTGTCCGGTCGGGATGTGGAAGGCGACGCCTTGTACTCCACGAGCGACTCGGCTACGGTCATGGCCATAGTGAGGTCTCCCACGTTGTACCGCTTCAACTCTTGCTTTGTCCATGGTTTGAGACCACCCATGAACTGGTGAAACGCTTCAACTTCGTTCATCGAGGGGATTTGGAGTAGCAACTCCGAGAACCGCTTGATGTAGTCGCGCACACCACCCTTTTGCTCGAGACGCTTCAGCTCGTCACGAGCTTCCTCCTCCGCATAAGCGGGAAAGTAGTTCCGTCGAAACTCCTCGACGAAGCCTACCTGTCGCGATAGGATTCCCGCACCTATCATCCGACCGACGACGCCACCACAATAAAGCACTATCCGCTAAGTACATGGATGCAGTGTTTACTCGTGTTTGGTCGTCGTTGATTCCCATGGCCTAGAAGTACCGCTCCATGTACCACAGAAAGTTGTCCACGTCCTTGGCCACCCGCGAGCCCCGGAATTCCTTTGGCTTCGGTGTGTCCACCCGTGGACCTTGCACCGTGATGACACCGTTCACGCGTGCAGCTTGTGCCTCAGCGAGCTTACCCGTAAGCTCAGCAATCTCCGCGCGCATGGCCGCCATTGCCGCCTCCAAGGGTTCGTACCTTTGTGTTAGTTCTTCCTGAGGGTCCTCAGCAACTCGTGGCGGAGTTCTCCCATGCCGGTCTTGAGCTCTTGCACTTCCGCAAACAGCTCCTCCTTTCCGGCGTCAACTCCGTCCACGGTTTGGGTCAGGTCATCGACCGATCCTTGGACATCGGAGACGAACAGCTCTAGCTTCGCCATCCGTTGTGCAAGATCCCCCATAGGCTCTTTTGAACCACCACGGGTCTTCTTCCCTTGGACACCACCCTTCTCGGCGTTCCGCCCACGATCAGCGCCGTCTTCACCCAGGACTAGCGCCTCATCAGATCGTGGATCAGCCATTGCACTTGCGCTTGGATCGCAAATTAGCTCTGATACCACTTGTCACGGGCCGATCGATCAACTCTCGATCAACTCTTGATTCACCCGTGCGGCCTTAAGGATTTACCCCTAAGCAGCCTTTCTCACACTCGACTCACAACGAACTTCTAGAGAGATAAACACTTGATGAGAGAGAAGCTCTGGATTTTCATATATGTTGTGAATGAATTACAATGAGGGAGGACACCCCTTTATATACAAGTATAAGGCAAACCCTACCCGTAGATCTCCCTTAGATCTAACGGTGGAGATTGCACCTCCCCATCTACCAACCACTTGCATTCATAGCCAACTACCAGCTACTCGCATTTATAACGTATGCGTACAAATACGGTATCACCCGCCCCTAGGAGAATACTGTACATCTCGGGACTATAGGTCGAGGGTCATCACGTGTCACGCCCGTGCCTTGGAAACCTCTTGGACATGCTAACTTTCGGGCCGTGACACTTACATGGTATTCCTGTAACGATCACATATGATCGAGACTCTAGGTTTACTTCAAATTTTTGGCGAAGTCTCCAAAATGCCTTAAGGACAAAGCTTCAATTTAGTACTACTTTTCATCCTCAAACAGATGGGCAAACGAAAAGAGTGATCCAGACTCTAGAAAACATGTTGAGAGCCTGTATTATTGATTTTAAGGGAAGTTGGGATGAAAGGTTGCACTTGATAGAGTTCGCCTATAACAATAGTTTCTAGAAAAGTATAGACATGGCTCCATATGAAGCATTATATGGAAGAAGGTGTAGGACCCTTATCTGTTGGAATGAAGTAGGTGAAAGGAGATTGATAGGACTTGAACTAGTTCAAGTTACTACTAAAGCTGTTGAAATTATCAGGAAAAGACTTAAAACAGCCCAGAGTAGACAGAAAGACTACACAAATAAGCGTAGAAGACATTTGGAATTTAATATAGGAGATCATGTATTCCTTAGGGTATTTGCTATGAGAGGAATATCTCGCTTTGGAGTAAAAGGTAAGTTGAGCCCTAGATTCGTTGGACCTTTTGAGATACTTGAAAGGATAGGGGATGTAGCCTATCGACTAGCATTACCTCCTAAGCTTGAAAACTTACATGATGTGTTCCATGTATCGATACTGAGGAAGTACTAGCCGGATCCTGGTCACATACCAGTCGGATCCTGGTCACATACCAGCCTGATCCTAGTCACATACTCGATCATGAAGCCATCAAAGTGGATGAGAAAGTGAGGTACATTGAGAAGCCTGTGCAAGTGCTAGATCGAAAAGAACAAGTCCTACTGTGACATCCAGATTTTTGGGTTTCGATTTTGACTAGTTAAATTGGGCGTTTCATCGGCGCGACTATACTGTTTTTCTCAGAGTTGGCCACTCATGAGATAACTAGACTAGCTGGGTAAGCTATTAAGGACTTTAAGGCAAATAGACTTGAGAATTTGACCAGGAATCGACTTCTCGACCATGCTCATCTTTAGAGATCATTGCGGCATAGTATCAAATCGATTTGAAGTTAGAGATATGTCGGTTCCACTAAGATGAATGAACGATCGTGGGTGACTCCACTAAATTGAAAAATTCTCATCGACCAGCACTAATTTGATTTTACTATCGTTTTGGTACCCCGTGTCCATATTTGAATCCTCGAGATCTTCATAACAACCGAGAGTCGACAATGGGTCAAGTGGGTTCATCATGGCTCGAAGAAAATCGACCATGGGTCATTTGACTTAAAAAGTTATAAAAACTACCCGGTAGCCTAGGTCACACTCAAAACGCGTCTAAGTGAAATTAACCGCCAATCTAAGTCCGATTTTAGAAATTGAAGATTCTGTCATGTCATAGGTCATTTTAGGAACATCGGCTTAGTCTCAAAAGATTTTTCGACAACCGAGACTTTTTGGGAAACAATTGAGTTAGGGCCTTTTTTTTTATCAGAATTTGCAGAGGACTGTTTTTATTGCGAAATTGGGATGCAAGTTGGATTATATCACGAGAAAAGTCATGAAATGGACAAGGATACCTTGATGAATTTATTTGGGGTTCAATTGAATTTGTTGGTTTGATAATTGAACAAATTTGAGTAAGATTGAAGAGGGAAAACCTAGAAAAATTCGTATGCCATATATACCCCACCCTTTGGCCTACCTAAATGCTTCTAGAAGGGCTTATTTTTGTCCACAAATGGAGGGTGGAAGACAGCTGGATGGTGGGCCAAGCTTGTGATGACCTAAGAGACAGAGAGAGTGAGAGAGAAAAGGGGAAACCGGTTCCCCTTTCTTCTTCCCCCCAACGTTGCCTCTCTCCCCTGCATGTTCCTCTTCGGTTCTGCTCGACGCCATGGAAGCCAAAGACTAAGCTGCCATCGCCGCCTCTCACTGCAAACCACTTGAGCTGCTCGCGCGCACCGAGCCCGCCGCCGAGCTGCTATCCATGCGCCTCCGCTCCCTCTCTCCTCTACCTCTTTTTTTGTTCATCCCCCAGAAACCTAAGACCAGTGAAGCCAGCAACCATCGCAGCCACCGCTGGAGCCAAGACCACCATCTGCTCGACCGCACGCCGCTTGGCCGCAGTGCATCATCTGCCCCTGTCCGAACGAGCTACTGTTCAACTCTTGTTGTGCCTTTGGTCGATCTCGTTCGGCCACCTCAGGCCGCCACCTGGCCACCTCCGACCACCGTCGGCCTCGCCGGAGCTCCGCTAGCCCTTCACCGGCCTTGTCTAACTTGAATCAACCCCAGTCTGCCCCAACCGTCAAAGAACAAAAGGTTACAAAAATGGGTATTGCAGTGGAGTTTTGGCCCATTTTGGCCGTCTTCCTGAGCCCGGATGCTCGGCCCACTTTGAGGAAAGTCGATCCTCGTGTCGAGCCCATTGTTTTGTGTGAGTTTTGCTCACTAATGCCTTCTTAGTTTGCTAATTATACTTAAAGGTTGATTAGTGTTAGTCAAGTGTAATTAGGTGGTTAGATTACAATGGATTAGAGATTATTAGTGAATTGCATTGCATATTACTGAAATAGTTAGTGTACTTAGATAGAGAATTACCTATAGTATTTATTGGATGCTTCTTGGGATTTTTCCCGACCCTTATTAGGTGTTAAATAAACAATTCAGGGCTAAATGAAATTTTTAGGAATTAAATATTAATTTTCGAAATTATTTATTTAATTATTATTTTTCCGAAAATTCAACTAGGATGGCCAGTGACCGGGATTTTATGCTGATGATCATGGCACAGTCCGTTTATCTAATTTAGCTTTATATTGTGCTAAATTGGAATTATTGGGATTATTTATTTAAATTTCAAAATTATTTATTTAATTATTTATTTTTCGGAAATTCAACCGGGATGGTCGGTGACTAGAATTTCATGCTAATTGCAGTGGTGCTTTCTATTTATATAATTGAGCACTGGTTTGTGGAAATTAAGTGAGTTGATTAGTATGTGGGGATTTATCCTAAGTTTGATCAGTGTCGGTCTTGCATTAAAATTTGACTGTAAAAGGCTATGAGATGAACCTCGAAAGCCGCCAAAGTATGGCTGTACTAGTAAGGTCGAATTCTGCCACCGAATTTGGAATCGGTCGCGCCCGTTGGGCCGTAAATTGCCACCTGATAAAGGTCGCGCCCATGGGGCCGAGTATTGCGACCTATAAAAAGTCGCGCCTAGTAAGGCCGTAATCTACCACCTATTAAAGGTCGTGCCTATGGGGCCGAGAATTGTCATCAGATAGGGGTCGCGCCTAATAAGGCCGCAATTTGCCACCTAAAGATAGGTCATGTCCTTTGGACCGTAATTGGTAGCCAAGAAATTTGATAGATTGTGCTTGTGGAGCCGTGAGAAGATTTGAGATTGAATAAGTGAGACGACCGGAGAATGGTCGGATTGGCCTGTAATTGACTAAGTCGATTGACCATTGCTTGGATCTGATGTTGTAAATTGAATCGTTGAATTGAAATGACCGATGAACAGTCCGGTTTACTTGTAATCGACTAGGTCGATGGATCGTGATTGTTAGGGTGCCTATTGAACTATGCTAATATGCAGGTGGAATCTGAGACTAAGGTAAGTCCTCTTACTCGTGTTGTACATAGGCAGCCTTAAGGTTATTGGTTTACTAATCAGGTCTTAGGAGGAAGAACTTGCTGAGATGTAGTCTCATCCCAATTGTAGGACAACATTTTTGGACCCTGATGAAGAACCTGAGGAGAAAGAATCCGAAGAGGAGTATCTGAAGGAGAACCCCGATGATGATCCAGAGTAGGATCCTGATGAATTTTGTTGTAGTATCAATTTGAATAGAAACCAATCTTTTTAGCATGGCTTGTATATGTACATAAGGGTGTTGGTTTTCAAGTTCGAATTTCTAGTCCTACTTATATATCCGATTGCTTTATTGTCAGGGGATTTTTATAACTGCTTCCGCATGTGCTATTAAAAAGGAAAGGGTCGGCGATATGTAGTCCTAGGATATCACATTTTTAAAATCGACCAAAGCTGAAGGATGGTCACGTGATCGAAGGTCGGGGCGTGACATCCTTTTTTTGTGGTATTAGAGCAATAGTTAGGTATTTGAGTGATAAGATGCAATGACCTATGGGATAGTAGTAGGATGACCTTTAAATTCATGACTGGTGCATGTCTTTGATAGCGGATTGGTAGAATTGTTTGTCAGGTGTGAATTGCTTGCTTTTAATTATTGTGAATTGGGAAGGCAGAGTGTTGACTCTTGCCAACTCGAGTGTAAGAGTGCCACCGCAGGTCGGTACTAGTGTAGTAGCGTTGAATGATCCGAAGTCCGATAAGATCGATCTGATACAAGTGGTCCTTGGGATTTGGATGAGCCATTAAGATCAGTAAGATCAGGATCAAGTTGTTGTTGTTGCTACCTTTGTCGAGGTCTAATCTAGAAGGTTAATCAAGGGATAGAATTCGATATCTGAGTGAAGATTCAGCGCAAGCAGACTCGGAATTCGGTCAAGGTAAAGATTGATACCGAGGGAAGGGTATTCTATTCTCCCCAATAGGAAGAGTGGTATAGTCAGGTCAGCATCCAGAAAATGGAACATGTTGTTCTATGGAAGACGTTATGGATCAATTTCGTGTATTTTGAGGATAGGAATTTGTGGTAAGTGTCGCCAGCACGAACAATGATTTATGGGGTATCTGCATAAATAGATGGAATCTCGACAACGATTACTGTTGTCACTGTCGATAGGACAGGTCAGAAGAAGTGCGCTATAGAACGCATTGTGGAATTTTTGGGATAGGTCTCCGGTATAAGAAATAGTGCATGCTGGCACTTCACAGGAGGTAGAAGACTGACAAGATAAGTGCCAAAAGTATGGAAGAAATGCATGGATTAATCCTGTTTGAGAATGGCTAAAACATGCTATGAGGGTAGTTAGTACGGTTGTCAGGTGAAAAACTATCAGTGTGAGTCCGACGGAGCATTGATACTGATATCGCAGGTAAGATGCCATTAGGATGGCAAAAGGAATAGGAACATAATTGACTATGCTGTATTCAATGAAAGAACGTTTTGAGGTGAATTCATCATAATGGTGCCAGAGAGTGTTAAGAATACACTTGTGGAATTTCAATTGTATGTTAAGGTTATAAGAAAAGGATCATTGACTAGAGTTGCACTTGATTGGCCGTTGGTGTATAACTTTATCACCGAGTGCGAAAAGAATTAACTTTTGGAACATCTTGTGATGATAAATTGTCATGGTGGATTAACCCAACTTATTCCAGGAGCAGGTGGAAGTGTCGAGTTTTACTGAGAGTTGAGAAGGGTCGTCGACTTCTTTAATCTCATCACTTGAGGCAATCCATTTGTCAGACGGAGGTTGCCTAGGTTACTTAACGATTGTCAAAAATATGACATATTGAAGAATTGAAAATTTAGGACTCCTCAGTAGTCCAAGAATTCCTGGAAGTGTCGCCAAAAGGATGGTCAGACCATCGCTAGAGAAAGAGATAGAATTATGATCGAGCTAACATCTGGAACAAAACCATTCTCTAAAATTCCTTACCGATTGTTGTTATCTAAAATGATAGAACCAATGGTGCAAATGTCAGGATTGATGAATGAGGAATTTATGCATATCAGTGCATCACTTTAGGGAATATCAGTTTGGTGAAGAGAGAAAGGAAGATGATACATTGCAATCATGCATCAACCATTGTCAACTCAATTAGGTGACAATGAATGATAAGTGTTCATTACCGAAGATCATTGATTGGTATGACTAGTTATAAAGAGTGTAGATGTTTTCAAGGTCGACTTGAGACACAGATATCGTGGGGATTGGACAGATTACTACAAAATGTTAGTGAGAGAATTTTCAGCATCAAGATCATTGCGGGCTTGACCTCTTAAGAAAGAAGAGAAATTCATCGGCATGGACAAGTACAAGGATAGTTTCCAGAGCTTAAAGGACTGAGTACGTGTTGATACAGCATGAGAAGATTGTTGCATAACCATCCCGCCAGTTGAGACCCAATAAGTGGAATATGAAACAATGTCATGAATCAGAATTTTGGCAAGACTATAATGGTGTTATCTAATATCACCTTGGAGGAACGAAAGAAGTCATTGATGCAGTGAGTCGAGAGTTTTTAATTGTACGCATCTTGGTTAAAGCATGGACCTTACTTGAAAAGAGTTCGAAATTTGGTTTTGAAATTTGAAGTAGACTACCTTTTGAATTTTATGGCCACCCTCAGAATTGAATCGGATATTCATGTTAGAATCAGACACTTCAGTGGACAGACTCAAAAATTCAAAAGATTATGTAAGAGGATACTAAGAAAATGAGAACTAATTTTCAGATTTTTGAGGATGGAACGCTAAGCTTTCGAGGATGATTGTGTGTACTTGAAAATACCGAGATTTAAAGAGGAGATCTTATCAGAAGCTCGTCGTAGCAGCTTAAGCTTTGTCCAAATAGTACGAAGATGGGTCAAAATTTGCATCAACAGGATTAGTAGACCGGTATGAAGATTGATATCACTGACAGGTTGCAAGTGCCAGATGTGCTATTAAGTGAAAGCAAGGTATTGCAAGTGGAGAGGACCTTTTTAATCTCTCGAGATCCCCATGAGGAAGTGGGAACACGTCACAATAGATTTTTGTGACAGGTCTATCGAGGAGTCAATGTGTTAATAATTTCATTTCGGGTAGTAATTGACAGATGGTTGAAATTTGCCCACCTTGTGGATGTGCAAAAGGATCTTGATTTGATTGAGCATACATAAGATTATGTGCGTCAAATAGTTCATCTGCTTAGTGTAACCGTGATTGAGTTATATCGGGTCTAGACCAGAGGTTCCCAATTTCAGCAGATCAGCAAAATGGTTCCTTTTTAGTCAGTGCAGAATAGAGTGTATGGAACTTCAGTTGTTGAGTTGAGATCAGAGAATGAAAGGTCACAGCATAGAGCTAGTTCAACAGTCAGTGGAAGCAGAGTCGTCGGGAAATTCACGCAGTTAAGCGTTGAAACCTTTGAATTTCAGGTTGAGAATCCTGATCTCCCTTGGATGTCGCCATGATGGGGACATCTTGAATTGTTAAGAAATGAGAGCTGGAATCGTTTAAACGGTGGAATATTTTGAGTTTGAGATCAAATAAGGATTTTGACCTTAAAAGGAAAAAGGAAGTAGTTTGGAGCACCGTCAGTGCCTCTAGCCGAGTGGTACCCGGATGAGGCCACGGAGTCCGAAGTCGGGAGTTTGAATCCCCGACGCGGCAGTTAGCCGCTTAGTGGAAAAAAATAAAAAATAAAAAGAAAAAAAAGAACCAAATTTTTGCAGCTTTTATTTTCGCGAAAGTGGATGAGTGTTCAGCATTTTGAATCCATAATAGTTTGGGAAAACTTGCAACTGATTTGGCATTACTGCAGTACATAAAGAGCAACTTGGGAAAACTGAAGAATCGATGAGACGACAACACCCCCACCTTTTTCTTTAAGGATTGGTAATGGTTTAAATTTCGAGGATGAAATTTTTATAAGAGGGGAAGAGTCGTGACATCCAGATTTTTGGGTTCCAATTTCGATTAGATAAATTGGGTGTTTCATCGTCGTGACTATAGTGTTTTTCTGTGAGTTGGCCACTCATGAGACGATTAGACTAGCTGGGTAAGCTATTAAGGACTTTAAGGCAATTAGACTTGAGAATTTGACCAAGAATCGACTTCTCGACCGTGCTTATCTTTAGAGATCATTGCGGCACAGTATAAAATCGATTTGAAGTCAAAGATAGGTCGGTTCGACTGAGATGAATGATTGATCATGGGTGATTCCCCTAAATTGGAAAATTCTGATCGACTGGCACTAATTTGATTTTATTGTGAAATTGGGATGCAAGTTGGATTATATGATGAGAAAAGTCATGAAATGGACAAGGATACCTTGATGAATTTATTGGGATGCAAGTTGGATTATATGACGGGAAAAGTCATGCCCAAAGGTGTGTGCCGGAGGTTCCTCGCGATGCCAGATTGTGTGCGAGTGATACGAGGGATGCAAACATTGGTCCTTGGAAGAAAAATGAGATCCTTTTGAAAATTAAAATCGGGAATCGAATCATGCACATGTGTGTGTACATATGGCATGACGCATGAATTGCCTATGACATTGAATTGATACTATTTGACATTGAGAATGCGATCATGAAGGCTTGAATGGATCTCATGGGAATATATACGTGATTGTATGGATGATATGAATCATGCGTATGTATGTGCAAATGGCATGGGACATAAATTGCCTTAATGAATGAATTTCATGGAAATACAAGCATGACTGCATGGTGATATATGTATGACTGCATGGATGATATGTGCTTTATTCGTGATACCTTGACTGTCTTGTCTGATGCACTGTATAGTTTGATGGATCTTTACTGCTGAGTGGTTGTACTCACCCCATTTGGGGACTAACATTTCAGATTGAGAGATGCCTCTGTCACCAGTCACGCGTGATACTTTCTATGGCTTACCATCTGATGTTGAGGTTCAATGCTCGGAGCATTCTTGTGTTGGTGTTCATGGACTAGTGGTTATCCGAGTTCGAGTTTTAGTTATGTATGATGTGGGTCTAGCTAATGGCCTTGTAGTCTAGGAGTTCCTGTCCGTGCATGTTCAATGCAATGGGGTGATGATAGGGATGTTGCCGCCGCCGCTGGCCGATGCACCGGGCTGGGTGTGATTGCGTGTGTGACTGGTAGAGGATGACACTTTTTGGATAGCCGACACTGGATGATGGATTGATGGACATGTCTGATGTGGGGTCGGGTACTTTTGGGTTATAGCTGAACTTAGTTAAAGCCTTGGCCTTTTGTTGTACCGACTTGAGATGTCCATCATAGTTATGTAAATAAAAGTGGCTCAGCTCTATCTTTTATATGATGCGTAGTTGGTGTGCATTGCATTATTGTTATTGGAGTATGGGATAGGGAAATTTGATTATGCTTCCATTATATGAATTGCGCTGGGACCAATTCAAAAAAAAAATTAATTAACCCCCAGAATTTATGGACCCCCTATAATTAAATTGTATCAGAGTGGTATGTTAATAGGATAAGTGAAAGGTACTTGTGGTGACCCTAACGGATTGGGGGCCGTCAAGGGGTGCCACATTATAATAATCGTAAAATAAATACTTGAGGATAATTGATGTTAGGAATAAAGAGACGATTGAAATCCCTCCAAAGTAGAAGGTATTCTTTACTTTATATAATAGTATAGATGAAGTTCGGATCCTTTATAAACCTGATGGCTCTAACTATCAACATAATAATATTTCAAAATCAAATAAAATCTACCTAGTGAAGAAACTCAAAATGCAAATCTTCCACCGTAAGCTATGTGACCTAATTCTGACTATGCCAGTAGTTTATACATGAACTTTTCTATTTACAAATATATATATATATATATATATATATATATATATGAAATTGTTATCTTATTGACTTGTCGATCACATGTCTTAATTTCATGATTTTTGAGAATCATATGGATATTTAATTTAAATATTTTCTAAAATGGTACAAGCTGGATTTTAATAAACTTCAAAAAAAGGCATGATAAATGGACTATTTTAAATTATTTGGACTCCATGAATTGTATTGTTATGAATGATTGTGTCTTGCTGCATGCAAGATGATGATTGGAGATGCATGTATGAATTCAAAGGATGAAAATGATCTTGATTGCCATCACATCGCATGCCATGTTAAAATTGAACTATAATTGAAGATGTGAATTGAGATAAATGAGAAGGCCGTCGGGGGTGCGAGCCGACGTTGCCCCGCGAGTGTTGGGATGCCTGGCTAGAAAGGTACGGCCGATTGCCCGGTGGCCTTGTATCTTGGATACATGTGGGATGCAAACATCGGTCCCAGGAAAGAGAAATGTGGCGGTCCAAAATGAAAGGATGAAATTGAGAAATTGAAATTGAATTATGCATGAAGATATATGCATGACATGATGATGATGATATATGCATGATGTGATGATGATGATATATGCATGACATGATGATGATGTTATATGCATGGATGCATGGTAATGATGATGGTACATGAGATATGATGATGTTATATGCATGGATGCATGGTAATGAGGATGGTACATGTGATATGATGATGATGAGTGCATGGATGCATGGAAATGATGATGGTACATGTGACATGATGATGGTAAGTGTATGTCATGATGGTGATGACTATATGATGATGTATGTATGATAACATGTGCATGATACCAAGGTATGTTGTGCATGGATGCTTTAATGACATGTGATGCTATGATTGTGATGATTGTGTGGCATGATGCATTGAGTGGTTTATTGATCCTTTACCTGCTGAGTGGTTGTACTCACCCGTTTTGGGGACCAACATTTCAAATTAGTAGATGGATTGAGCAGTTGGATATGACTGCGAGGAGGAGGATAGCAAAGGAGGGAACTTTTGGACGCCGACACTGGTTGATGGACCTTAAGCGCACGATTATGGGAGGAGATGTCGGTCATCTTTTGAAATATAGCCGAAGAAGACTGCGGCATTTTGATGTACCGATGAATGATGTCCATCTAGTTTAAGTAAATAAAAGTGTTCGGCTTTAACTTTTATAAGATGTTTAGTTGGTGTGCATCGTTTTCTGAATATAGAGAGGGGAGTTGTTTGATGTGCTTCCGTATATGAATTGCGCAAAGGACCGATGAAAAGAAAAATGTAAACCCCCAGGTTGTATGGACCCGCTGCAATTGAAATGGTATCAGAGTGACATGTTTATTAGGGAAAGAGAATGGTAAGCAAACTGTGGCGACCCTATCGGATCGAGGGGATGTCGACGGGTGCCACAACGATGGTCTCCAAATCAAGTAGGTTGGCTCTACTAGCAAATAGATCTACTAGCCAAGCATCCATTCGATGTGTGTTGTAAGCTAATATGTCTATCTTGACTTTGGGGTGGGACCAAATTCCCTATGTCGATGGGCAGAGTAGAAATATATGTTAAGTAGTTTCAGGGAAATGGGATGGGCAAAGCTGACATACTGGGTCGGGAATAATGTGTCGTTGGAATAGGTTGTCCCTTGTAGAGAGCGCGTTATGGCATAACTACCACAGGAAGATTTTAAGTTTGGGGGTGGTCTTCGCTTTCCAAACCTATGGCCATAACAGGGGTGGCGTTTTGTAGGATGTGGATGCATGGGTACTAGCAATGCTGTGACATGTTCTTTTGAGAGAAGTATAGCCACTTTTCATTGTATATAGTCCTGTCTACGTCCCTATCCAAATAAGTTGGTCTGTATTGGAAGCAGAGCATAGCTGTATGGCGACAATGTCCTCTATAGTTTAGTCATCAACGCTACTTCGGAGTAGAGGAACGCTCCAAGTATTATGTTTTGGATCTATAAAGCTAGCCACCATCTTGTGCTCTCCACTAGGTGTTGGCCCGCCAATGATTCCTCTTGGTAACCATTTGTCCTCACGGACTTGTATCATCTACCCATTACCAACTGACCACTGAAGCTGATGTAAAATGGAATCTTTTCCTAAGAGTAGACTTTGCCATCCCCAAGATGGTCTAGTTCCTTTTGCTGCATGCCATAAGTCATTAGTGTGAAAATATAGTCATTTGAAAACATGACTTCACAATGATGATGGATTTTGGAATAGGCGCCACGCTTGTTTACCAAGAAGTGCTTTATTGAAGGTAAGTAAATCTTGAAATCCAAGCCTCCCATTATCCTTCCGCTCTTTAAGTAGGTCCTAGCTTTTCCAATATATTCCGAACCCAGTACATTTGTTTTGCCACCAAAACATGGCTATTTTCTGCTCAATAGACTTACAGATAGAGACAAGAAGCTTAAATATTGACATGGCATACTATGGGAGTGCTTGTACCACTATTTTTAACAAGGTTTCCTTCCCTCCTTTAGATATGAGGTTCTCTTTCCACCCGGCCAGCTTTGCATTAACCTGCTCCAAAATCAAAGCAAACAAATCTTTTTTGGGAACCCCCAAATCAGACGGCACACCAAAGTATTTGCCAATTTTGTCAAGCATAGGTACTCTTAATTCTCTAGCCAGGTTTTGCTTTAAACTAATAGGGCAAGCTCTACTGAGGAAGAGTCTTGATTTGTTTCTATTCACTACTTGGCCCGTGGCTAAATAGATTTGTTGCAATATGTTTGCTAAATTTTTGCATTCTAGGAGCCGGCCATCTAAAAAAAAGATTACATCATCTGCAAAAAATAGATGAGATAGGGTAGGACACCACCTATTAAATTTGATCCTTGTTAGATTTCCCATGTCGACGGCTTGTTGGATAAGGATAGATAAGACATTAGCCAAAAGGATGAACATGTATGGAGAGAGGGGATCGCCTTGTTTGAGCCCCCTTTATGACATCCTAGATTTTCAACCCTGTTTTCTACTGAAAAAATTGGGCATTTAATTGATACCTATAGGGCTATTCTTAGAGCTGATCACTCTCGAGATAACTAGATTATCTGGGGAAATCATTAAGAAATTTTAAGGCAATAACTTGAGAATTCGACTAGGAACTGGCTTCTTGATTGTGTCCATCTTTAGAGGCTATTACAATACACTATAAAATCAATTTGAGATCAAAGATAAGTTGGTTCGACTAAGCACCACTAAATTGGAAAATTCTCGTCGGTCGGTACTAGACGGATTTTCTTATTATTTTGGTACCCTATGCCCATATTTGAATCCTCGAGATTTTCACAACCACCGAGAATCACCAATGAGTCGAGTGGGTTCATTGTGGCTTGAAGAAAATCGACCACGGGTCATTTGCACTTAAAAATTTCTGAAAGTTACTAGTAGCCTAGGTCACGCTAAAATCGTGCCAAGTCCATTATTTGAAATGGAAGTATTTGAGTGCAAAGCATTGTGTTCTTGGCCAAGTATAGATGTGTGTGTGGTCACTAAATGAATCCGTCATGTTGCCATTCACGAAGGGGTTCTTGAACAAAGCTCCTCAGTGGGGTGCTGTCTAGGCGGGGGTTCTAGACGATACCATTAGCGATGGTGATTTTGGAACGAAGCTCCTCAGTGGGGTACCATTTAGGTGAAGGATGCTAGATGATGCCATTCGTGAAGGTGATTTTGGAACGAAGCTCCTTAGTGGGGTGCCGTCTAGGCAGAGGATGCTAGACAATGCCGTTCATGAATAGAATTCAGAACGAAGCTCCTTAGTGGGGTGCCTTGGCCATTGGGTTGTAATAACTGAAACACACTTGAATGGTTGATATGGTTGCTCCTTATTATGCGGTAAAATTTGTGGCATTGAATGGAACATGTCATAACGATTTTACCTTATAATCAGGACCCCTGATGAGTGGAGTCACTCCCCTTTGTTCAAACTTCAAATTGCCACTTTCTTTCTTCTTGTTTTGTCGACTTTCTTTTTTTGGTAAATAACTTTTTTTTTTTACTTAGCACATCTTCAAAATTACATTTAAAATTATTTTGTATTTCGACCGCGAATTATTCTTCATGGGTAATGCCTTTCATTATTAAGAAAAAAAAGAAGAAGAGAAATTCTAAACTTTCCTGCCTAGTTGGACTTCACATGTGCTACTTATGAAATCAAATTTGGACATGTCTGTTAGTCTCCGTTCAACTTGACTCAAATACTAACTTGGATTTGTCCTCATGAAATTCGAGGATGAGAATTTACAATGACAATTAATCTCCATCTTTAGGATCCTAATTTAAACCTAGATTATAAAATCATATAACTAGATACATATAATGAAAAGAAATAAGCCTACACATCAAAATAATAAAAAACACGACATCATGCCAAAGTCAATCTTTTCAAAGAAATTCAATGCACAAAAAAGATTTAGGCGTCAAGATTGGCTTTTGAAATTCATGCGTTGGTCCCTCTAAAAACACTTACCCAATTCATTTTATGACTTACAACCATTATTAACTAATTGGGTTCTATCTTGAAATTATGTATCAACCCTACCATTCATCTAGAAATTACATGCATTTGCAAGAATTAAACATGCATTTTAGACATTATTTCTCAATCAATCAAACAAGAAAGTGAATTGTCGGTGGGTTACTTATTACTAGAGGTGTTAAAATGGGTCATAAATGGGTCACTTGTTTATAACAAAAGATAGTTAAATGGGTTTCACAATTAAAGGTTTAAGATAGGTGGGTCTTAAGTGGGCTTTTAAATGGGTTGGGTTGAAAACTCATCTTTAACAAAAACATTATAATTCCTCCCTTCTCTCTTTAACTTTATAAAAATCGAAATTATAATTTTTTTTATTTTTCTTTTCTCTTTTTCTTTTCTTCCTTTTTTATCTTTTTTTTTTTTCCTCCTTCCTCCTTCCGGTCACCGGCACGGCGACGGCCGGCGACCGGCCAGGCGAGCCTTGAGCTTGCCAGCGTTGGACGAGCTCGAGCTCGTCGGATCTGGCGAGGCGGAGGCTCGAGCCTCGCCGATCTGGTGAGACTCGAGCCCGCCGGCGTCGGCGAGGCTCGAGCCTCGCCGATCTGGCAAGCCTCAACCTTGCTGGCATCGGGCAAGGCTCCAGCCTCGCCAGTTCCGGCGAGGGGCGAGCTCGAGCTCGCCGGATCTGGAGAGGCGGAGGCCTCGCCGGCGTCGGCGAGGCTCGAGCTCGCCCGATCCGGCAAGCCTCAACCTTGCCGACGCCGGTGAGCTCGAGGCTCGCCCGTGGCCGGCTCGGCCGTCGTCGTGGCCGGCGGCCAGCCAAAGAAGAACAAGAAGGAGAAGAAAAAGAGAAAAATAAAAATAAAAAAGAAACAAAAAATTATATTTTAAAAATAAAATAAAATTAATTTAAAAATTAATTTTAAAAAATTAAATTTCGATTTTTTAAATAATTATTTTAAAATTTATAAAAATTGTCCATTAAATTTATATTGTATAAAACTATTTTAGCAATACAATTTTTTTAAAAATAATATATATAAAAGCTTGGAAGTATTTTAATAATATAATCTTTAAAAAAGACATAGGAATAAGTTTTTCAAATTTGTTAAATATGAAAATATTTTATTAATATGAGTTGAGTCCGGTCGGGTATGGGTCGGGTATGGGTCGGGTCGGGTTTGGGTCAAAAAATTTACATTAAACATAAATGGGTCATAAATGGGTTAATGGGTTAGTTTGGGTTGGACCATTAATGACCCGACCCACCCGTTTTGTGGCTCTACTTATTACCAAGGGCATGCGCCAATTATAAACATAGACATTTCTAATGAACGGTGTGATTATATGCATGAGGGTACGTGTGATGTTTCCAAGACATCTTTTGAAATCATCCACGAAAAGTTTTGAGACAAAGTAATATCTTAGTTATAAAAGACATTCAATTACTAAGGCTAGCCTGGGGCTCGCAAAAATGCAGTTCAAACTATGACTTTCACAATATCAAATCAGGATTTGTAAAAAGTTTGAAAATATTCAGGATTAAGGAATATCTAGACTATGAAACACATTCAATTGTCAAGGCTAGCTTGGGGCTTGCATAAATGCACTCAAAGTGTTGCAAGCATTTTAAATATGGTCCAAATCACGAATTTTCCTTAAGACAAACCGAGCTTTTGGAAAAGAATTTCTTAAAAATTATTTTTGGGAAACATCACATGTACCAAAGTATCTTTAAATTTGATTTGGAAAGAAGATTCATTCAAAATTATTTAACAATGAATATCAAGGTATTTAAAGTAACTTTCATGGATATGGAATGACCTAAGTTCATGAACAAACTAACTTAAGAAGTTTATCTAAACAATCACAATCATGTTCACAGTAGGAAATTTTAGAACAAGCATGTAAAAAGATCAAAATTGGACAATGTCTAACGACAATTTGGGGATGAAAAAATTCTTTTAACATGCATGACAAGATAAAAACAACTTTTGTCAATAAAGTTTTCCTAATGAAACTACACATGATTTTAGAAAAATTAGACAACAAGCAACAGCATATCAAAAAATTAACAAAACAGCAGGACACTCAGCCAATATCACATGGATTTATCCTATCAAAACAAATCTAAAACTCATCAAATTTTCACACAACATAGCCAATATGTTGATAAACAAGTTTCAATAAGAGGCCAACTGGAGAATCTTAATATAAAATATAGGAAAAAAATATCAAAGTTTTGTCTATAAAGGGTTAGAACAAGGGTTCGAATTCGATGCATTGTCCAGATTCTGATGTAATTTTGAAAAATTAAAAAGTGGTCCAAACAATTAGTGATTTGTGTGAACTCACTGGTATGAGAAACCTTCAACTGTGTCTTATGACTTCCTAGATTGGCTCTGTTTCAAACTAGATCAAATTGGTACCTTAAAATCAAGATCTCTAAAGGTGCGCATGTCGGCATCTAAAAATCAAAATACAAACATACATTAATAAATCTCAAAGCCATTCAAGCAATGCACAAATGGCATGGAAAAATCACATGTGATATAAAATTAGATGCGACAAATAAATGGGGGTGATTATCTAACCCCAAATTGGCAAGAGAAAATGACATACAATTCGATGACAATACAAGATGACTTAAGATTTATGATGAAATACTTAAGGGTTTTTAAGTGAACATGCGCTCTTATGGCACACATTTAACATGCAAAATGACACTCAAATGCAATGATGTAAACATGTATTCAAACCTTGTAACATGTAATTTAAGTGTGAAGATGATATTATCACAAAATTCGGTTTTTAAATGTCTCAAACAAGCATAGCAAGATAAATATATGACAAGATTTCATTTCAGCATTAACTTCACAGAACGTGCATGATTTCAGCTATCTTAAGACATGCAAAAATCTTATGAAAAATCTTACATAGAGATCGAAACCTAAATGTAATCACATGAATTGTAGCAAAAATAACAAAATAGATATGCATATCTAAATTATGTGTTGCTGTGTTGCTGCAACACATTCTCACATAAACTTATATAATTAACTCACTTTCCAATGCCAAGACTTTGCAAAACATGCATCAAATGAACATATGCATCCTTCATTTTAACTTTCATGAAGGGTTTAAGATCAAACAAGCTCATTTTTTTACTCAATTTTACCAAAACATAATTCGGAGCAATGTAGGACAAATCGTCCTATATTTGGATCTAAGTAATTTTGACCTTGTTAAACACATCCAAAAATTCTGAAAAAATTGGAAATATTCTCTACATTATTATGAGCAACTTTCATGAAGGAAAATTTCTCCAGAAATCAACATTGAAATCAATAAAAACATGAAAAAATTAAAGATCAACACGGAATTGACTGACCTAGGCTCAGAATCTAAGTGGATGTGACCTAGCTAAACACATCCAAAAATCTCGAAAAAATTACAGGACATGAACAAAACTCATTTATCCAAAAATCATCAAAGAAGGCTACATGAAAATAGTAAAATCTTATTTCAAAGCAAGAAGATAACCAAAAATACACTTGAATTACTACATAATTGCTCATCTTTGGAGGTATTTTCTGAGGGTCAAACGACACTCAATTAGGGTGTGCAAACTATTGATTCAAAGCTTATGACGTGTATTATCTAAGGCTATGAGGACTTGAGTTGAATAGAGGTCTTTTCAAACCTTGTTTTGGCCAAATCATCATATCAGTTTTACAAAATCAATCACAATCATTCAAGTTCATTATTCAATAACACTCAATTGTAGCAAATCATCATCCAAATCCATAATCTAACATATAATACTCATATATTTACTTAAAATTAAACCCTAGCCCCGGCCGGCTAATCTAGTCTTGCTTCACAGGGTTCGAGATCGAGAAATTACCTTTTGATGTGGTTTTTCTTGATTTTGATTGTGATCGATCGGATCAAACCCTTTGGATTGATCCAGATGGATCATTGATCTCTAGAATTGCAATCTGATTGCCACGAGCTGCCACAAGACTGATTGAATCACCTGCAGCAAGAGAAAGTAGAACTAGTCTAAAATTGGATTTGTTTAGATGCTACTAGAAGAGATCGGGCTGATTAGAAGCCAATCGGTGGTTTATTGGCTGGTTCCTCACCATAGCTAGGTTAAAAATCTTTAATACAAGTGATTGCTGGTGATGGAGGCGCTAGTGAGCTCTGGTGGTTGCTGGTTTGGTCAAAAACAAAATCGATCCCTCTTGGACTGATTTTGAAGTTTCCAAGGGAAATCAAATCGCCGGATAAGAGGAAGACAGCAATTGCCTATTGCTGGAACTTTTGCTGGAAGGAGGGAAGGATGAGGCTTGTCAAAGGCTAAGGGCTGGTGAGCCGTCAATTTAAGGTCGGTGAGTGGCGGCCGTAGAGAAGGCTGGTTTGAATCGGTTGAAGAGAGAGAGAGGATAAGAGAAAGGAATGGGTGGGAAAAGAGAGATGGATAGAGAGAGAGAGAGACTGATGAGAAAGAGAGATTGTGTGCACAATAAAGCCCCCTAAAAAATGGGGGGAAAATGAGCTCATATATTACCCCCAAACCATCCAATTTCGTCTATTGGTTCAATCTAACAATCGAAATTTTGATCCACTAGTCAAAACTTGATTTTGAAGGCTCCAATAGGATCTAGAGGTGCCGGGTAATTGATCTGGTGGATTTGATTTACGAAAACCTGAGCCAAAATGCAATTTTATAAAATCCGAGAAACAATATTCAGAATTTTTGGGAAATTGAGGGTTTATAAATGAAATTGGCACTGTCACGATTCTAGAACAGGTCACCAGAGGTCTGAAACCGACTGGCAAAGGGCTGAACCGGCCATCTCCACCGGTGGCCAGTTAGGCTAGTTAGACTGGTTCGGTTTGGTTCGGTCGATTTTTGACCAGTTTAGTCTGGTTCTTGTCATTTCACCCACTTGGGACCCCTGTAGGTCCAAAATTTATGCAATTTGGTTTTTCAATGACTGAATTGGAAAGTAATTTTACCCTATTTAAAAATAAATAAATTGACCAATTAAAGTACAATTAAGTTAATCAAACATGATGAAAGTAATCCAGGGGTCTTTAATTAACCTAATTGAATGATTATTGCAAAAAACAACTAGTTAAAACCATGGGTGCTTCGAATTTGGCCTAAATGGCTAAAATAGTAAAATTTCCAATTCAATAGGCAAAATTGCAAATAAACTAAAATTGAACTCAATTAATGTCACAATTATCCTATCTAATGAACTACTCATGTGTAAGATCACTTAATGCATTCAAATTGACCTTGACTTGAAGCACTCAAACTTATGTTAAAAATGAAACTAGGCCTAATGTCAAAATTGGATCTAGATTTATGAAACTAAACCATAGTTATGAATTGGTTAATTCGAATTTTGACAACTAAAATTTAATTGCTTGAATTTCTTACACTTGGAAGGATAAAATTCTTCATATTGATAAATGTTGGTGTGAATTTCCCAAAATCAATTTCGAATTTAGACTTATCTTAAGGAAATGAGTAATCCAGTTGGTTAAGCATTCGAACAAGCAATCGGTGCAAAGGCGAACTCTCCATCATTTGGATTCAATCCATCATTGACAAGAAGGCGGAATGACAATAATCGTCCGTTCACAATTTATAAAAAAATGATTTTGATTCTCTAATTATGGCTCAAAATAGCAATTCACATTTTGCCACGGCAAAGTGGCACCCCTCGACGGCCCCCGATCCGTTAGGGTCACCACAAGTACCTTTCACTTATCCTATTAACATACCACTCTAATACCATTTAATTATAGCGGGTCCATAAATCCTAGACGTTAATTTTTTTTTTTTGAATTGGTCCCAGCGCATATAACGGAAGCATAATTAAATTTCCCTATCCCATACTCCAACAACAAAATCAATGCACACCAACTAAAATATAAAAGATAGAGCCGAGCCACTTTTATTTACATAACTATGATGGACATCTCAAGTCGGTACAACAAAAGGCCAAGGCTTTAACTAGGCTTGGTTATAACCCAAAAGTACCCGACCCTACATCAGACACATACATCAATCCATCATCCAGCGTCGGCTATCCAAAAAATGTCATCCTCTTCCAGTCACACTCGCAATCACACCCAGCCTGGTGCATCAGCCGGTGGTTGCAGCAACATCCCTATCATCACCCCGTCGTGTCGAACATGCACGAACAGGAACTCCTGTACTACAGGGCCATCAGCTAGACCCACATCATACATAACTAAAATACGAACTCGGATAAACACGAGTCCATGAACACCAACATAGGAATGCTCCAAGCACTCAACCTCAACATCAGATGGTAAGCCATAGAAAATACCACGCGTGACCGGTGATAGAGGCATCTCTCAATCTGAAATGTTAGTCCCCAAAAGGGGTGAGTACAACCACTCAGCAGTAAAGATCCATCAAACTACGCAGTGTAACAAGCAAGACAACCAAGGTATCACAAGTAAAGCACATATCATCCTTGCAATCAAGCATATATCATAATGCCCTCGTGCATAAATCTCCATGCAGTCATGCATATATCACCATGCAGTCGTGCATATATCTCCATGCAGCCATGCATATATCACCATGCAGTCGTGCATATATCACCATGAGATCCATTCAATGCCTTGGTGATCACACTCCCGAAAACCAAACAATACCAATTCTAGTTCATAGATAATTTATACACCAAACCATATGCACACACATGCGCATGATTCAATTTCCATGTTGATTTATTTTCAAAAGGATCTCATTTTTCTTCCAGGGACCAGTGTTTGCATCCCTCATATCGCTTGCACCCAATCTACCATCACGAGGAACCTCCAGCACACACCTCCGGGCATCTCGCACTCCAACTAGCATAACAAGGAACCTCCAACACACACCTCCAAGCATCCAGCACACACCTTTGGGCATCTCGAAACTCCCGAGGACATCTGGCACACACCTCTAGGCATCCCAACACTCCCGAGCATTGTCGGCTCACACCTCCGACAATATCATTATCATCACAATGTATATTCACATATATGTCTCACTTTCAACATAGCATTTGATGCAATAATATCGAAGGTCTAAACCAGCTTTTTGATGTTATATGACATGCTAAATGTTACCACATATGCAGCATAATTAACCACCCAAGACATTATATCTCATAGAGCAATTCTTTTGTTCTTGAAAATACAGCAATTTTCGGACAAAGCAGAATGCACTCTGTTAGTTAAAATTATGGACAAATTAGTAAACAATCTTAATAAATTCTGAGAATTTAACATGTTATAAAAGAGATCTAGAGAAGAATATTTCATGAATAACACCATGTCAAAAGAGCTTCATACGAGTCGCTACAATCCATGCCTCACACCCTTTAAAATTTCAGAACATCGCCATTGCACAGTTTCATTCACAAATTCGGTCTAAACCTTAAATCAGCTCAAAAATTTTGAAATTTTGATATGTTATATAAAAAACCTAGAGGTAAAAGTTTCATGAAGAAATCAACGTCAGATTCGTGATATATCAAAAGCTATAATCACCATAACCGTCCCTAACCCTTGGCAACGATTTCCAGATCTAACCATTTCAGAGAAAAATCATTTCACCGACCTATACTTGTCCGTTTCTTCTCAAATTTTAGTATGTTACTCCTCAAAATATCATCTACAACTTTCATCAAGGACACAAGATCAAATTTCAACAGGATAATTTTATAAAATTCATGGAATCACAAAGGGTCGGACTGTCCTTACATGCAACAGCTTGCTTGTTCTAGAAAGACTACCACCATTCACTCGAATTTCAACGTCCAACATCACGACTCAAGCATCTTCAATACCCATTACACTTCACACACAACCACAACAAGCAAAATGTAGGCTAACGGACTTTACTTGCCTTAAATCCAACGAAATCAAAGCAAGGACACGGCGAGTACAGGTCTTCAAACACAACACGATCGACGATGAAGCTAGGTGCACACACAGTAGGGCAGATCTTCTTCTTCCCTCACCGAAACACCCTCACTAACAACTCTCTCTCTCTCTCTCTCTCGGTTTTCTCTCTCTCCCTCTTGCGCGACAACCCCTTGCTCACTCCAACCTTCCTCTTTTCTTTCACCTTCATGATTAGCTAGTAATCATTAACTTTGCATGGCAATGGACACTTGCTTCATCTCCCTTGCCACTTGTCACTCTTCATGCAAGATGTGGGCTTCATTCGGCTGGGCTTGGGCCAGCCTTGGTCGACCGAATGGGGGAGATAATGGGTTGGTTTTAGGCAGTTTTGGGCCTTAAGAAATCAGCCCACTCCTTCTTTTAATAATCCACCTTAATCCCCACTTATATAAATACCTAATTACAAATTTATATGGCCATAAAACTTTGTAACATAGATCAATAAAAATCCAACTTATAAAGTTCATGGCCAAGAACAAAACTTCCTTGTCAATTTATCATTTAGCACAATCCTTGATCACACATGGACATAGGATAGATTTTCTAGCAAAACAAATGTCCATTAAATGCTCGGCTTTGATTAATTGTAATCCATTGGCCTAATGGCTATAATATGTCCGATGGCATTTCCATCACCCTTTCATAGGTCGTAATGCATCTAGAGATCGCTATGAAGTTTTAGGATGCCACAGTAAATCGTAAAATTAAATGCATAGGCAGATTTAACATAGTCCGTAAACTAAATGTTGAAGAAGAAACTACACCTAATTATGGCTAAAGTAAAAGTAGTTTTATTTTTGATTGATTTAGAACTTAAAACTGAAAAATCTACAAATCAAGGTTCTTAATAGGATTTTGTGAAATTTTGACACAAAATCAAATTGACATTAAAAGAAATGTATTTGTGTATTTTTTTTTTTCCATTTTTTTGTCAAAGGTTTGATCAAAAGTCAACCATTTAGTTGATTTTTCCTAAAAGTTGATTTTTGGTCAAATCTTTGAATTTCGATAAATTGATTTGACAAAAGTGAAATTAAAGCTAAATGGAATCTTTTATGGGTAAAAACTCAATTTTTGACCCGATGTTAACTTTTGGTTAAAGGGTTGACCAAAAAGTCAACCATTTGACTTTTTAGATTTTTCTTGAAAATGAAGTATAAATTGATTAAAAATGACCATGCAAAATAAAGTGAAAAGCAACATTTTGACTAAGAAATGGGGTTTCGTCACAATCATAAACTTAAATATCAATTTTTACTATTTTAATGGGGCATCTACTAAAAATCGGGGAATTGAAGCACGAATTATGCATGCATGGTGAAACATCCCTTCTAAAGCTAACTTTATAGTGTGGCTTGCTTTTACTTAGTTCTTGCAAGACACATCATGACATAGATTTGGCCAAAGGAGTTGCAAATGATATTCTTGAGCTAGAACCAAGTTATAGTGTTGCTTATGTTTTACTGTCCAATTTATATGCCATTGCTAGTCGGTGGTGATGTGTTGAGATTAAAAGTGACCATAAGAGATAGAGGGATTGTGTCATGATTCCAACTCCATCACCAAGGTCACGAGCAATAATGGTTATTTTCGCGACATCTCAAGTGCATTGCCGTCCCATTTCTTTTTATCTTTTCATTAAGCACTTGCGGAAGCGTACATACAATACCTGGACAACAACAAGCAACTAGGGAAACAACCATTTAAAAATATACAATTACATAAGTTATATTTACAACCATTTTTGTCATGGGCCATTATATTTACAACCATTACATCTTCAAAAGGCCGGGGTAAACCTTAACTCCTCCAATGAGACTGCAACCCCTCGGTACCTACAAGACTGAAAGGATGAAGGGTGAGTTTTGGGGAAACTCAATAAGTAAAACCCCTAATTCTCTACAGGAAGACATCTCATCATCCAAATTTAGTAGGTACAATAGTTGTAATGCAATATCGATGGTAGATCAATAGCAAACTTATTACTATACCTCAACTACATGCAAATGTCCATTGCAACATGCTTCAATGCATGCTTACCTTCAAATTGTCAATGGACATATCAACATATCATAGTTATGTATATACCGGCACTCATGCAAATTCATTTATTGTTGTCCGGCTCAACTAGACCCTCCCGGCTCAATCGAGGCATCCAACTTTAAGCTGGCATCTTGGCTCAATCAAGGCATCTCGGCTCAACCGAGGCATCACAGCGATAGCTCACTAAGGCATCCAGGCTCAATCCAAGCATCTTGACTCAACCAGGGCATCCTAGGGCTAGCTTACTTGAGGCATCCGTGCTCAAACCAAGTCATCCTAGCTCAATAATGGCATCTCATTCAATGAACGAGGCATCGTCGCCAATGCTATGTGGTTATGGGCATTTTTTCCTCTTTAAGTGCACACACAAGCTGGTTTTTCATCTCTTGTCTTAGCTAATGTATGTAAGGCCCAAGGGCATGCTCATTCAAGTGAGTGTGCCATGATCCTCAACATCATATTATAAAAAATGCCAAGAACAATTCATGGTTTATGGCTTAGGTTGCATGCCTAGGCCAAGGCAACTTGACGTCGATTCCAAGCCGAGCGAACCTTGACCTTATCTTGGGGCATTAACACACTTAAACATGCAAACGTGACCAAACACACAAAATAACATTACATCATACACATGGCTTATACGAGTGAGCACACCACTAAATTCAATGATGTAACAAGAGTTGGAAATTCTAGTTACCTTTGATGAAGGGTGGCTTACAAAGGAAGGGTGGCTTACTTTGGAGGCCACCCTTGGGGCTTACTTTGGAGTCCGAGAGAGAGTGACGTGAGGTGGAGGGCGTTTAAGGAGATATAAGGTGGATAAAATTGGAGCAAAGTGAGGAAAATGAAGAGAGCTCCTCATATTTATAGCCCTTGGAGCCATTATTACCATACCAAGCCATCTATTATGATGTTTCCAAGTGTCCCACCTAAATTCCTTGGGTGGCAAGGCTATGGGTCCAATAATTGAAGCCTAAATGATGAGTTGGAAAGCTAAAAAGCCTTACTTGGCAACCTAAGCTCATAGGCATCATCGATAATGACCCGCTTTTCACTTTTCCATTGGTCCACCTATAACTCACATTAAATGAGCATTTGATGGAGTTTGACAATAATAATGCCAATACCAACTCGGCAAATTCTAAAATCTTCGGTCATTAATGAGGACCCGTGTATCGCTCTCCAATTGTTCTATGTGTATGCCACTTTTCTGAATATCCAAGATATTTTGGACCACAACCATGACCTTTGAAAAGTCAAGGGACACCTCACCTTTTTCATAAAGGAATTCTAGAGTTTTCTTTCTACTTTATTTTTTTTTTTGGTAAGGATCTTTCTACTTTCCTTTCCTTTGTTAAGAAGGCAAATTTTCCTTCCTCAATAAGGCAATCTAGAAAATTCTATCATCCAAGTTGATTCTGGGGCCGAGGAAGATATCATTAGGTACACCTCAACATGGCATTTAAGGACTTGAGTCCAAGCTTGGGCATGACTGATACCTCTTGGGTGATAAAACAGTTTTGAACAATTTCTAAAATCAATGTCTTTACCTTATCAAATGGAATAAAAAACTTATGAAATTTTAATATGTTTTAGAGAAGACCTTAAGAAACATTTTTCATGAAGGAAACTTGGCCAAATTTGTGCTGTGGAAAGAGCATAAATTCACTTAACACAACCCAAAAAATCGTCGAGAGCAAGCGGGGGCCATGTTGTCGAAGGAGGCAAGGGTAGGGCAAGGGGGGGCAAGCGGCATCAAAGGCGTCATTGGGGGAAGAAAGGCGTTTGACGATGGCGTCGAGGGTGAGTGGTGTTAGGGACGAGTTGGGCAAAGAACGAGAGAACTAAGGGTAAACAACAACAAATTGATTTGGGAGTTTTTACTTTTAGGAACCGGGAATCGAGAACTGAAATCAGCCTCTTTAGAATTGGGAATTGAAACAAAGCTCTCCAATTCGGTTCTCGAGTTCCCAGTTCTACCTGGGAACCGCACTCACCTTACTACTAATCGCGCCTCCACAGCACACGTGGGATAGCTGGACAATACTTGGGTGGCAATACAATAACAGCATGACAGCAACACAACCTCTTGGCTTCGTGAGGACCAAGCCGAGAGAGAAAATAGACGAGGGAGCTATGGCAAGGCTGAAAATTAGCTTCCTTAGCTCCAAGACTTGGCTACAACCATGAGAATGGCAATGCCAAAGGTGGTCCGACATCGAGGGCATGACAGATGATTGCCAATGAGGGAAACAATAGGAAAAATGATAGAATAAGCTTGAGATGAAGATGATGATGGGGATGGGTGTTTGGGCTATGGCAAGAGAGAGAGAGAGAGAGAGAGAGAGAGAGAGAGAGAGAGAGAGAGAGAGAGATTGAGAGCAAGAAAGTGAGGAAATGAAAGAAAGTGAGAGAGAGAGAGAGAGAGAGAGAGAGAGAGAGAGAGAGAGAGAGAGAGAGAGTAGTTTTCTTTTTCTTTTTCTTTTTGGGTGGGGGGGAGGAGAGAGACAATTAGATCTAGCCCTATAAATGCCCATCCCATCTCTAATTCTTAAATCACTCTTGACCAAGTAAATGAAGGCTTCTTGAAGAAGAAAAATCCAAGCAATTAATGTAAGATATTTGCACTTGAGTGGATAGATTTAGGGTAGGTTAGCTAGGCTAGGCTAGATTGGCTGCAAGCTTCTTCATTTGCTACCCAAACATGTTTGTGCCGCTCCATTCTTGTCCAATTCCAACTTTGCCCTTTTTTCTTTATTTCCAATTAGGGGCAATTTGGTCACTTTAATAAGATTGTGCACCATTCACGCATTCATGGACTTGAAAGTAATTAATGCCAAGATTGTGAAATAATGGCTTGATGGACTTGGAAAGCCCATGGCCCTCCTATTGGGCCACCCACCTCATGGGCGTGTGGCCCTTGGGCCGCCCATAATGGGCATGGGCCCATTGGACTTCCCAACATGGGCTTGGGCCCACTTGGGTCCTCGTTCGTGACCCACTCCTAGCGTTTTGAATTTCCACAATCTGTTGACAATAAATTGAATTTTCACCCTAAAGTGGCATTTTCAATACTTTCGTGGTTTATCGATCCTCATGATAATTGTGAGATCCTAATTTTCAGGTTCTATTTTTTATTGAATAAGGTGGTCTTTTCATCGACACGCCTATTGTTCTTTTCCATGAGTTGGCCACTCACGGGATAACTAGTCTATCGGGTGAAGCCGTTAAGGAATCTATTCGCAATAGACTTGAGAATTCAACTAGGAATCGACTGCTTGACCGTGTTAATCTGCAAAAGTCATTATGGCACCATCATAATCGATCAAAGACCAAAGATAGGTAGATTTGATAGAAGTATATTAGTGTGTGGGTGATTCTAGCTAATTACAAAATTTCTGTCAAACGGCACTAGACCGATTTTTCTATCATTCCTGTACCTTGTGTCCATATTAGAAAACTCGAGATTTTCATAACCGAGAGTTGCCAATGTGTCGAAGATGTACAATGTGGCTAAAAAATAATCGATCACGGGTCAATTGCACTAAAAATTCCTAAAAGTTACCTAGTAGGTTATGACACACTAAAATCACGCCAGATTGAAATTAACCACGAATTTAAATGCGATTTCAGAAATTCAAAGTTTTGTCATGTCACGATTCATTTTAAGAGCATTGACTCACCTTCCAAAGATTTTTCTACAAATCGAGATTTTTGGCAAAAATTTTAAGTAGGGTTGTTTTGGACCGAAAAATTCAATGGACCGTTTTTAGTTGCATTTTTGGGATTCAAGTTAGACAAATTGATGAGGAAAATTAATGCGAGGGATGATGGCATCTTGGATGGATTCATGGACTCCAAATTGTGTTCAATTGGTGAAGAATTGAATAAATTGAGTGGTAAATGTCCCAAAATTCGTAGGTCTTGGGGTGTGCCACATTTGCACCACTTGGAGACTTGCTGAGGAAGCTTTGGTAGCGACAAATTAGCCGAGGAAGACAGCCAGCTGGTGGGGGCAAGCACTTGAGAGTTAAGGATATTTTGGTGGCCAGCCTTCTTCTTCTTCCTTCAGCTGTTTTCTCCATTTTAGTGAGTGTTTGAAAGCTTGAAATTCTAGTGAAACTGAGCAGTACACACCCTTTACCTGTTGATAGCCGCTAGAGCTCCCTTGCTGCCCAAGCATACCTATGAGTCCCACCTGTCGTCCGCTTGTCCCGCGCCTAGGCGCGCGTTCCTGGTCATCCCACGCCGTGCGTTCGTCGTCCAGGCCATCAACCAGGCCACCATTGCCGTCTAAGCCGCCGGATGTCCCGTTGTAGCCCCACTTGGACTGCTGCTACCGTTTGCCATCCCGCCTTGGCCGTTCCAGCCCGAGCAACCCTCCTTTGGCCTAGAGCAGAGCCAAAGCTTCAGCTTTGAGCTGAACCTTTGTGAGGTTTTTCTAGGCCCGTCTAGACCCCGCTTGGTGTCACCATAGGGTTCTTTATCACCCGCCATCACATCAATGTTGTCGTGAACTCATCGGAATGCTAAACCAATGAGTGTACTTGCTAAACTCTATTTAGGGAGCTAATGATGCTTAAGGGATGATTAGTTTAGGCTAATTAGGGTAGGTGGTTAGTTAGAACGGATTAGTGATTTAATTATCCATTTGTGCATGTTAGGTGGTTAGAACGGATATATTAAGGGCTAAAGTAGTCATACTATTTATCTAGATATGTTTGTAAATTTTCTAGACCCGTTTAGGTGGTTAGATTAGCGTTTCCGGCCTAAGTTGCTATTCATTGAATTTAAATTGAATTATTTAATTAATTTTGGTATTTATTTAATTATTTATTATTTTTCGGAAATTATTCTAGGATAGTTGGTGACAGGAATTTCATGCTGATTGCAATGGTGTGCTTAGTTTCTATAATTTAGTGTTAAATTGTGCACATTAAGTGGTGATTGTAATTTTGAATATTTAATTCAAGATTTGGAAATTTTGGTCATTATTTAAATATTACCGGGTGTCATGTTTTGACACCGGAAATGGTTATAAATACTATATCAAAAGTGGGATTTGAGAATGAAGGTATCGGTTTTTCTGGTTCAAATTTACCGTGTACCCACACACGATTATTTTTACTGTGTTTTTAATATTAAGAAAATGTGCCAAGTATGTTATTTTAATTAGTATATTTGAGTGCAAAGCATGATGTCTTGGCCGAGAATTAGATGGGTGCATAAATAGTTATGAGAACCCGTCCCGAGCTGTTGAGCTTGATGTGCCCCTATATGGATGATGCCCTATCAATGGATGCCAGTCGCAGTAGAGGCTGGACCGATGCTCCTTTATGGAATGTCGTCGACGTAGTGACGTTGCCATGCTCAATGGGGCAAGACGATGCCTGGCTATGCTAGAAGACCATTGAACTTCGAGTAGGTCATGCCCGTGTGTGGCCATAACTAGCAATTTGAACGTGTGCCGAGTGAAATTGACCGCCGGATTATGGGATGAAATTGTGTGGCACAAAATGGGACATGTCATAACAATTTGGCCTTGTGTTGTTGAGATGAAAGTGTTGGCGTTCCAATTGTTTGAGCATGAACTGTGTTGATATGTAGGAAGGATCTGAGACGAGGTAAGTCTCTATGATTGTGTGGCTATGTGATTTGGACGCCCTAGACATATTTCCTCCCTAGTCAAATTTTAGGGGGTGAACTTGCTAAGATATTCTCACCCCATCATGGGCTCAATATTTTCAAATCCTTAGATGGCAGTTCCTCCGGAACGTTTTGGATAACCACAGGCTATTATTGAGCGGTGGATACGTGTTCGGGTCCTTGGTAATCATTGGGTTTATGAGTTGATCATGACCATTGTCTCGATCGATGAGGGCCTACTTGAGAGGGTACCTCATTAATTCAGAGTGTGGTTCCACCATGGACTCAATGGATATAGGGTGGATCCCTCTAGGGTTTTGAGATTCCCGTGGTGGTTGTTGATGCCGCTTTTGGCGAGGGTGCAGCTGACCCTCTTGATGGAGCTGTAGAGGACCCCAGTGTCCCCGGAGCCGGTGGAGTTTGAAGGATCGGTGAAAATATCTGACTAGTAGGTCGTAGGACAATTCCTTTTTGAAAACCGATCTTTTGTAAACCTTTGTGTATAAACTTAGCTTGTGTATAAAGGTGTTTGGTTTGATGCGATTGTCCTACTTTCCTATCCCATGTTGTTTGTTCACAGGGGTGTTTTAATTCGCTTCTGCATATGCATTAAAATAAATGGGTCGGTGACGCGTCTTGTGACATTGCGCAATGTTATCGACCACCGAGGGATGGGCACGCGCTCGAGGATCGGGGCGTGACAATAATCTTACCAAAAGATTAGCCATCGAAATGAGTATGTCACACATAAAGTACATTTGGGAGTATGATGAATGGGCTAAGATTCACTATGTCAATTATCATGATTTGTGTGATATTTCCATTTGGAAGTTACATTAAGATAGGAATGGGTAATTTTTCGATTTTTGAAATGAAACTTTTATTGCAAATAATGTGAACACTAGCACCTGAATAAATTATCCATGTATCCTTGGAAATTGAATTAATCAAGTAATATGAAATACATGTAAAACTCCTGACTTTATCAGAAGAATCCAAATTCTTGAAAGCCCTCATAAGTTCGTGATATCGCTTATGGCTAATTGGTTGATTGAATTTGTCAAAATGTTTGAAAGGCCATCGAAAAATCATTCATTTTCCCTTTTCCCTAGCTTTGCATGCAATTTCTAGTAGTAATCAATTGTATAATGTGGACGCTTGCTATAATCACAATATAATTAATCTTTTCCATTAAAATTTCCTTTTGATGATGTGGCAGAAAATGGCCCATTTGATGGTTTTAAAACGGAAGCCATCCTGGCTTCATATGACTTTCGAATCCAATTAATGGAGAAAGACCTTATGGGCCATCCAATCCTGTTGATGGTGAGAAAACATGCGAACCGTCCAATCCTACTAAGAAGAATGTTAGTGGGCCATCGGATCCGGTCAGTGGATAGGATGCTCATCAGCCATTGGATCACTCGACTAGATTTGAACCGTCCGATCCCCTCTTGAAGTTTCTAGGGTCTTCTCAAAAAATCCAAAAAACCCTAGCTGCCCATTTTACCTCTCCTTGCCCTTTGTTCACAACTTCCCTCTATGAACCATTCATGTGAACAGCGAACACAATTCCATCTCCGGTCTTGAGGTGGTTGGAAGCACCAAGGTGTTAGCTTTCCTCCTAAATGGCAAGCTGATAGATCTGATCAAGTGTCGACATAGACTCCATAGTGAGAATTCGCAATCGAAAAAAAATGTATGATTCATTTAAAATGAGGAGAATTATGGTAATTTTTTCCCGTTCCCATATGGCTCGGTATTATTGTTAGGTCAATTCAGGCCCCTTTAGTTTCTCCTCGGCCGCTTTCAACTCATTTCATAAGGTTGAGAGTTTGTTGTAGACAACAGCTATAATCATATTCCCCTAGTTTAGATCTAAAAGGTGATGGGTTAATGAGAAAATCCTAACCCAATCTAATTTTCCATACATTTCTTTGATGTTTTCCTATATCTTTCTCGAATCCTCCGTCCGAGGTAGTCTGGCTTTGACTTCGGGGGTCATGTAATTCCTAAACCATGTTCGGACAAGTTGGTTGCATTTCCTCCACAGTTGTGCCCGATGCTCGTCAAACGGAATCGAAATTGTCCCATTGATAAATCTTGTCTTTGTCATTGGTGATCAAGGCTTGTCGGAATTTTTGTGACCAGCTTGAATGGTGGTTGATATTGGACAATTGCTGGGTAATGAGTCGTAGCTTTGGTCCATCGGCCGTCAATGCGTAAAATGGGTCATTGAGTTCCAAGTGACTGCTGGTGGCAACGTTCAATACATAACAAATCCGAGTTAGGGGAACCAGATAGGGATTCAATCCTAGACTTGTAAATCACCCAGTTCAAGCATATGACCTACATGAAAGAAACTCAGCCCAGTGGCTAAGCATACCCCTAACATGGTTGGTGAGCCTCCACTAGGTTGGGCCTGCTCTTCGGCGCCTTGATTCATTTGTGTTGGCCCATAAAACCATGGGCCAAGTACCATCTAGATAGGTAACCACTAGATGGACTGGCTTGCAATGGGTTATCCCTAGTTAGGTTGGGCTTGAGCTCCTTTTTCTTGATTCAAGACCTCAGTAGGTGGATTCAAGATATTTTCTTAGATGCTTGTATCTTGTTGCATGATCGACTCTTCTGGAGTTCGCTCCTTCAATGTTGATGAAGGATCTTTAGGCATGGTGTTGATAAGTAAGAGACGGTATGGAAAAAAATGATTTTATGGTTATTTTAAAGATATTTAGATACGGATTCCTACACCGGAGTGCTAACCTTGTTTTGTAGGTTAGGGTTCCCACAATAACATAGGTGTAATTCTATCCGAAGGGCAATCAAGGAAAAATGTGAAAGCTAGGCCAATAGTGTGTGCTCTGATACCATGACAAAATTCAGAGCAGAGGCAACAAGGGAAGAAAAAGAAACGTGGGAAACTTTTGTAGTCATTGATTATGTTGTCAATGTACAAAGGAATCATTATTTAACACAGATAATAATCAATAAAAAGGAATGATTATATTTCTCTAATCTACATGTATCATATCTAATCTTAGATTGATTCAAACAATCAATTACAGTTAGAATTAATCTTCGATATCGCTCAAATATATTCTCCGAAATCAGTGTCATATCTTCCAACAAAACATAAATTAAATGGATCCAAGCCATTTCCTCGAAGCTGGTAGGCAGTCTTCATCGAAAATTAGTCCATGTTTTTATACATATTACATATTTTGGTCCATACTCAAGCACCATGTTTTTCCAATGTTCTACTATTGTTAATAGATCAAATATTATATTTTGCTGGTAAACTTAAATGTGAATGTCATTCTATTTTCTTAGGTGGTCATGTGGTAAATTATTATATAGCAAGGAAAAAACTACTTCTTGAGGTTGGGATTGACATTTCAAGGAAGCCAACAAAGTTGTTTTTACTAATGAGCTCATGAACTAGATCACGAGAATCCACCATCCTAAAGTTGTTTGTCGATTTGTGCAATAATCGAGTCCACCAGGACCAGTACTAATCACACCATTCACTACCTTTCGGCCATGGAGAAGATTTTGTCACTCTGACAGCCTGAATTATTGCGGTGATACGCGGACTTTAGTGAAAACAAGTCCATGTGCACACACCTTTACATGTCTTGGACGGCCCTTATGCACCATCATTTTACAAAGTTCTGGTAGGCCGGCAGCTAATCAATAGTTAGAGAAAAATTATGAGTTTCTACCTTTATTTTATAGAATTATGTTTACAACATTAACACCCTCCAAATTCAAATTGGAATCAAAAGGAATATGCCCATCTATTCTATAAAGGACTAAGCCTTTAACGAAAACCATTTCATAAAAAATTTCATTCCAAATCATTCATCTGGATAAAATCTCTACAAATCTTACAAAATGTCCAAATCATTTTCAAAAGGAATTCATAAGTACTCTCAATTCTATAAAATTTGTTTGGTAAATGCCATTCTAGGTTGCTCCATCTCACTTCCGACGTGCTCCCGTTTAGTCCTCGTCATTCTTGTGACACAGAATGGTGATAGAAAGGGAAAGAATGAATCACTCAACAAGTGGCAATCGTCATTATTTCTATGAGATGAAGTAATAATTACTGCAATTTTTATGAATTGAGATAATGCACCGTAAAAATAACACCAATAGATATTCTCAAATAACATGAATATTCCATATGTTCTACATAAGTGAATGCATCACATAATGTGCCTCGTACCATTTTCCATATAGTAGGCAGTAAATATAAATGTCAACCACTTACATCAAGAAAAATCTATGGACACATTTTGCCAGGTAAGTAGATCTGACATCTCTGTCGACTATGTGTATTACAATTATTCAAAGTATATCGTTGTAAAAGAAATTGAGATAGTTAAACTCCTCTAAGTTAGAATACGAAGTCAAAAGTCTAGACTTAAAATTGTTCATGAAGCTTGCGAGGTATTTTATAAGCTTCCGGTTTAGCTGGGTTTTTGATCTCGTGCCCCTAAGTTATAACAATAATGGAAAAGGGCTAGACCAATTATATACTTAGCTGTATGTCTAAATGATGTCTTTTGAGTAGTCATGATTAAATAATTATTGATATTTTGAAGAAACGAATGCAAAGAAAACACGACTACTTGGAGGTTGAGACTGCCATTTTGAGGAAGTCATAATTTTTTTTTTTTAATAATTAGTGAGCATACGATAAAAACTAACCTAATGACATGAAATACTTCATTTTTCAAAAGAAAAACAAAAACTTAGTAGACAAAAGCAATTCTCTTGAATCTGGTATATCAATTGAAAATAGTTTTGTCGACCGATCAAGTGCATCGATAATTTAACAAATAATTTAATATAAGAACAAAGAAACTCATGTAAAATAAGATAATTCGAATTCTATTGTGGTATTCAGTCTTCAATGAAAATAAGTTGATGGGTTCACACCTAATAGATGTGTGGTCCACACACTTAAGCCCCATTTCTAATGTTATAGTTTTATTGATAGATCTAATGTTATTCTTTGTTGATATATTTGATTTTACATATAAAGATATTTCTTTTGAGGGGTGAAATGTCTTTATTATTAAGCAAAGAAGAAACAATTGGTGTGATTTCGAGAAAGCAGCAAAGTTTCTTTATCGGTGATCGTGAAAAGTCACCACTGTAAAGTTGTTTGTTGGTTTGTGCAATAATTGATTCTACTGGGACTAGTAATGATTTGTACCATTCTCGACCTTGTCGGCCATTTAGTTTGTTGACCTATCAACTTTTTCGACAATTTCGAGGAAGACAGCAAAGTTTCTTTTTCGGTGATCGTGAAAAGTCACCACTTTAAAGTTGTTTGTTGGTTTGTGCAATCATTGATTCTACTGGGACTAGTAGTGATATGTACCATTCTTGACCTTTGTCGGCCATTTGGTTTGTTGACCTATCAAATTTTTCGACAATTTAACAATAAATACAATATCCAACAAACAAACTCGTGTCAATCAGCCAATCTAAATAATCGATGTTATGCGGTGTCCATGAAATATAAGTCCACATGTCCACACTTATTAGATGTCTTAATCCATCACAAGGGCCATCATTTTCCAAATTTCTAATATTATTTTTTGTTGACCCTACCTAAAAAATTCATGCATGCACCTTTGTCCTCTAGCATAAGAATAAATGAACAAGAAGATTGAATAGTGAACGAACTACGTGAAAATTCTAAACAAATCTTAAGCTAATACTTGTTGTCAATTGTTGAATTTCATCATCTAATGGCTTCTTCATTGAAACCCGAAAGGAAATACCATGTGTTCTTGAGTTTTAGAGGTAAGGATGTTCAAAATAACTTCCTCGGTCATCTTTATAGAGCTCTTGATCATAAAGGAATCTACACTTATGTTGATAGAGAGGAGCTTAGGAAAGGAGAGCAAATAGCACCAGCGCTTATGAAGGCAATCGAGGAATCACATATTGCAATAATCATTTTCTCTGAGAATTATGCTTCCTTATGGTGTTGTTTGGAGGAGCTGGTGAAAATCATTGACTGTAAGAAAGAAGGAGATCTCATGGTCTTTCACTTATTTTACAAAGTGGAACCTAGAGAATTGAGAACAACAAGAGGGAGCTATAGAGATGCTATGGTTAAACATGAGTTCAAGTATAGGAAGGATTCAAAGGAAGTGAAGAGATGGGAGGAAGCTCTTTCCCATGCCAGTAACTTGTCTGTATGGCATTTGAAAGATGGGTAAGTAGAGTGGAGTCCATATTTTATTAAGTAGCTATTTTGCAAGTATAAAGACTGTTCGATAAAATAAAAATAAAAAATCTACATGCACATGGGTGTGAGTATATATATATATGCTTCATCTTATCATTCCTAAAAATCCTTAAGTGGCTTAAGTTAAAGTTAGAAATTTCATATAAGAGTTTAGTAAATTTAAGAATTAATTAATGAAGGCAATTGAGAAATCGCATATCGCAGACCTTGTTTTCTTCAAGGATAGAGTTGGCAAAAATTATGGACCCAAGAGAGAAAGAGATCTCATGGTCTTTCCCTTGTTTTACAAAGTGGATCCTAGAGAAGCGAATACCAAGAGAGAGGTACAAAAAAGTTATGGTTAAGCATTAGTCCAAGGTTGGGATGGATGCAATGCATATGGGAGGAAGCTCTTTTCAATGACAGTAAATTATCCGAGTGTCATTTGAAAGATGAGTAAGTAAAGTAGAGTCCATATTTTGTGTAAGAAGCTAATTTTTACAAGTAATTATAGAAATTTTTTGTTAAAAATCTTCACCTGCACCTGCATGATTCTAAGTATAATTATAAATGCTTCATCTTATAAATCCTGAAAATTCTTTGTGGGTTAAGTTAAAGTTAGTACTTTCATATAAGAGTTTGTAAATATAAGACTTAGTTAAAAAAGCAAAAAAAAATTTGGAAAAAGTGAAGAAAAGTTGATAATAAAAAGAAAATTAAGCTTGACAAGTAAAACAAAAATTGATAATCCAAAATTAGTTGGTAATTTAATCAGAGAAAAATTGATCACTCTAATTAAGATTGACAACTTCTAGAATCAATCAATAAGTAACTCAAATGAGAGTTGGCAACTCTATTAAAAAGTTGGTAAATTAAAGAACATAAGTCGCTCAAGTGAGAATTAGAAACCTAAAGCTAGTAGATAATTTTTAATATGACAAATGTCAGTAAGTCACTCTAATTTGTGTTGGTGATCTCATATAAAAGTTAGTAAATCTAATGCCGAAAGTTATGCAAATCTAATTTGGCAAGTTAGTACAAAATTGGTAAATTTCAAACTATAATAAAAAGGTAGGTGATTTCATAAGACTATTGTAAGTTAGGGATAATTTCAAATAGGGATCTGAAATGACTTTCTTTTCTCAAGAGAGAACCTGAAGTGAAGTTTTTAACAAACAAGGATCCAAAGTAGTTGTTTAGTCTCAAATAAGGGCCTAACTCGCCGCCCAACAAATAGATACATCTCCTGTGCATATTTTGTTGGCCTAGTCAAGGGTATTTTTGTAAAAAAAAAAATATTTTTTTCATTTTCCTTTGCCCTTGTTCATCTTATTCTTAATCCGACCTGTGCTTGTCCCTGTTCATCATCTTATTCATCAAGAACACTGGATTGGGGCACACCATTTTCCATTGCCTATATCAAGAACACTGAAATTGGGGCACACCATTTTCTGTTCTCTTAGGTAGACAAATAGAGAAAGACATCTACCTACAAATGTGGTGTAAGTATAAGTAGCAAATGAGAGAGAACCTCCTTGAGATGAAAGGCAAAATCATGGTTCACCATTTTTTGTGTATGGATTGCTAGGATGTTTCAAATTAGCACATGAGAAATTCAAACTATGACATCTCTCCTTTTCGAAGTGTTTCATGTATCCATCGACACTCATCCTTAATGTGAAAGATTCTGTATTGAGCGGAAGTTTCAGCACGAGCGCGAATGTAAGAGATGGCCACATAGGATAGGAAAGAATGCCCCTGACTATACCATGGTGAAGCGGGAGGAAGAATATCCATGGCTTGGAACCAAAAGAAGAAGATGATGAGTAAAGGTGAAAAAAGGAAAAGAAAAAAAAAAAAGAATTTGCAACGACCAAGCTTTGCCTTCTCTACAACCACCAAGTCCACTTCGCCAACCTCTTCTCCGGCAAGCACATTCGCTCCCAAATGTACAATAACTGCACCTCCATCCTAGCCTCCACCCATAGCTCCATCGACAACTTCGTCCTTTGCCCGGACTGTGATTCAGACATCGACACTACCTTCCTTCCTCTATCTATCCTAGATTGATGGCTTCTCCTAGTGCCCCTTCGCCCTCGAGCTCACCTTCCTCTAAGGCCTCAATTTGGACGGCATTAATCTATTGCCTAACGAAGAAGCATGTTTTTTTTTTTTATGGTCAACTAAAGAAGAAGAGCATAAACATGGAAGAAGAGTGAAAAAAAATAAAATTTAATATCCTTTTGGACGAAAATACCTTCGACTAGGCCATTAGAATACGCACATGAGATGCATTAGTTCTCCGGCCGGCAAGTCAAGCCCTTATTAGAGACTAAATGACTATTTTGGATTTTTCTTTGAGACAAACTCTACTTCAGGTCCTCTTTTGAGAAAAATATGATACTTCAAGTCCCTATTTGGAATTTTCCCCTATTTAGATTTCTTTTAGAATTAACCTTCTTCAAGCCGAATTCCTTGTTTTGAATTATAAACATAACTTATGCCGAGCTGTCTTTGATTTTGAGCTCAATCGTGGTTTCATGGGTGTCACGCCCGAACCTCAAACACATGCCCATCCCTTGGTGGTCGATAAAATTTGCGACGTCCCAATATGAGTCGCTAACGAATTCATTTTTATGCACATGCAGAAGTGAACGATTACCCCTAACAGAACTAATACTGGATAGAAAAGCGAGAAACAATTTCACAACCAAAACACTTTTATAAACAATTGGGTTTAAGTACAAAAAGACTGGTCCCAAAAAGAAGTTGTCCTATGACCTACTTGTCAGACATAATTGCCGATCCTTTAGACTCCACTTCAACGGGCTCTAAGGCTTCAAGTCCTCCATCTAAGGACCCGAAAAGTTTAAGCCCATGATGGGGTGAGACAATGTCTCAGAAAGCTCACCCCTAAACTCCAACAAGGAAGGAATATGCCTAGAGTAGTCTAAGCACACCAAATAAAGGACTTATCTCACCTCAATTTCCTTCTACAAGTCAGTACAATTCAAATACCCAATGAATCAATTCAATCCAATCGATCGATACAACCAATTCAATTGATACAATCAATCCATCCATTCAACCAATTCTACTGCGACTCACACAAGCTGATGTACATTAATGCTCGCACCAGCTAATAGATCAATGCTCACACAAGTTGACTTAGATTAATGCTCACACAAGCCGACATAGATCATCGCTCGCACAAGCTAAAATACACTATTGCTCGTACAAGCTGGCATACACAATTGCTCACACAAACTGACTTACACTAATGCTCACACAAGCTGAAATACACTATTGCTCGCACAAGCTGACATACCAATGCACATTAGTTTTCTAGCGTAGCTAGAGATTATTGTTTGCATAAGCATGATATACCGACACACATTGGTTTTCTGAACCCAACACATCCTCTTTCAATAGTTGCCACATAAAACAATAACAATAAACCACAGTCATGGCACAATCTTTCGCACCTCATCACGCATCAATTCTAAGCATATCACAAAGGAACCACATCACCAAAGAGGCATGGTTCAGCAAGCATAACATCAAGAACAATCACCAAAATTACTACCAATCCTAAATGGTAGAAACGGTCCACTCGCACGTTTCCAAGTTTAAATTCAGAAATCTAATGAAACGAGTTTGGAAAATTCCCAAATTTGAATATGTCCTAAATGACACGTTGTTGAAAATTTTTCATGCAGACACCTTAATCCAGATCTTTCTAGATTCGGCCCAGTAAAAAGCTCAATCCAGTACAAAAACTGTGTCCGTTTTCTAGAAAGTCTATTTTCAAAAACTAATTTTGTTCGAGGTCCAAAACTTGTTCATTTGGTCTGAAACTTGAGTATGTTAAACTACTAGATGTTAAAAACAACTTTTGTGAAGAAAACCATTTCGAAATTCAAACCCTAAGAGTTGATACAAATCCCTCGAATCCCAAGAGATCCTAAATTCCAGCACAATTTGAGATTCTGTTTGCAAATGACGGAGCTGAAATATTATACTTTGAAATATTTAAAAATCTTGAATAAAATATATGTTTTAGGTAAAGATGTCTAAAACATTTCTCAAGAATGAATTGACTTCAAAATCTTAGCACATTTCGATCCACAAAAATGGCAAACGGGGAGGGTCGAGCGATTAGAACTAAAGAAAGTTCACTGAGTTGGACTAATCCATCCACAAAGGTACAAATCTCACTAATTAGATTAACAATAATCCAATCTAAGGCTAATCTAATCATTCTAAATTATCACTAATCCATACTTAAGCTAATCCAACCCTTAAGCATAATGAATCTCCTAAGCAAGGTTTAGTGAGTAAACTCACTAGTTTAGCGGGCTAGTGAGTCCACGGCGACGGCAACGAGTAGACGGGTGACAACCAAGCCCACGGTGACACCAACCAAGGCCCGAAAGGGCTCGAAAAGCCTGATGAAGTCTCAGCTGGGTTGAGGTCTTCGGCTTCTGCTCTAGGCCAAAGGAAGGCTGCTCGGCGGCTGGTTCAGGGCTGAAACAACATGGGATGGGTGACTAGGCGGGCAAGCGGAGGATTCCGACAGCTGAATGGGGATGATGGCGACTAGGGTGATGGCGGAGGAGGTTCGAACAACAAGATGGGCTTGCAGGACAGCAAGCACGGGTAGGAGCAAGCGAGTGGACGCGAATGGGAGGCCGGTGCTGCTTTAGGCGTGCGACGGGCGTGCAACGGTGATCCAAGCGGCTTGTGATGGTAGGGGACTGACTCCTGTGGTTTTCTGGTTCCCTCAAGCTTTCTCAAGGACACAACAATGGGGAAAGCAAGTATTAAGGAGGAAGAAGGGGCTGCTGAAGAGAGGGGGACCCCAAAGGCTTCAGAGGCTTCAACACTTGTCCAAAACACTCAAGCAATTACCCCCGCTTGCTCAGCCCTATCCTCAACCATTTGCAACCCTCAAGCTTCCTCAACACACTTCCCAAATGGTTCAAAATGTTGTGTCGCCATGGCCTACGAATTTTGGACATTTCCCCTTCAATTCCATTCAATTCTTACTCAATTGGGCTCAAATCAAAGCTTATAGAATCATCCAAGGTGCCCTTGTCCATCTCAACATTTTTCCTCAACAATTGAACCAACTTGAATCCCAAAAATGAGACAAAAAACAAGCCTACAAACTTTCCGGTCCAAAATAGCCTTACTTTGAATTTTTCTCCAAAAACTCGGGTTTGTAAAAAAATCTTTGGAGGATGAGTCGACATTCCTAAAATGAATTGTGATATGACAAAACTTTCAATTTCTAAAATTGGGTTTAAATTCGCAGTTAATTTCAACAGGTGCGATTTTAGCACGTCCTAGCCTACCGGGTAGCTTTTGGGAATTTTCAGTGCAATTGACCCATGATCGATTATTTTCGAGCCACATTGTATATCTTTGACACATTGGTGACTCTCGGTTGTCATGAAAATCTTGAGGAATTTCCAATGCAATTGACCTGTGGTTGATTATTTTCGAGTCACATTCTTACTCAATCAACGAGATTTTGCAATTAGGCAGAATCACCTACACTGAATCACATGACTTAGACGAATTGACCTATCTCCAATCTCAAATAGAGTTTTAACTATGCCATAATGACCCTTGCAGATTAGCGCAATCAAGCAGTTGATTTCTGGTCGAATGCTCAAATCTATTGTACTAAAATCCCTTAACGACTTCACCAGATAGACTAGTTATCTCGTGAGTGATTAGCTCAAAGAATAGAACTATAGGTGTGTGGATCAAAAGCCCAACTCGTTCATTTAAAAATAGAATCAGAAATTCGAGATCTTACAACTCTTCCCATTTTTATAAAAAAATTGTCCTTAAAATTTAAACCATTACAATTTTTTAAACAAAAATGTGAGGGTACAGTCATCTCATCAAATCTTCACTTTCCTAGATTGCTCATTATGTGCCATGGTGTTGCCAAACCACAATCACCAATGGGATCATCTTGGTGCGTAGAACCTATTCCTTCCAATCTACAATATGAACCGGTCTTTCCACGTACAATACCCTGTCATCCACATCTAACTCTTCAAAATTTATTACGTGGGTTGGGTCAAGCTCATACTTCCTCAACATCGACACTTGAAAGATGTTATACACTTGCACCAACCTCGGCGGCAATGCAAGACGATACGCTAGAGTCCTTATCCTTTCTAGAATCTCAAAGGGACCTACGTACTTTGGACTCAGCTTTCTCTTCTTGCTGAAGAGCAAAGTAGCCCTCATTGGTGACACCTTTAAAAAGACATGCTCACCAGCTTCGAATTCTAGTGGTCTCCGACACTTATCGACGTAGCTTTTTTGGTGGCTCTGAGTGGCCTTTAATCTGTTTCTAATGACTGCAACTGCATCCACTGACGACTAGACTAACTCTAGGCATGTGATCTTTCTTTCTCGAACCTCATCCCAACACATTGGCATTCTGCATGCTCTACCATACAATGCTTCGAAAGGTGCCATTTGAATGCTCTACTAGAAGCTGTTGTTGTAAGTGAACTCGACAAGATGAAGCTGTTCCTCCTAGCTTCCTTTGAAATCTAGCAAACATGCTCATAACATGTCCTCAAGAGTTTGAATCGTCCTTTTAGACTGACCATCCATCTAAGGATGATAGGTTGTACTATACTGCAGCTTCATTCCTAAGGCGGTCTGCAAAATTTTCCAAAAGGCAATTGTTAACCTTAGGTCTCGATCTGATATAATCGCCACCGGCACTCCATGCAGATGAACTATCTGACGCACGTACAATTTTTCATGCCTGTCCAAATCAAGGTCCTTGCGTACTGCGATGAAGTGAGCCAACTTTGTCAATTTGTCGACCACTACCTAAATAGAATCATTATCTCCCTGACTCCTAGGTAAGCCTGTAACAAAATCCATTGTGATATGTTACCATTTTCCACTCGAGGGAATCTCAAGATGTTGCAGAAATCCTCCCAACTTACAATGCTGTGGCTTCACTTGCTGACATATCAAACACTTGGCGACATGCTTGGCGATGTCCGCCTTCATATGGGACAACCAATAGTGTTGATGCATATTCTAATACATTTTCGAACTACCATGATGAATGTTTTTTTTTTTTTTTTGGTAAAGAACAAAAAAACATTCATCATGGTAGTACGAAGATGTTTTAGAATATGCATCAACGCTATTAGTCGTTCGATATGAAGGCAGACATTACCAAGCATGTTGCCAAGTGTCTGATGTGTCAGCAAATGAAGCCACAGCATTGTAAGTTGGGAGGACTTCTGCAACCTCTCGAGATTCCCGAGTGGAAATGGTAACACATCACAACTACCATGATGAATGTTGTAATTGCTACGATGAGCTTTTGACAAAATCTCTTCTTTAAGCTCTGCATGTCAAGTACACACATTCATCCTCGGAACCTTAGTGTTCTATCTTCAAAAATCTGAAAGTTAGCCTTTCTCTAATTGGTATTCTCTTGCGGGATTTTCTGAATCTCTAGGTCTTTCCATTGAAGCGTCTTGATTCTAATCTGGACTTCCTGCTCAATTCTGAGGGTGGCCTTAAGATTTGAAAGGTGGCCTACCTGAAATTTGAAAGCTGAATCTCAAGCTCTCTCGAGTAAAAATCCATTCATCGACCTTCATCTATGCAACTAAAGACTTCCGACTCAATGCATCTGCGACCTTATTCGCTTTTCCAGGGTGATACTAGATATCACAATCATAGTCCTTTTGGAGTTCTATCTAGCGATGATGTCTCATATTCAACTCATTCTGAGAGAATAGATACTTGAGACTTTGATGGTCTATAAAGATCTAGAATTTTTCTCCACACAATAATGCCTCCAAATCTTCAGAGAGAAAATAATCGTTGTGAGTTCTAAGTCATATGTCAGGTAGTTTAGCTCATGAGGTCTCAATTAACAAGTCACGTATGCAACAACCCTACCATGTTGCATTAGCACGCAACCCAATCCTCTAAATGATGCATCATTATAAATCTCGTATCCTCCAGGACCAGATGGTATGGTCACCACAGGTGCAGTAATCAGCTTCTACATAAGCTCTTGAAACTACACTCGCACTCTTCTATCCAAATGAACTTCTCTTCCTTCTTTAGTAGTCGAGTCAACGGCAATGCTAACACTGAAAATGATTCCACAAACCTTCTGTAGTACCCTACCAAACCCAAAAAGCTTATGTTCTCTGCCACGGTTGTCGATCTTGGCTAGTTGATAACTGATTCAATCTTGGTCGGGTTCATAGAGATTCATTCGCCTGAAATCACATGACCTAGGAATGCCACACAAGTCAACCAAAAATCGCACTTACTAAACTTGGCGTACAACGCATGATTCCTTAGGGTTTGGAGTACCATTTTCAAATGCCTTTCATGCTCCTCAGCACTTCCCGAACATGATCAAAAAGTGATCTAGATACTCTTTAAACACTCGGTTCATCAAATCCATAAAAGTAGTTAGGGCGTACGTCAAATTAAATGGCATTATAGTGAAGTCATAATGGCTGTATTGAGTACAAAACGCTGACTTCGGTATATCCTCCTTTCTGATTTAGCCAATGATACTCAATTTTCGAGTCGATCTTAGAAAATATCAACGCTCCTTATGGAAGCAAACAATTACCCCTAACAAAACTAATACGGGATAGAAAAGCAAGAAACAATTTCACAACCAAAACACTTTTATAAACAATTGTGTTTAAGTACAAAAAGATCGATCCCTAAAGAAGCTGTCCTATGACCTACTCGTCGAACACAATCGTTGATCCTTCAGACTCCACTTCAATAGGCTCCGGGGCTTTGAGTCCTCCATCTAAGGACTTAAAAAGTTTAAGCCCACGACGGGGTGAGACAATGTCTTAGCAAGTTCACCCCCTAAACTCCGACTAGGAAGGAAATACGCCTAGAGTAATTTAAGCACACCAAATAGAGGACTTACCTCACCTCAGTTTCCTTCTACAAGTCGGTACAATTCAAATATTCAATCAATCAATTCAATCCAATCGATCGATACAACCAATTCAAACAATACAATTAATCCATCCATTCAACCAATTCAATTGCGACTCACACAAGCTGATGTACATTAATGCTCGAACAAGCTAATAAACATTAATGCTCTCATAAGCTGATAGATCAATGCTCACGCAAGCTAGTAGATTAATGCTCACACAAGCCAACTTAGATCATTGCTCACACAAGTTGACATCGATTATTGCTTGCACAAGCTGAAATGCAACATTGCTCGCACAAGCTGGCATACAATATTGCTCGCACAAGCTGGCATACACAATTGCTCACACAAGCTGACTTACATTAATGCTCACAAAAGTTGAAATACATTATTGCTTGCAGAAGCTGACATACTGACATAGATCGGTTTTCTGGCATAGCTAGGGATTATTGCTTGCACGAGCATGATATACCGACACACATCGGTTTTATGAACCCAACACATCCTCTTTCAATAGTTGCCACATAAAACAATAACAATAAACCACAATCATGGCACAATCTTTCAAGCCTCATCACACATCACCTCTAAACGTATCATAAAGCAACCATATCACCAAAGAGGCATGGTTCAGCAAGCATAGCATTGAGAACAATCACTAAAACTACTACCGGTCCTAACCGGCAGAAACGGTCCACTCACGCGTCTCCGAGTTTAAATTTAGAACTATAATCAAATGAATTCCGAAAATTCCCAAATTTGAATTTTCGTAAAGACCAAAAATGAACATTTTTCACGAAGAGACCTTAATTCAAATCTTTCTAGATTCAGCCCAATAAATTGCTCAATCTAGTACCAAAATATCTCTATTTTCCATAAAGTCTATTTGCCAAAATCAATTTGGTTCGAGCTCCAAAATTTTTTCATTTAATCTTAAATTTGAGTATGTTAAACTAAAAGATGTGACAAACAACTTTTGTGAAGAAACCAATTTGAAATTCGAACCCTAAGAGTTGTTAAAAATTCCTAGAATCCCAAGAGGTCCTGAATTCCAGCATATGAAGGGCTTGGGAAAGCCTCATGAAGTCTCAGCTAGGCTAAGGTCTTTGCCTTTTGCTCTAGGCCAAAGGAAGGTTGCTCGGCAGCTGGTTCAAGTTGAAATAGCTTGGGACGAGCAACTTGGCAGGCAGGAGGAGCAGGTAAAGGCTTCCGGCGGTTAGATGAGAACAATGACGATCAGAGCGATGGTGGAGGAGGCTCAAACAACAAGTTGGGCTCACAGGATAGTGAGCACGGGCAGGCGCGAGAGGCTAGTGCAGCTTTGGGCACACAACAAGCGTGCGACGGCGATTCGGGTGACTTACGACGATAGGGGGCTAGCTCCTCTGGTTTTCTGGTTCTCTCAAGCTTTCTCAAGGCCACAACAATGGGGAAAGCAAGTCTCAATGAGGAGGAAGGGGTTGCTGAAGAGAGGGGGACACCGAAGGCTTCCAAGGCTTCAACACTTGTCTAAAACACTCAAGCACTTGTCCCCACTTGCTCAGCCCTATCCTCAGCCATTCGCAGCCCAGAAGCTTCCTCAACACTTGCCATTACTTTGAAAAGTTCTATTGATTTGTTGCATACCTATTCCTTTGATTTTGTGATTTGTGAATTTTGCATGAAATATGATAGCGATGGTTTCACATAATATAGTTTAGTAGATCTTTTGCTGCTGGGTGGTTGTACTCACCCCCTGTGGGGACTAACATTTCAGACTAAGCACGATGCCTTTGTTACCCACAACTCCCGGTACATTCTATGGAGTCCCGATTGACTTACAGTGGGAGTGGTCGGAATATTAGACCTTGAGGTGCGAGGACTAACGTTCGTACGGATGAGAATGATTATGATGTTGAATACGGGTCTTCCCACCAGCCCTATACTCTAGGAGTATGTCACCATATTCACCCGTCGGAATGGATGAATGCTGGGGTTGTTGCCACCGCCACCAGCAAACGACAATGGGGGACCGAGTGGTGGGTGTGACCATGAGATGGGGTTAGCAGATAATTGTTGGAAATGTCGGGTAACTTTTGAAGTATAGATGGGTTTAGAAAACTGTGGCATTTTAGTGTACTGACTAACGATGTCCATGTAGTTTATGTAAATAAAAGTGTCTGGCTATTATCTATAAAAGTGTTTAATTGGTGTGCATCGTTTCAAAATATAGAAAAGGGAGGTGTTGGATTCGCTTCTGTTACATTTTGCGTAGGGACCAATGGAAAAGATGTAGCCCCTAGAACTCATGGACTTATCAAAATCCTATGGTATTCGAATAACCGACTCTTAGGTTAAGAGAAGGGTTGTGATGTGTGGCGACCTAATGGATCGAGGGCCGTTGGGGGGTGCCACATATAAGTTGAACCTAGGTAGACCCTGAAACTTGTGGCAAGGTAAGTTCCAAGTTCTAAAGTATGCAGGAAAGGTTCTAAGTTCTAAAAAATAAGAAACCTACTTCAATGGATAGGTTCTTGATTCTAAGTGAAACCTATATGAAACCTAAAACTATCATCTTTATTACAATTGACGAATGGGAAGTCGCTTGTTGGATTGCCATTGAAAGTAGGGGTGAACATGGTTTGGATTGGGCCAGTCTAGCAACTAACCTTAGGATCAACTTGTACAATATTGATCCCCAATTTCTAAGACCAATGACCAACCCTGTTGACCCTAAGATTAAGGATCATACTGACCTTATAGGTCCAGTCTTGTTCCAAAGTCAACTTGAGATTAACAGTTTTTTTTCTTCTTTTGTATTCCTTAAAGGGACAAATATACTATTTCAAATTATACGTCCATTAACAATGCGATATTAAGTGACCAAACTATGAACACCAATACATATCAAACATAAATATAAGATAAGATAGCAATAACAAAAAGCAACAAACCATAAAAACAAACATATGAGGCAAGGGAACATAAACAAGCGATGAGGTGCGCAAATAGAGGCAAGCCGCGAGGTGAGCGGTGAGCAAGGTGAGTAGGTGAGTGAGGCCAAGGTGAGTGAAGAGGGTTTGTTATTTTTCATTTTTCTTTTTTGGTAAATTAGCACTTGATTTCTTCCAACTTTTTAATTTATTTAGCAAACAGAACCACAAAAAGAACAGAGAAGGATGTGCTAGGATTTAGGGTAGACAAAAGTATATACGTATTATATATAATATACGATATGCACAAGTTTGGACCAACCCAAAACTCCTAGGATCGAGAACCAGTCAGCACAGTGTATGGTCCAAGGGTCCTAAGACAAAGGAGCGATCTAGTTCCCTTGAGAACTGGACCAAGACCGACTGGATTGGGCATGTCTAAGGTTGGTCCAGGGTTGACTTTGGACCCTAGACCGATGGCCACACCTAACTGGAAAGGTTTGATTATGAGTCGAACCTTAGGCAGTGCAGTGAGATGCTAGTCAAGTATGTGCAAATCCTCAATGCCCATGACCGAAGGAGGCCTGGTTAAGAGCACCAACTAAGGCTATAAAACAATTGCTATCACGCCCCAATCCTTAGGCACGTGCCCATCCCGGCTTGGTTGATTAAATAGCGACGTCCTAGGACGCATCGCCGACCCATTCATTTTAATATGCATGCGGAAGCATATAGAAAATCCCCAGACAATAAAACAACGAGATAAAAAGTAGGGCCATATTTTTCACACCTAAAAAATCGCAACCACACTTTTATAAAAAAGCAAACCTTATAGTATATGTTACAATACCATTAACAAAATCAGGTCTAACACACATAGGTTCGCAACTCAGCGTTTGCAAATCAGGGTGGGGTCTCAATCTTTGTCGCGGTCATACTCTGGATCCTCCTCCGGTTCCTCTTCAGGTTCTTCTTCAGGGTCCTCCTCTTTAGGCTCCTCCTCGGGTTCCTCCTCTTCGTCGATGATCTCCCATTCTCGAACACCGTTTCCAGCACGTAAAAAGGCACATCACCTTCCCTTCGCCCATCATCATAATGGCGATACCACGACCGATATTTGTGGGGCCTCTTTTAGGGGTTTACCCACATCAATCCAAACAGTTGATTTCACCATGATGTACTCCAATCCCTCAAGGTGATAGTGTATCGGGATGTGATATCCTATCTCTGTAATCTCCTCAGATATGCCAAAATGTACGAGAGGAGGTGGGGGTGCGACCATCTATGGAAATGAAATGTTGTCCCACAATGGGGTGAGACGACGTCTTAGCGAGTTCTACCCCCTAAAATTCAATTAGGAAGTCAATACGCTTTAAGGGCTGCCTATGCACAACACAAGTCAAAGCCCTTACCTTGGCCTTAGATTCCACGTGCTATTCAACATAGTTCGAATAGGCACCCTATCATTCACCACAGATCGAAACATCGATCAATCGACCTAATCGATAAAATGTCAATAAGACCATTCCCCGGTTATTCCATTCAATACTGTCCATTCTCCAAGATAAACTATCAAGTTACCAAGCCAGTATATTATAATATTCATTCTCCAAGATGACATATAGAGTCACCAAGCATATAAAGCATAACATTCCTTCTTCAAGATGACATATTGAGTCACCGAGTCATTATGGCATACCGTCCTTTCTCCAAGATGACATATAAAGTCACCGAGCTGGTATAGTATATCGTCTTTTCTCCAAGATGATATATAGAGTCATCGAGCCGGTATTGTATACATATTTGGTTAAACATTGATTTCTCAACTTTTGTCATACCCGGCAAAATACACATGTGTAGGTACATAGCCGGCCTTAGCCAAAATACAAGGTTTTCACTTTTAAACCTCCCACTATTTTCAGCAGTCTCAAAATAGATTTTTGGTGCTGTAGACCGACGCCTAGTAATTCTCCAATTAATTACCAAAATTATCCATTTTTGAAATTATTACCCACAACCACTAATTTCACCCAATTGGCACAATCAAGTACTCAAATAAATAAATAAAATAGCACCACTGCAGTCAGCACGAAATTCCGATCACCAACTATCCCGGTCTAATTTCCAGAAAATAAATATTTAATTATATAATTACAAAAATTAATTATTAAATAGCAATAAATCCAACTTAGGCCCGTAATGCCTAATTAGACATCAAAACGGACCGGAAAATTTTTAAGGTTCGTTCAATAAATACTATAACCTATTTACTTGCTAATTGCTACAACTAACCACCTAATATACATCGGTAAATCATTAAATTAATCAATCTGCTCTAATCTATCCACCTAATCACACTTAATTAAATCTAATAAACCCATAAGCATCATCAAGCTACTAAGCAAAGATTAGTGAGTTAAACTCACTTGTTCGGCGAGCTGGTCGGTTCAAATCGATAGGGACGCAACGAGGCTTGACTTTCCTCAAAGCGGGCCAAGCTTTTGAGGTCCAAAACCACCTCAAAACGGGCTAAGACGGTGCTGGAAAACCCTCTCTTTTTTTATCTGGAAATGGTTGAAAGAGAGAGCAACAAGCTTGGTTAAGGGCAGGAATGGGTCGAGGAAGGTTGCAAAGGCTAAACCGGGCCTTGGTGGGGACTCACTGTGGCACCCCGAACCCTTCTTAGGTCGCCATAAGCACCAACGTTACATCTCATTACATCTCTTAGAAGAAGCGTCGTAATTCATAGACATTTTTTTTTTTAAAAAACGGTCCCAGCACGACTCATTAGCGGAAGCAAATAAAACATCACTATCTCACCCTCCATCAAACATGATACAATTGCACACCACTAACCATCATAATTAAAAGACAAGCCATGACACTTTATTTACATATTTTCAAGATGGGTTTTCTTTGGGTCGGTAATCAAAAGAAAAGGCCAGGACATGAAGTCACACTCGGCCTAAACCCCCAAAAAGAAACACTCAACCCACTACGACTCATGTGCAAGATCCCCCATCACTAGTGTCGGCTAACCATCCCAAAAGTTCCAGCTCCTACTCGTCACGCACAGGCCCTCACACCCATCTTGGTGCATCAGGCGGTGGCGGCGGCAACATCCCACGCATCACATAGTCACGACAAATGTGGACGGATATGAACTCCTGGACAACAGGGCCCCCAACCAGGCCTACATCCTACATAACTAAACAGGGCACTCGAATATACGTCAATCCAGGAACAGAGGGACAGCCAAACTCCTCGCACTCGACCTCTACATCGGATGGTAGGCCGTAAAACACACCCCGCGTGACAGCAGGAAGCGGCATGCTGCTAATCTGAAATGTTGGTCCCCAAAGGGGTGAGTACAACCACTCAACAGGTAAAAGAATCCAACAACCACTCAATGCATCATATGATACAATCACAACATCATACATGCCATTCATGCATTCAAGCGTACTTACCTTGATGCCATGCATTTACCATCATGCATCATCATCACAATCATATCATATACATGTCATCATGCCATAAGTGATCATCATCATATCATATCATCATATCATATCATACATGCATAGCATCGCGAGAAAAACCTCCAGCATTCAGCCACTTAAGGCCACTGGGCATCCGGCACCCCTACATTCCGGGCATCTCGCATCCCAACAGGCATCACGAGGCATCCCCTCGGGCAAAGACCTACGAGGCTTCCGGCACCCAACCATTATGGGCATCCTGATACTCCCAGGGCCATCCGGCCATGTATCTCTATACATTTCGGGCATCCGGCACCCCCCATCCCGAGCATCCTGATACTCCCAGGGCCATCCGGCCATGTATCTCTATACATTCCGGGCATCCGGCACCTCCCATCCCGGGCATCCTAATACTCCCAGGGCATTATCATCCGCCACATTCCATTTCTTCATTTTATTGTTATTCTTGCTTACCAATTTAGGTCTCAACTCATCATGTCACATGATGTAATGGCAAACAAAATCACTTTCATGCTTCGATCTATACGTGCATCATCAGTATTCATCACATATGCAGCAATATGCAATCAATCATAAACATAAGATTTAGGCCACTCACACAATTTAGCATAGTCCATTTATCATGCCTTTTTAAATTTATTTAAATTCCAGCTTGTACCATTTTTGAAAATATTTTAAATTAAATATCCATATGCTTTTCAAAAATCACGACATTAAAACATGACATAGACAAGACAATAAGACATTGATTTCATAAAAAACACATGGCCAATAAATTTCCACACAAAAGATATCATTCAGACAAATACAGCATGAACTTTCGGATAAACCAGAATGTGCAGTTTTCGGAATAATTCAATTAAAATACCCGAACGACCTCCAAAAATTATGAAATTTTACCAGGTTCTATATAAGATACTAAAGTATATCTTTCATGAATACTTCTAAGCTAAATTCGTTTTAGATATTTTTCTATAGTCGTCCGAAGCTTCTGGTCCTCATACCGAAACGTCCAGTGTAGTCCTCTCCGAAATACCGAGTTTTTACCCACTTATTCTTCTTCGTTTCCTCTGAAATTTGGATATATTTTACATCAAGAGGTCCCCTACAACTTTTATGAAGGAATCTAAGTGAAATATCCAGAGTATTGTCATCATATTGGTCCATGAATTCTCGGGTGTCCTGTACCACGTCTCCAGATTTACCGTCTTCAAGAGTAAGTCGATTTACTAGGTTATACTTGTTCATTTTACTTAAAATTTTAGTATGTTGTATTTTAAGATGTCCCCTACAACTTTCATGAATAAGTCGAAGAGATATTCTTAGTGAAAATCAACATGCAACCACAAATCCACCGAAAGGTCAGTGAAGTCGTTCCAGATCTAGTGTCTCCATAGGATGAGAGTTTGACGCATTAAATCTCCACCATTTTGTACCAAAGTTTAGTATGTTGTATTTTAAGATGTTGGCTACAACTTTTATGAAGAAATAAAAGTCATAATCGAACTTAAAACATGCATGCAAGCTCTCACAAAGTTCTGGCTCAGGCGGATTCATGCGAAAACAGCAACATCACTCAAGAACAAGTCATTATAGCTTCGGTTTCTCCCTTCTAATCACTCAAATTTCGACACTACACCAAACATACATGCAATACACACATGCAAGAGTAGGAAGTGGATTCCCAACTTGCCTCTAAACCGAACTAGCGACGAGCACACGGCGGTGAACGGGCGGCAAATGGGCGGACGGACTCCTTCCTCTCAGCCACACTCTCTCCCTCTCTCTCGCACGGTTCTCTCTCTCACTTGGCCGAATGGCTAACAGGCCACCTCTCTCTCCCCTCTTCCCTTTTATTCCCCCATTTCCTCATCATTTGCAATGATTGCTTGCCACTCCAATTGGCCAATGTGTGGCACCCCCAAAACGGCCCCTCATCCGTTAGGGTCGCCACAATTACATTCTCTTGTAGCATAATACTCTGATACCAAAGAAATTTTAACATAACTTATAATACCTGGGGGTTTTCATTTGTTTTCTTTACCGGTCCCTGCGCAAATAATATGGCAGAAGCATAATTCAACTACCCTTCATCAAAATATAAAGTGATGCACACCATACTAAAACTTTCATAATTTAGGCCGAACACTTTTATTTATATAAGGGATGGACTATGATAGTTGGTACAACAAAACGCCGAGGTCTTTTTGTGCCTGGCGATTACCCAAAAGAAAACCAACTTCTATCCTTGGATATTATCCGCATCCATCCATCACCCAAAAATGCATCTCCTGCTACCCTCGACTCTAGGTCATATCCAGTCAGGTCCATTGGCCGGCGGCGGTGGTAGCACCCTCAGAAGGCGGCCATCCATACGGACGAGAACTGATATGTACTCCTAGTGAATAGGCCCGACAGAGAGGCCTACATCAAAAGTCAGTGAAATCCTTACGCGCTCAAATACCAACCCATGCACCCCATGATGACGGTGCTCTGACCACTCCCACTGTAGGTCAATCATGAGTCCATAAAACATACCAGGAGTCGCGGCAGCAGCGGCATTTTTCTTTTAGTCTGAAATGTTAGTCCCCAAAAGGGGTGAGTACAACTACTCAGCAGTAAAAAGATCCATTACACTATATTATGTAGAAACTCTAATCATCCAGATGTATGCAAACACACTTATCATTTATATGTATAGACATGCCATCAAGGGTTTATTTTATATGCACCACATTCATAAAAACAATTCAGTGCCATAACAAACGCATTTTCAGTACCGGATGAAGCCAACTCAATTTCATAGATAAATTCTCATATCATGCCACATGCACACATATGCACTCCTTTAATGTACCAGATTTTAGCATTCAAAGAAAGTTTTCATTCCCGGGGACCAGCGTTTTCATCCCTCCGGCTTTCGCACCCAACCTCAGCGTCGCGAGACCTCCGGCACAAACCTCCGGGCATCCGGCGTGTTCCGTCACACCCCCGAGCATCTCGCACCCCACCTGGCATCACGAGGTATATCCAGGGCTCGCCATGAAAATGGTTGCCCCTTCCCTCCGGATTTACGTACAATCCCTACAACCGGGCATCCCGAAACTCCCGAGGACCCTCCGGCACAAACCTCCGGGCATCCAACGGCGTCGACTCACTCGACCCTTGGGTATCCCGACACTCCCGGGGCATCGTCAGCTCACACCTCCGACGGTAACATTCACATCATAATATACATCTCATTACAAAAATACATTTCGATGCAATGACGTCATGGATTCCATGGATCTATAAGACTTTATTAAAATTCCAATGGCATACGATATGCTGAATGTCAATGCATCTATCAAGTGAATGACAATTAACAACTCAAGATACAATGACTCTTAAACAAAATGAACAGTTTCATAGTAACACAGTGTAAAGGCCAGAATGCACGCCTTCAATAGAGATTTCGAAATAACCAGCAAATGACCATGAAAAATTCTGAAATTTTAACACGTTATAATTGAGATCTAGAATAAAAAATTTCATTAAGGACACTAAGCCAGATTCATTATATATAATGAGTGGTAGTTCACACAACTCAGTTCAGTATTCTTTTATCACAGAATAAAAATTCAACAGAAGGCATTGCCTATTAAAAGAGGTTTAAGCCATTGTATTGATTCCGAAAAGTTATGATAAAAATATATACTCTAGCTCATGCAATTCCTCACAACTTCCGTGAAGAAATCGAAATCAAATTCATATTAGAACTCTTCATAAATTTTTACAAAGTTAGAGGGTCACACATGAAATTGCACTGGATTAAGCAAATCCCATGAAATTCCACTTCCACCGTGACTATCTTACTTCCACAAGTCTACTAATAGTCGGTCTTTCATCAATACATCAACAGGATCAAAATATACACAAAACCAGCGTAATTCCTCAATCTCATGGTCCCGCTCTACTTCGATTACCCACAATTTAACATTCTACTTTCAGAATTCAATTGTTTCCAAGTATATTGCACCATACTAGACAATAACAGCACCACATTATATAGATTCATGGACTTTCACTTGCCTCTAGTCCTTTATCTCAATTGCAAACAAAACAGAGGGCTCGGCTCAACGGCGGCGAAGGCTAGTGGCGTTGATGGCGGCAACTCGAGCACGGCAGAAGGTGATCTCTTTTTCCTCTTTGCCGTTCACCCGCTCTGCTGCTCACTCACAAATTCTCTCACTCAAACTCTCTCTTTCTCTCTCAAGTTTCGCTCGGCACCTCACTCTCTCACTCGCTGGTTTCGGTTCATTCTCTCTCTTCCTCACCTGTACGAGCATTTTGTTTCTGCATTTGTTGAGTTTGAGAGTCAATAAAAAATGAGATTCGGTGGTAGCAGGAAATGGTGACAGCTCACACGTCCATGCAAGTGATGTGTCCTCTCTTGCTCGATCCTTCCTCATGCGTTGTCCACCAATCGGTAAGTTCACGTGGCTGCTGAGTCAATGAATTTTCCTTTTGTTGACTCATTTGCCGACCGAATGAAAGGGAAACTCGGGCAGCTTGGGCCAACAATTCGTGGCCGCATGGTCTCTGTGCGTGGCCCAACTTCTCCCAAAAGCTGGCCATAATTTCTACATGTATATGAATTGCATGGGCCATTCGTGTGGCCGTTGAAGGGGAGGGTCGTGGTGACGTCACGTATAACATCGAGGTCTTCAACTTAGCTAATTGGCGAGAAGGCTCGAGTCCAATAGGTAAAAGAAAACATGGCCATTGGTGGAATTGTCCATATGGCCATTCAAAGACAAATATCTTCTTCTTCTTTTTTCCAAAAGTAAATATTTTGGAATGTCGAGTGGCGATGAGACTAGGCCAAATGTGGTACTGACGATACTCCCGTCGATTACTCACGGCCATTGCATACTTGAGGGCCGTCGAATTTCTGGATGCCACACAATGCATGCCATCTCCCTTTTGCCACTTGTCAAAGCTCATGCATGGGCTTTTGGGCTTGGGCTTGGGGCATTTGGGCCGGCCTCCTTTGTGGCCGATGACAGCCCATTTGTGGGCTTCAATGGGCCGGCCAACTTGGCCCATTAAAATCCACCTTTGGGCTTAAGGCCCAAACCTAAATAAAATAAAATTTTCCCCTTTCTTATTCTTCCTTTAAGAATTTAGTTACTAAATTCCACATGGCCAAAAACCTTGTGCATTTTATTTATAGGAACTTAGTCTATAAGGTGCATGGCCAAGCATAGATTATTATAATTAATCTATCTAATTTAAAATCTCATAAACACAAGCACATAACACATAGCCTTAAAAGAAAACTAATGGCTAAAACATAAACCATATGTAATTTCATTACCTATTTATTGGATTTAATTTCTCTAGAGGATGTCTTGAATTTTGGAATGCCACACTCACTTTGGGGTCGAAGGCGGGCTAGCCAACTTCGGTTGATCTCCACTAGATCCAAAACATCAGTTGGACCTGTATGGGGGTGAGAAAGGGTGGACGTGCGCAGGGCAGCACGCTCGGTGACAGGGCGGCATTCGAGTGACGATGGCGATGTGCAATGGCGTGAGGGCGGTCCAATGGTGGCGTGGTTGCTTTCAGTGGTCCCTTTGGTTGGTAGTGGTGTTCGAACTCAATAAAGAGGAGGGGAAATGGTGATGGACCGGCCAACTGAGAGAGAGGGAAGAGATGAGGCAACAATGGGGGCCACTTGCCTTGTTTTTCCTCTCATTTGTTCCCTTGACTCAACTTCAGCCAAGGCTGGCTTCCTTGGCCATAATTCAACAACTAAGGCTCTTCTATCAACCCTTGAAATGGTCCAAAATGGGCTAGGCAAGGGGGCATACGAATTTCAAAGACTTTGGCTTCAATTGGGCACTTATTCTTGCTCAATTTCAATCCCATTTGGCCCTCAAATTTTCAATTAGCACCTCAATGATCAAATTGGTATTTTTTTCTCACTAATTGATCCCACTTGCTTCCCAATTGTGCGATAAAAAATGATCCATAGCTTTTTTCTAGACAAAAACGGCCCTATGCCAACTTTTACCAAAAAGTCTTGGGTTCAAAAAAATCTTCTGAGGCTGAGGCGACGTTCCTAGAATTTATTGTGACATGACAAAACTTTCAATTTCTGAAATCGGATTCAAATTTGCGGTTAATTTCCAATTGGCGTGTTTTTTGCATTACCTAGGTTACTGGGTAACTTTCAGAAAATTTTCAGTGTAAATGACTTATGGTCAATTTTTATTGGCGACTCTCGGTTGTCGTGAAATTCTCGAGGATTCAAATACGGACACAAGGTACAAAAATGATTGAAAAATCAGTCTAGTGCCGGTCAACAAGAATTTTCCAATTTAGTGGTGTCACCCATGATTAGCCACACATCTCAATCGAACCAAACTATCTCTGATCTCAAATCAATTTTTAATTGTGCCGTAATGGCCTCTAAATATGGACACGATCGAACAACCAATTCCTAGTCGAATTCTCAACTCTATTGCCTTAAAAATCCTAAATGGTTTCCATAGATAGTCTAGTTATCTTGAGAGTAATCAACTCTGAGAACAGCCCTATAAGCGTGTCAATGAAATTCCCAATTTATTCAATAGAAAATATGATCAAAAAATCTGGGATGTTAAAATTGCAATGTTTGTGGTGCAAGCAGTGCCATCTTGAGGGATGGGATAAGCAAGGTGCTGGTCATGCAATTTAGGTCAGCCAAGAGAGCCCTGCGAATTTCGTCGCCCTCTATTCTATTTTCAATAGTTTGTTCTCGGCCTTGATTAGCAATTCAATATTGAAATTGCAAAATTTGCCCTTTTCAGCTGGCCTTCTTATTTCTGCTAGGGTACAAATTAGATGTTCAATTCAATTTCTTTGTTGCATTCTAGCCACTTCGCATGTCAAATGTGCAATCAACAGCAACAACATCTACCTAAGGTTCTCGTGCACCACCAGTGATGGCATGAATATGGTCTCGAAGGGACTCTAGGTCGTGTTTAGTAACGATTCTATTCTTAGGAACAATTTTTTATTAGAAATAATTTTTTTTATTCTGCTTGTGACATCCTGATTTTCAACCTTGATTTCGATGAAATGAGTTGGGCTTTTCATCGACGCGCCTATAGTTCTTTTCTTTAAGTTGGCCATTCACGAGATAACTAGTCTATCAGGTGAAGTCGTTAAGGAATCTAAACACGACTAACTTGAGAATTCAACCAGAAACTGATTGCTTGACCGTACTAATCTGTAAGGGTCCATACGGCACAGTTAAATTTGATCGAGAGGCGGAGATAGGTCGATTTGACAAAGGCATGTAATAAAGAGCGGGTGATTCCACCTAATTGCAAAATTAGTGTCGAATGGCATTAGACCGAGTTTGTCAATTTTGTACCCTATGTCCGTATTTGGGATTTTGAGATTTTTACGACAACCAAGAGTCGCCTATGAGTTGAAGATGCACGTTGTGGATCAAAAATAATCGACCACGGGTTAAATGCGTTAAAAGTTCCTAAAAGCTACCTAGTAGATTAAGTCACGCTAAAATCGTGTTAGATTGAAATTAACTGTGAAATTGAACTTGGTTTCAGAAATTGAAAGTTGTGGCATGTCACAATTTATTTTAGGAACGTTGACTCATCCTCCAAAGATTTTTCGGCAAGTTCGCATTTTCGGAAAAAAAACAAGAATTGGCAGGAATTGGACTAAGAAATTCGGAAAGGCCAAATCGGTTGCACTTTTGGCCATCAAGTTAGATCCTTGAGCAAGGAAAATGTGGAATTTAATGCGGGTACATTGGTTGGAATTTTTTGGGCTTTCAATTGGATTGAATTGATGAGGACTTTAATGAAATTAAAGAGGGAAATGTGCAAATTCGTAGGCCATGGTAGGGTGCAACATTTGGGAGCTTCTTGAGGAAGATTTGGGAGAGAGCAAACTATTGTGGATGAGGCTGAAGGTGGTGGGGGCAGCACTCAAGTGTTTGAAGACCTTAGGGAGAGCATTGAAGGCTTTGTCCCCTCAAGCTTCAACGGACCTCTTCTCCTTCTTCCTCACCCTTACTTTCTCCATTCTTGTTGCCTTGAGAGCTCAAAGAACCAGAGGAACCAGCCAGCCAAGCCTCCAAGCTGGCTGAGCAGACTACACGCCCGTTCGCGCTCCTCCCCGCCTATTGCCGCCACCCCCGCACCAAGCCAGCTCCATCCACCTACTGCTCGGGTGCTTACCGTCCTAGAAGCTACGTGCCACTCCATCTACTTTGTTCGCCACCATCGACTACCACACGAGCCAGCTCGTCAACCGCTAGTCCCCCTTGCCGCTAGTCCGTCCAGCTGGCTGCTGCTGCTTGAGCCCACCAGCACTAGTCCACCTCCTGCTCACGTTCCACGTGTAGTCACTGGTCCGCCGACCACCCTGGTCGCCATCCAGCCATAACCTCCTCCGCCATCCGTCCAAGCCGCTAGAGCCACTACTTGGACCTACTGAAGCAACTGCTCTCCCGCCTGCCTTGACCAGCCACCGTTCCAGTCTTGGTTCTCTTTGGTTCAACCTTGGACAGAAGCAAAAGTTCCAACTAGATCTGAAACTTCGTGTCCCATTTTAGGTCACTTCCGAGCCTTGATTGGTGTTGTCATGGGCTCAAGTCTCGCACACCTTGGCATTGCCGTTGCCTTGGACTCATTGGAACGCTAAACCGGTGAGTTTACTAGCTAAACCCTGCTTAGAGAGGTAATTATGCTTAAATGGTGTTTAGATTAGGCTAAGTATGGTTTAGGTGGTTAAATTAGCTTAGTTAAAGGTTAATTAGATTAAGTGATTTAATTAGTTTAGTAGGTTGATTAATTAGCCTAATTAGGAGGTTAGATTAGTGTAATCTTAATTAGACATTTATCTAATTATTTTCCTTTATTTATTTATTGAGTAATTATTTATTTATCTATTTATGTATTTATTTATTTTTCATAATTTAATTAATTATTTAATAATTCCAGAAATTATACCGGGATGGTCGGTCATTAGAATCTCGTGCCCATTCCTGTGATGTGCTTAGTTCGTGTAATTGATTTTTTGATTGTGCAATTGAGTGATGATTGTGAAATTAAGTATTTATTTAGAAAATACCGGGTGTCGGGTTTCAGCACCAAGAATGTTTTTAATGCGAAGAAAGTTAGGCCATGTTTGTTATTGTGATTTAGGCATTTAAGTGCAAAGCATAATGCCCTTAGCCATAATTGATGGATTAAGTGATAGGTTATAGTCATGGTAAGATGACTATCGAAAGATGAGGTGACATAGGGTGTGTTGAGGAAACCCAATGGACTGTGAGCCGATAAGTGCTACACATTAATGAGACTTCATGTGAGCCACCTCTAGTACCTTGTATTGTTGCTTATTGTAGTCAAGGTCTAAGTGCTACATGGTGAATTGAGTCACATGGCAGCCACCTCTAGAAGCCTTGCAATATTGTCATGCATAGTATAGGGGTTAAGTGCTACACGATAACGAGAGTTCATATGAGTTACCTCTAGAACTTTATAATAGTGCTTTTCGTGGCCAAGAATTAATTGCTACACGACAGTGTGACTTCGTGGGAGCCATCTCTAGTAACTTGAGCTATTGCTTCTTCTCGTTAAGAACTAAATGCTATACGACAGCATGACTACGTGGGAGCCACCTCTAGTACCTCATACTATGACTGATTGTGGTCAAGGACTAAGTGCCACGAGATATCGAAACTTCGTGGGGAGAGGGCACCTCTAGAACCTTGAGCCTGATTTTGAGTTTTGAGTCGAAATATTGAGTGGGGATGTTGAGTTGATTTGGAAATTTGAATTTTGAGAGTGAATATCGAGGGTGGATTGAACCAACGATAGGAGTTACCCACGCCTAATTATAGGACAAAATTGTGTGACACGGTATGGAACGTGTCATAATGATTTGGCCTTATAATCAGGACTCTTATGAATTGCTTGAATGAGTGATTTAGCCGCACTTAATTATGGAAAAAAAATTGTGTGGCATGGTATGGGACGTGTCATAACGATTTGGCCTTATAATCGGGACTTCGGTGTTTTATTAATTTGAAAGTGAGATTCTTCAAGTGATGAGTGCATTGGTTATATGCATATGTGATATATATGAATTGTACTAATGTGCAGGAGGGAACTGAGGCGAGCTAAGTCCTTTGTATTTTGTGTATAAGCCGCCCTAGGCGTATTTCCTTCCTAATAGGGGTTTAGGGGGTTAATTTGCTAAGACATTGTCTCACCTCATCGTGGGCTTTAACTTTTCAGGTCCCTAATGTGAAGAGTCCGGAGCTAGAGAAGGAAGGGTTAGGAGTATGGATGGCCTAGAGGTTTCTTTTTGATATAGACCTCTTGTACATAGACCTTAGGATTGGTCGAGGGTTTGGTAAATTTGCTTCCATATGCGCATTAAAATGAATGAGTTGTACATCATGATTTTCAGGTTCTGATGTCGTCGAATAAGTTGGGCTTTTCATTGTTGTAAGATGGCCACTCACGAGTGTTGACGTTTTTGTTTGGTTTGAAATTTGTTGTCCTAGCAAATAGCTTTTCAATCCAACACTTCCTCACGTGTCTGTTGTTGTCGAAAAATGGAGAGGAAAAAATGGTGCAAATGAATGGCCAACTATTACAACACATGCGCATTAAAATGAATGAGTTGGCAACACACTCCCACTTGGACATGTGACATCATGATTTTTAGGTTTTGATGTCGATCAAATAAATTGGGCTTTTTTATTACATCAATTCAAGTATACCTATCCCTCAAAGGCTATATTTACTATTCTAAAACACCGTGCACCACATAAGGCGATATAGTGCATTTACACGTAATAGATGTAAAAAGAACAATAGAGATAGCCACTCACGAGTGTTGACACCTTTCGATTTTTTTGTCGAGGTAAAATACAAATTAACTTCAAACTCATTCTTTTTGCAAAAACATATAAAATAAATAAATAGCCAAAAATATTTTAAAAGATGAATGAATGAAAACATAAAAAATAAAAATGAAAAGAAAACAAGAAAAGAAAAAGAAAAAAGAAAAAAAAACAACAAATCTTTCACATAGGCAAAAGGGGAGCTCACTCACTCGGATTCTCTCTTTTTTATTTCTTGTATTCCAAAAATTGCACCTCTCTTGTACATAGACCTTAGGCTATTTTGTTGTGCTTGAGCCTTGAAATGAATGATCGGTTCTCAATGCCAATTGATTCTCTACCATACGATATAACTGAAACGTGTGAAGTGATGAAATATGTAAAATGTATGAGATGCAATGGGCCAGATTGTTGTAAAAGCGTGTTTGGTTTGAAATTGGTTGTCCTGCTTTTCAATCCCTCTTCTCTCTCCCACTCTCTCTTCATGAGGATCTCTCTCTCTCTCTCTCGGCTTTATTTCCCTCAAATCTCTCGGAACGCTAAAAGGGGATTCCATTTTTTTCTCTTTCGATCTCGATCTCTCTCGCTTCTCCTCCTCTGAACAAAAAAAAAACCCTAGATCGAACGTCCTCTATCATGAAGTTTCTCTCTTTCTTTATATTCAACTCCGATCCTAAATCTTCAAGCTCTTCCCATACCGGCGGAGATTTGATTCGCGTGCCACCGCTACCGCAATCCGATCGTTGACCGTCGCGGCCTCCCACCTCACCATTGCTTTGGTTTGTGTCATGGGCGCTAAGGTTCGGAGTTGATCTTTGACCGCGATCGGTTTTCGTTTCTTCCGTTGGGAGTTCCACCACCCAGAGGTTCACGCTTCTGGATAGATAGAGTTGGAGGAAATGGAGAATGAGAAGAAATCGTTGGTGGTGTTTCTGGCCTCAATGATGAAGAGCTCGAAGCGGTCATTGGCTTCGCTATACTGATCCGCTTTGCACTTGGTGTATTCCCATCCCCATCGGTGACAGCCGCAGCAAAATCTCTTTCGCCGATGAAATCAGATCGCGACCTCATCCTCCGCTGAAATCCCTATCTCTGGTCTAGTAGAGTGGGAGTTCATTTTGGATTCCGCCACCGGTGTTTGTCCAAGTGAGTGTTATGAAATCGCACGTCGATTCCAAAAAAATAACGTGCGAAAACAATTTACTATGCATAATATAATAATAAAACAACATAATCATAAGAACACGCCAGCAAATTTGTTATCGAAGTTCACCAAAACTTGAGCTACGTTTCTATGCAAATGCACTCTGCGAATCCACCAGACTTCGAAAAAGTTGGAATACAACGATGATCTTCTCTCAAGATCAGGGCACAAAGAGATTAATAACCCTCATAAAGAAAAAAACTCATGTTTTTCTTCTCTCTTTTTCTTGTCTCTCTATTTCGTTTTTTAGCGTCTTGATGGCTAGGGTCTTCCATCGCTATTATAAAGGTATCACTTTTAACCTAAAATTAAATCCAATAGAAAAGACAAAAAAGCCCCTAAAAACAAATATTTGGCTTCATCTATAACAATCTCCCAATTGAAGACACATATATCTAAGCACCAAGAAACTTTGCATCAATCTTCTTCAAAAAATAGTAATTGAAAAATTTATGCCTCTGCGATACTCCTCATCAATCAACATTGAGTAATACCAATAGTAGTAGTATATAAAATATGCTTCTCTTTATCTACTATCTTGGTCAACATGTTAGCTGGATTCTTCAAGCCATCAATCTTATGTAGCTTTTATCTTTTAAAGTTGCTTTGATAAAGTGATAACGCTTATTGATATGTCTAGTCCTTGAGTGATAAGCAGCATTCTTTGCTAAGTGCACCGCACCTTGACTATCACTCCATAACGTATTGGCTGGCTGTTTTCGATGTAGCTCTTCCATATAATCTTGTAACCACATGATTTCTTTAGAGGCTTCTGTGATTGCCACGTATTCTGCCTCTATTGTACCTGCAACTATAAAGACATATCCAGTGGTACTCTTACCACTATCTCGATCACCCGAATGATATGCATCTACATAACCCTGCACCTCTAGAGATGTACCACCATAAAAAAGTGAGTAATTGGAAGTACTTGCTAAATATCTCAATATCCATTTTACTACATTCCAATTCTCTTTACCTAGGTTCTGCATATATCGACTCACAACTCCCACTGCATGTGCAATATTTGGTCTCGTGCTCACCATGGCATACATCAAACTCCCCACTACTGATGCATATGGAACTACTGCCATCTCATCTTTCAAAGCTTGAGTGTTTGGACACATATGCTTTGAAAGTTTGAAGTGATTTGCTAGAAGAGTTACAACCGGTTTTGCCTTGTCCATGTTAAATCTCTTTAACACTTTGTTCACATAGTCTTCCTGTGACAACCATAATTTCTTATTTTTCCTATCCCTGATGATTTTCATGCCTAAAATATTCTTGGCCTCTCCCAAGTCTTTCATAGCAAACTATGATGATAACATCTTCTTCACTTCTATGATTCTCTTCATATTGGAACTAGCCACCAGCATGTCATCTATATATAAAGAGAGATATACAATGTCACCATCATCATACTTGCGAACATAAACACGATGATAAGACTCACAGTGTGCAAAACCTTTTTCTTTCAAGTGCACTTTGATCTACTATAAACATCTTCATGGGCATTGTATCTAATTCAATATATTCTGGTTCTATTACCTTCTCATGCTCTGTCTGATGATCCTTGTACATCATTTCTTCATGTAATACCACATTGCGACTGCGGATGACTTTGTTATTCTAATAATCCTAAAGCCTATGGCCATACTCGTCGCCACCATATCCGATAAAGATCCACTTCTCTGACTTAGCATCAAGCTTTTTTCTATCCTCCCTCTCAATCAAAGCATATGCAATACAACCAAACACTTTTAGATGTGAATAATTAATCTTTTCACCTGACCACCACTCTTGTGGTATTTCTCCATCCAACGCACTAGATGGACTTATGTTTTCCATAAATGTAACTCTCACAAAAATCTAACTCAACTTTTTGTAAACCTGAAAGTAATTTCTTTAAGTGTAACTGCTTTACACCTTTTTCACCAAGATGTCCCAAAGGATAATGCCAAAGAGTGTGACGGCTTGTCACTCTCTTGTCCCACATTGCCTAGGGAGGGAGTCTTGGGCTAGCTTATAATGCTTGGGTCCCTCTAACTGTACATATGCATTTTCTTGGGGTAGTATGGGCTGCCCCGAGAGGAACAAAACCATGAGGACTTAGTGTCTAAAGCGGAAAATATGTATACAGTGGACACCCAAGATGTTACAAGTGGTATCAGAGCCGACTCTCAACCGCATGTGGGGCCACAGTGAGGACATTGTTTTGTTAAGAGGTGGAGAGTGTGATGGCTTGTCCATCTCTTGTCCCACATCACCTAGGGAGGGACTCTTGGGTTAGCTTATAATGCTTGGGTCCCTCTAACTGTACATACGCATTTTCTTAGGGTAGTATGGGCTGCCCCGAGAGGAACAAAATCATAAAGACTTCGTGTCCAAAGCGAACAATAACAGCAAGAAGGTGGAGAGCTGGTTTTCTCTTAGGAGCTGGCTCTCTCTTGATTGGTTGTCCTCTGGTTTGATCAGGTTCTCTCTTTCTCTCTCTCTCTCTAGCTCGATTGCTCTATCTCGCGCACAATCCGTTGCTCTCTCTGGCTCGATCGCTGTATGTTTCTCTCTTGATCGCTCTTTCACTTTCGATTTTGTACTTGTATCTGCTTTCTAGCTCCAAAGTTGCATGCTTTCATTAACCTCTTCTACCAAGTCACCTTAGCTTGCATATCGATCATGATAATTGATGTGTTCGTGATGTTCTGTTTGGTGCCATTTGCTCCATAACCTGGAAATGTCCTCCACCTATTTGATGTAATAAACCAATGTCGGCCTTGTCCTTGTTGAAGAAAAATGGTCTTTCGAGGCATGTAGAAGTCCTTGAATTGGATAGCTATGGAATATCTGTTTATTTTGATATGAAAAGTTCGAAGCTTGGCCTTAAGCTAAGGAAGATGATACATGGTTAGACTTTGTTCTGTGGAGATGCTGGTGGCACTCACTTTGAAACTTGGAACTAATGGTTATGGATGCTTCTTTTAGAGATATCTTGCAACGGGAAGCTAATGTGGACCATTGAAAGCCTTAGATTGTGATGAGCTTATCGAGATGTTGTGACTTTTGTTAATTTTTGAAGGAAAAGGGATGACTTGCTTAAAGTGTTTGATTCTGGACAAGCACGCTTTATATCTTTGATTGTTATAAGAATTGTTTTGTAACATCATTTTAACTAGTTTTGGTGATTAGGATTTTCTCTCAATATTTCATGGCATAATGGGAAGCCTTTGACATCATGCATTCTTGAATATGGTTTTACTGAGATTATTTCTATATGCATAATCTCTAACATTCAGGGTGATGTTATGCTATGTGGTTACATAATCATCTACTCATGTTGCTGGTGTAAATGATTTAGTCATACTAGGTAAGGAATTGATTTCTGGAGTTGATTCAATTAGGGAAATGATGTATTTTATGTGGGCTAGTTGCTGTTAGTCTTGAAATAAGATAGTAGATATGTCTAGTTGCCTTCAATATGTTGTAGAATGGCATGTGTTATCATTGCTGCCTTGTTTTGTCCCTGATTGACATTCTGTGCAAATGGCTTGATATCCACTTATAAATGTGGTTTTTTGTATTTGAAGTCTTCATGAAGGTTGAAGACGGTTAGAATATCTTTCTAATGAGCTATAGAATGCCCTGATTGAATCTCATTTGATATGGTTTTCATATGTCTAAAGTTCTGTCCAGAATCTGTCCTGTTTGAGACCTGATGTGTGTGCTCAAAATTGGGCTAGTAAACATGTTTTGCTGGAGTTGAATCTTTCATGAAAGTCATTGGAAAATTCATAAGCTTTCTAACAAGGTGTAGATTGAATCAAATGGTCATTGTTAGCAAGGTCAATGGCTTCCATAAAGTCATGTTGGGTTGCTGCAATCTATAATGTTAGGTTTTTGCTCTGTTTTTCTGTTTTCATATAGATTTTTGTGAACAAAGTATGACCTTGATGTCTCATGATAGATGATCATTACATTTCCTTATATACACTTGAATTTTCATAGATTTTTTTTATGTCTTCATTTGAATGAATATTATCCATGTTTTTGTGCAATCTCTACTGTGATTTTAACTGATTATGTTGTCGTGAAAATGTCTTCAATCAAGCTCCTTAAGAGTATATTTAATGCTTGATGTCTTCTAGACATACTTAGAGCATATCATAAGCTTCACAATGATGTATGGCATGCCTCATTTGAGGATCATTGACTATGTAAAAACATGCATCAAGTCAATATGCCACAACTGGAGTTGTCATGCCTTTTGCCCCTAATGACAAGTCACACATCAATGTTAATGAATTTGTGTGATCTTTTGTACATGGATTTAGGGTTAAATGTTTTAATCAAACTTGTTCTTCACATTTAGCCCTACGTCATGTTCAAATTTCATAATTTTCATGCATTGATTAGGCGACTTAAAAGTCAGTTACCGTGCATCATTTTCTGATTTGTTTATGATTGATTTGCATGCTTTAGCGATTGTTGCTTTTTGGCCATGAATTTGACTTTACTTGAAGTTGATATGCCTCAAGAAATTCCATTCATGAAAGTTTCTCTTTATGAAGTGCTTGATTTCTATGCTTTTTCTTAGAGCCAATCGTACATGGGTTCTACCTCAATTGCTTTGATCTTAGTTGTGATGATTGTTTCTTTCACTTGTATGCACCTAGTCATAAATTTCTTAGATTAGGTTTAGATTAGAACCTTGAAGATGGAGAATGCATGAAGATGGTGGAGGTCGATGTCCATTCCGACCATTTTCATGTAATATTCATTTTCCCAACATATGTCTCGGGTTCCATTTGCCATATAAAACCCGACGAGTTGCAGGTTTTCTTTCTTCTTTTTAATTGCATTTATCTTTTATATCCTTTAGGATTGCATGATAGATTTACTGCTTTCCTTGATTGCTTACTTAATGTCTTGCAATTTCAATTTCATTTATTTTTTTCCTTTCATTTTTAGGAATATAATAAAAGGAAAGTAATCCACCTCACATGATCATTTAGTTTATGACTGATGATCTTGAAAATGTAAAAAGACACGCATAGACATGTTAGAAAAAAACACATTTACTGTTTAGGTACCGAAAGGGCATTAATAGCAATATTAACGTAACCCAAGTCCCCTAACCTAGATATCTGGTTGCATAGCAATCGAGGGAACACTCCCAACCCTTGATTGGGTTTTCTAGCCGACCCTTGAAACAAGGCTAGTGGCGACTCCCTTCTATTTTTAGGATGTTATAAATAATTAAACTGTATAAAATTCCTTTGTCACGTGGGGTATGAGCTTGGGAGAGCTCATGATCTCATGATCAAGTACTCTTAAACCCACCCTTTCCTCATTTGACATCGAGGCACGGCGAGATCGGATCGTGACAATGAGATAACTAGACAATCTAGATAAGCCATTAAGAGATTTTAATGTAATAGACTTGAGAATTCGACTAGGAACCGACTTCTCGACCATGTTCATCTACAAAAATCATTACGGCACAATAAGATCGATTGGAAATCAAAGATAGGATAGTTGGACTGAAATATATGGTTAAACGTGGGTGATTACACTAAATTGCAAAATTCTCGTCGATCGGCATTAGACTGATTTTTCTATTGTTTTGGTACCCTATGTCCGTACTTGAAACCTCGAGATTTTCACAACCACCGAGAGTCGCCAATGTGTCGAAGGGGTTGATTGTGGCTCGAAGAAAATCGACCATGGGTCATTTCCACTAAAAATTCCTGAAAACTACTAGGTCGCCTAGGTCACGTTAAAATCGTGTCATATTTAAATTAACTGCAAATTTGAATCCGATTTTAAAAAAAAATGAGGGTTTGGTCATGTTACAAATCATTTTATGAACATCGACTCAGTCTCCAAAGATTTTTCTATAAACCAAGACTTTTTTGGGAAAAAGTCAAGGTAGGGTCGTTTTTGTCCAAGAAATTGAGAGAACCCATTTTTGATCTCGCAGTTTGGAAGCAAATGGGATCAATTGGTGAGAAAAATACCAATTTGATCGTTGACTCAATAATGGGATTTATGGAGTCGATTTGAGTTGATTCAAGAAAGATTAAAGTCTAATTTGAGGGAAATTAATGTGAAATTCGTAGCCTCCCACCACCCATGACTATTGGACCATTTCAAAGGTCTTCTAGAAGGGATTGGTGGCTAAATTGTGGCGATGGAAGACAGCAACCAAGTTGGACTTGGTCTTGGGGACAAAGAGATAAGGATGAGGCTTGGTGGTCCCCCCTTCAACCCAATCTTGTCTCCCTCTCCATCATCCATCTTCTTCCTCTGTCCTCCTCCTTTCTCCATTGCTAAGGTGGTAAGAAAGCTCAAGAGAACCAGAAAAACCGAGCCAACCCATCCCCCTTGGCCGTCGAGCTATTTTTCCCTCTATTTTCTCCATGTTCTAGTTTCTGAACCAGCTAACTTTTCGTCAAAGATCTGACTTGAAAGTTGCCTTCCCGGACGAATTAGCTTACGCTCCACCCACCACCACGACCAGGAGAGACAGACCGTTCCAACGAGCTAGGCCACATCATGAATGGAGCCTCCAGCCGTCCTGTCCGGCCGCCCCATGCCACCGATCGCCGATCTACCGATTTGCTGCCCGCCTGTACTGTTTTGTGTTTTTCTTCATTTTTCTCTCATTCCGATCCTTCCTTTGCCCATCCCAACCACCAACAAGTTCCTTTGACTCTCAAGAGCCTCCGGTTGCCAACCACCCGATCGCCAAAGCTTCAATTAGCCCGTTTTCACCGTTGAAGCTGCTGGTTTTCTCTCTAAAGTTCAACCCATAACATAAGCAAAAACTAGCAAGGGTTTTCAAACTTCATGGCCCGTTTTCGAGCCTTTCCCGACCTCACTTAGTGTCGCCACTAGGAGGATTGTCGCTTGCCTCCGCGTCACGATCGCCGTGGACTCGCCGGAAAGCTAAACAAGTGAGTTTAACTTACTAATCCTTGCTTAGTAGGTTAATGATGCTTAAGGGTTTATTAATTTATATTAAGCACGGTTAAGGTGGATAGTTAGTGCAATTAGGGCCTCGACGAGCTCTAGTATTTATCTAGAGTGACTTGGAAATTTTCCGAGTCCATTTCAGCGTTCAATTAGGCATTATGGGCCTAAGTTGGATTTATTGACATTTATTTAATATTTTTCATAGTTATTTAATTATTTATTTATTTTCCGGAAATTAGACCAGGATAGTCGGTGACCAAAATTTTATGCTGATTATTTTGGTGCAATCTGTTTATTTAACTGAGCTTTAATTTGTGCCAATTGTAGGTGATTTATATTTTTGGGAACCTATCCCAAAATTAATTAATTTTGGAAATTAATAAGAAAATCACCGAGCATCGGTTTACAACACCAAAAATATTTTGGTGGACTACATAAAATGATGATATTTTTAAAGGTGAAAATATTGTATTTTGGCTAAAGTCGACCATGTACTCACACATGATATTTTTTATCGGGTATCTTTAATACGAGGGAAAGAGACCAAATATTACTTTGATTGAGGATTCTAAGTGTGAAGCACACAATCTTTGGCTGAGAGTAATTAATCATGTGAGGGTTATTAGTCACATTGAGAAGACTATTGAAAGATGAAATGATGTATGATTAGGTGTGTGACAATATGGAATAGGACATGGAAACCACCGAACTTGGAATTGGTTGTACTCTCTATGCCATAATTCAGCATTACCACCTAATCTAGGTTGTGCTCGTTAAGGTGTAATTCAGCATTACAACCAAAGTATGGTTGTGTCTACTGAATCGTAATCTACCACCGCATTTGGAATCGAATTGTGCCCGCTAAGCCGTAATTCAACATTACCACCAAGATTTAGTGATGCATGCTTGCTAAGCTGTAATTCAACATTGGGGTTGAGTTAGTGAGATGACTAGAGAAAGGACTCGTTGACATATAATCGACCAAGTCGATTGATTGATGATTCGATCTGAATTCTTGATTGTATGGATTGAATTGACTTGTAGGAAGGAACTGAGGCCAAGGTAAGCCCTCTGACTTATGTTGTGCTTAGGCAGCCCTTAGGGCGTATTTCCTTCCAAATCAAGTCTTAGGGAATTGAACTTGTTGAGATGTAGTCTCACCCCATTGTGGGATATCATTTTCACATCCCTAGTTGACAGCGGTGTTGGACCCGAAGCCCGGAGCTTAGAAGGTGAAGCCCGAAGAATCGATGATCTTGTCTGATTAGTTAGTCATAAGACAATTATCTTTTGGTTGATAGCCGATTCCTTTTTGTAGGCTGCTGCTATGTATAAACCTGTATGTTTATAAAAATGCATTTTTGAAAAATCAACCCTATTTTTCTTTTCAATTGTTTTGTTGTCTCGGGAGTTATTAATCGTTTTTGCATGTGCATTAAAAAGAATGGGTCGGTGATGCGTCTTGGGACGTCGCTATTTAATCAACTAGTAAGGGATGGGCACACGCCCAAGGATCGGGGCGTGACACCTAGGAACGTTGCAAAATTTTATCGACCACCGAGGGGTGTGCACGCACTCGAGGATTGGGATGTGACACTAGTCTCGGGAATAATATTTAAGCGAAAAAATGCACTTGGTAACTATACTAAATTTATATTTTTAGGAAAAAATGCATTTAGTTGGATTCTTAAATTTTTTTGTTTCTTTTAATTTTTTAATACTTTTATTATATTTTCTCTTTTTTTCTCTTTTTTTATTTTTCCTTTTCTATTCTTTCTCCTTCTTTGTGGCTATCATCGACCACGACGATGGCTAGCAACCTGTTGGGCAAGGTCTAGTAAGCTGGCTGGAGCCTCTCCATGCTAGGGCAAGGGTTAGTGAGCTCTCCAAAAGACTTACTTGGCCACCATGAGGCTCAACTTGACTAGGCGGCGCAAGGTCGGCCTCAACCTAGCCTGGCAAGGCACAGCCTCACGCAAGCCAACGACACTCCGGCTTTGTGGCATCCCAAAATTCTTAACGACCTCTAGTTACATTTAAGTCTATGAATAGGTGATGGAAGTACCATCAAGTTATTTTATGGCCATTTAATCCATAATTTGCAAGAAGATTTATGGCCAAGCTTTTAATTGACAAGTATTTGATAGGAAAGAAAATCCTATCATTGGCCATGTGTTTTATAAATTGGGATTTATGGAATTATGATTTCAAGATTTTGGCCATGTGGAATTTAGTAATTAAATTCTTAAAAGAAAGAATTAAAGATGAATAATTGAAAGGGAAATTGTGGGTTTAATTAGGTTGGGCCGTAGGCCCAAGAGTATGGATTTTGGAGGGCCAAATGGTCGGCCCATTGGAGCCAAGGAGGGGCTGTCGACCAGCCCATTTTCTGGCCCAAGGTTGGCCCAAGAAGAAGGCCCATCAGCCTTGCATGTAACCGGACAAGTGGCATGAAGGAGGTGAAGCATGGTGGACACTTGTCTTCCTCCACAATTACACTTGTCCCCCATGCAAGAGAAGATTGCATGCATATATAAAGATACAACCAAAGAGAGAGAGAAAGGGAGAGAGAGAGTGGCATTTGGCCAAGCTAAGTGAGAGAGAGTGAGTTGCGAGAGAGAAGAGGAAGCCGAGAGAGGAGGAGCTGTCGCCGCCCGCACGCCGTTTGTCCATCGCCGGTGTGCCGCTGTTCGTGTGGTCTAGAGGCAAGTTAGGGTCCTTTGCTTCTCTTGCATGTGTGTATGTTATATTTATGTCGAGTTTTGGGTGATTAGGAGAGGAAAACCGAAGCTTGGATGGCTTGTTCTTGAGTGGTGTTGCTGTTTTCGCTTGAACAGTTTGAGTCAGAATGTTGTGTGAGCTTGCATGCATGTTTAGAGTTCGATTTTGGTTTTGATATCTTCATGAAAGTTATAGGGGAAATCTTATACTAAAATATACTAAAATTTTATGGAAAATTATGGAGATTTGGGGGGTCAAAATCTCATCTTACGGAGATGTCAGATCTGGAATGTTTTCGCATGAATACGCTCGAGTCAGAATGTTGTGTGAGCTTCCATGCATGTTTGGAGTCCGATTTTGGCTTCTATTTCTTCATTAAAGTTGTATCTAACATTTTTTACTACAACATACCAAAATTTCGTGGAAAATGATGGAGATTTGACGGGTTAAAGTCTCATCCTACGGAGACCCCAGATCTGGAAAGATTTTACTGACCTTTGGTTGGATTTGTGGTTGCATGTTGGTTTGTGTTGAGAATCTCATTTCGATTTCTTCATGAAAGTTGTAGGGGACATCTTAAAATATAAAATACTCAAATTGGAAGTGAAATGAACAATAATAGTCTAGTAAATCAACTATATCTTGAAGACAGTGATTCTGGTGATGTATTCCGAGACACCCGAGACTTCATGGACATAGATGATGACTATAATCTGGTTATTTGACATATATCTCTTCATGAAACGTGTAGAGGACATCTTGATGTATAACATATCCAAATTTAAGAGAAAAATAAAGAGAATAGGTAGGTTAAAACTCAATATTTTGGAGAAGTATACACTGGACGATGCGGTAATGGATTCAGAAGCTTGGTGAGACTGTATAAAATAATATAAAAAGAATATGGCTTGGAGTTATTCATGAAAGTTTTAGGAAAATGTCTTGGCTATAACTCAGTAAAATTTCATAATTTTTGGAGGCCATATGGATATTTTAATTGAATTTCTTCGAAAACCGTGCGTTCTGGTTTCATCCGAGAATCATATTTGGCCATGAATTTTTGCATGTAATTATCATCCTATTGGCTTGTTGATAATTGCTTTAATTTTTTTAATTTTGGGAATTTATAGATATTAAATTAAAATAGAATAAATAAATAAAAATAGATTATTTTATTGGCCATAAATTCCATTAAATAAATTTATTATGTTGCATGTGTGATAAAGTCTTGGTATATGTATGACATTGATTTGAGATGCATGTGTGAGTTCCATGCCAAGTATGACTTGTTTGATGTCACGTCATTTGCCATGTTAAATTAAGACCAAAAATGGTAAATGTGGATAATGATAAATGAGGAGATTGTTGTGGTGGATGATGATGCCCGATGGCCTAGTGGCGTAATTCTGAAGATTCCCCAGGAGTGTCGGGATGCCCAGTGGTATATGGTACGTAATTCCAGGGGAGGCCTGGTGGTTTGTTGGTACATAATTCTGGAAGCCCTGTCGGAGGTTTCTGCCCGAAGGGAATGCCTCGCGATGCTAGGATTGGGGTGCGGGATGCCCGGCCAGGGAGTGTAAATGCCGGAAGCCCTGTCGGAGGTTTCTGCCCGAAGGGAATGCCTCGTGATGCCAGTTGGGATGCGAGATGCCTGGAATGTGGGGGGGCCGGACCCCCGGTGGCCTGGGATGGCTGAATGCCGAAAGCCTCGAAGGTCTTTGCCTGAGGGGATGATGAAATTGGTGATTTGAGGAATGGGTGATGTGGTGATCAAATTGAAAGCTAAAAGTGGAAATTAAACCATGGCATGATATGCATGATGATGATGATGATGATGATGATGATATATGATGTGAAATAATGATGATCACCCATGGCATGATATGCATGATGATATGCATGATGATGATGATGATGATGATGATGATGATGATGATATGTGATGAGAAATAATGATGATCGCCCATGGCATGATATGCATAATGATATGCATGATGATGATGATGATGATGATGATATGTGATGAGAAATGATGATGATCACCCATGGCATGATATGCATGATGATGATAATGATGATGATATATGATATGGCATGATGACATGCATATATGTTGTGATATGATGATGTCATGATGATGATGACATGTGTGATATGATGATGTCATGATGATGATAACATGTGTAATATAATGATGTCATGATGATGATGACATGTGTATGGTATGATGGTGTCATGTATATGATGATGATGACATGTGTGTGATATAATAATGTCATGATGACGATGATATGAGTATGACATGATGATACACATGTATGTGTTATGATTGTGGTGATGATGCATGATAGTATATGCATGGCTTCAGAGTAAGTAATGCCCGCAATGCATGTATGACTTGTATGATGCGTTAGTGGTTATTGGATTCTTTTTACTGCAATTGATTGTCTTCACCCTTTTTGGGGACCAACATTTCAGATTAGTAGATGGTTTGAGCGGTTGGATGATGCCGACATTGGTTGATGGATCTTAAGCATACGATTGTGGGAGGAGATGTCGGTCATCCTTTGAAGTGTAGCCGAGTATAGAAAACTACGGCATTTTGATGTTCCGACTAAAGATGTCCATCTGCTCTATGTAAATAAACGTGTTCGGTTTTAACTTATATAAAATGTTTAGTAGGTGTGCATCATTTTCTGAATATAGGGAAGGGAGTTTATTAGATGTGCTTTTGTATATGAATTGCGCAAGGGACCTATCAAAAAAAAAAAGGAAAAATGTAAAGCCCTATGGTTGTATGAACCCGCGGCAATTGAAATGGTATCAGAGTGATATGTTATTAGGCAAAGTGAATGGTAAGCGAACTGTGACGACCCTAATCGGATTGGGGGCCGTCGAGGGGTGCCACGACTTGGTCGCCAGCGATCGATCAAAATGAAGAAGAAGAAATAGAAAGAGAGGTAGAAAAAAGAGAAGAGAAAAAAATTAGACTTACTTCTAGGAATTGTTCCCAACTACAAAAAGTAAATTGTTTATACTTCTTGATTCTATTCCAAATCTATTTCCAATAACAAAAAAATAGATTTTTTTTTCTAGAAACAAAAATTTTACCAAATGAATTTCTGTTCTTTTTTTGTTCTAAGGAATAAAAGAATATAATCAGTTATTCCTAAGAGTGTTACCAAACAAACCCTAAATTATCGTTGATTACCTATAGTAGGTCATTATTTTCCATGGTAGCTTGTTGAGTTGGCTTCAATTAATGATGCTGAAATGCCATGTTAGATCACTCATAATGATTTTATATGGGGGTTAATGCAGCAAATTTGTGAATCAAGCAAAATTTATATTTTCTTATGAGACAAAAAAAAATTAAGATAGAATTGAGGCTGAATATAAAGTTTGGGTTTTTAGGAGATTAGGCCCAATTTGGGATCTCAGTAGTTTTTTTCTTTTACTTAGCAATAATCATGTGGTACACTTTTCTATGCTTTTACACTTTAATATGATTGACCATCAAGTGTGGTAGTTTAGCATTAAATAGGACACACTCTTTTAATAAAATCATGGGTTTGAGCATGTCATAAGCCAATCTCTACCAAGTTTATGCCTTGAGCAGATGCTACCTCATCTAGAGAGATTTCTAGATTTTGGGCACGCAGGTGGGGTTACGTTGAATTGGTTTGTATACTTGCTAACAAATTAAATAATAATGGCTCGAATTGAATATTCTTGTATAAAACCCTTATGGTAACGACACGAGAATAATTGCAATGGTCTTCCATCTCCACCTTTCTTTCAAATAAAATTTTTTAAATACGATTGATATACTTACCTATTGACACATAAATTCTGGCAATCTGAATTAATTTTTTATTGCATATAAAATTAGGATCCATCCCAGGCCCTAGTGAAAATATTAAGTTATATTGCATATAGATTATAGGTGCATTTTTAATAATAGACACAAATAATTTCATTTGCATTGGACCAGCGGTGGATGGACTCAAAACAGTTCTAAGCTTAATTGACATAGGGGATATTCAATTCTCGAAGGGTATATATGTAGCATCCTAAAATTTCATAGCAATCTCTAGATGCATTACGACCTATGAAAGGGTAATGAAAATGCCATATTATAGCCATTAGACCAATGGATTACAATTAATGAAGGCCAAGCATTTAATGGACATTTGTTTTGCTAGAAAATCTATCCTTTGTCCATGTGTGATCAAGGATTGTGCTAAAGGACAAATTGATAAGGAAAACTTTTTATTCTTGGCCATGCACTTTATAAGTTGGATTTTTATTGATTTATGTTACAAGTTTTATGGTCATATAAATTTTGTAATTAGGTATTTATATAAATTAGGATTAGGTGGATTATTAAAAGAAGTGCGCTAATTTTCTTAAGGCCAAACCAGCCCAAAAACCAGCCCACAACCCTCACCGTTCGACCAACCCAAGAAGCCCAAAGGGCTGTCGACCGAAGGAGGAGAGACCGGATGGCCCAAGCCCGGCCCAAAGGAGGCCCATCAGCTTGCATGAAAAAAATGAAAAGTGGCGAAGGGGATTCTCCAAGTGTCCATTGCCATGCAAAGCTAATGATTTCTAATCATTGAAGGGAAAGAAAAGAGGAAGGGCGGATTGAGTGAGAGGGTTTTCAACTGAGAGAGAGAGAGAGAGAGAGAGAAAGTGAAGTTGGAAGAGAGGGAGAGTGAACCGAGAGAGAGGAAGCCGAGTGTGAAGCCATGAGGGGAAAAGGAGACCGTCAACACCACCTAGCCCCGCCGTTTCCGGAGAGTGAACTGTTTTGAGGGGAAGAGGAGACTGTCAACGCCGCCTAGCCGTGACCGTGATTTTCATTGGATTTAAGGCAAGTAGATTCCATTGATCTACACTTTGCTTGCTGTGATTGTGTGTGATGAATGGTAAATTTCGGATGTGGTGGAGGTGAGAATTTTTGAAGTTATGGGAGTAGTGTCTTAGCCTAGTATTCTGTTTTCTGGGAAAACAGTCCGACCTTCGGTGATTTCGTGAGCTGCATGCAATTTTCTAGCTGGAATCTTACTTCGACTTCTTGATGAAAGTTGTAGAGAACTTCTTGTAGAGTAATATATCAAAATTTGAGAGGAAATAAACAAGTATAGGTTGGTGAAAACATTTTTCTTTGAAGAAATTAGATCTGGAAACCGTTATGTTGACCTAGTGTGATTCTGTGAATTTTATAAAATTATCTGGTTAGAATTTGATCTCGTGTCCTTGATGAAAGTTGTGGATTACATTTTTTTTAGTAACATACTAAAATTTTAGAAGAAACGGACAAGTTTAGGTTAGTAAAACGATTTTTATCCGAAAAGGTTAGATCTGGAAATCATTGCCGAGGGTTAGGGACGGTTATGGTGATTATAGGTTTTGATCTATCACGAATTTGACTTCAAGTTCTGTACAAAACTTTTACCTCTTGGTTTTTTCTATAACATATCAAAATTTCAGAATTTTCGGAGCTGATTTAAGGTTTATAAGGAATTTTTGAATGAAACCGTGCAATGGCGATGTTATGAAATTTTAAACGCTGTGATGCATGGACCGTAGCGACTTGTATGGAGCTCTTTTTACATGGTGTTCTTCATGAAATATTTTTCTCTAGATCTCTTCTATAACATGTTAATTTTTCTGAATTTATTAAGATCGTTTTCTAATTTTTCCAGAATTTTAATTGAAGAGGTGCATTCTGTTTTATCTGAAAATTGCTGTATTTTCAAGAACAAATGAATCGCTCTATGAGATATAATGTCTTGAGTGGTTAATTATGCTGCATATGTGGTGACATTTAGCATGTCATATAACATCAAAAAGCTGGTTTAGAACTTTGATATTATTGCATCAAATGCTATGTTGAAAGTGAAACATATATGTGAATATACATTGTGATGATGATGATACCGTCGGAGGTGTGAGCTAATGATGCCTCGGGAGTGTTGGGATGCTTGGAGTGTATGTGATGGATGCTCGGAGTTGTGTGTTGGATGTCCTCAGGAGTTTCGAGATGCCCAGAGATGTGTGCCGGGGGATTCCTCGTTATGCCAGTTGGGGTGTGAGATGCCTGGAGGTATGTGCCGGATGCCCCGAGGTGTGTGCCAAAGGTTCCTCGTGATGCCAGGTTGGGTGCGAGCGATAAATGAGGGATGCAAACACTGATCCCTGGGAAGAAAAAAATGAAATGAGATCCTTTTGAAAATTAAAATTGAAAATTGAATCATGCGCATGGGTGTGTGCATATGGCATGATGCATGATCTGCTTATGAAAGTAAATTGATACTATATGACATTGAGAATGCGATCATGAAGGCTTGAATGGATCTCATGGGGATATATACATGATTGTATGGATGATATGAATCATGTGTATGTATGTGCATATGGCATGGAATGAACCTCATGGAAATACAAGCATGATTGCATGGTGGTATATGCACGATTGCATGGTGATATATGCATGACTGCATGGTGATATATGCACGACCGCATGGTGATGTATGCTCGATTGCATGGATGATATGTGCTTTACTCATGATATCTTGATTATCTTGTTTGTTGCACTGTATAGTTTGATGGATCTTTGCTGCTGAGTGGTTGTACTCTCCCATTTGGGGACTAACATTTCAGATTGAAAGATGCCTCTGCCACCGGTCACGCGTAGTACTTTCTATGGCTTACCATCTAATGTTGAGGTTGAGTGCTCGGAGCATTCCTGTGTTAGTGTTCCTGGTCTAGTGTTTATCCAAGTTCGTATTTTGGTTATGTACGATGTGGGTCTAGCTGATGCCCCTGTAGTCCAGGAGTTCCTGTTCGTACATGTTCGACGCGACGGGGTGATGATAGGGATGCTACCACTACCACTAGCCGATGCACCGAGTTGGGTGTGATTGCGTGTACGACTGGTAGAGGATGACACTTTTTGGATAGCCGACACTTGATGATGGATTGGTGTACATGCTTGATGTAGGGTCGAGTTCTTTTGGGTTATAGCCGAGCTTAGTTAAAAGCCTTGGCCTTTTGCTGTACCGACCCGAGATGTCCATCATAGTTATGTAAATAAAAGTGACTCAGCTCTATCTTTTATATGATGTGTAATTGGTGTGCATTGCATTATTGTTGTTGGAGTACGGGATAGGGAGATTTGATTATGCTTCCGTTATGTGAATTGCGCTAGGACCAATTAAAAAAAAAAAAATTAACCCCCAGGATTTATGGACCCGCTATAAATAAATGGTATCAGAGTGGTCTATTAATTAGAACAAGTGAAAGGTACTTGTGGTGACCCTAACGGATCGGGGCCGTCAAGGGGTGCCACATGAAACAGAAAAAAAAATGAATATCTTTACCAAATATTTGGGTTATCATGAGAATCAAGAATTCACAACCGAAAAAAGACAAAAATAAATATTATGCATATTTTCATTCACGGCAAGATCTAAAGGAAGAGGGGGGCACCATATGGAAAGCAATGTTCTGTCAAGAGGAAAAATAGTCACAGAAAAAAATATATATATGCCCAACCACCACAAAGGAAGGTTTCGGATGAGCGATATTGGAAAATAAAAAAGAATGGTGCCCATGGGTTGTATATTTGATGTTATTCTTTGGGCTATATATATTTTGGTATAATAAAAGAAATACCAGCACAAGAAAAGAGATCGTCAATGTGCATGAGCAGACAGGACGAAAGGTTGAAAAAAGAAAAGAAAATATTCTGAAAGTGCTCACAATAGGAAAGAAAGTCTTGACAACGCTTAGTCCCCTCACCTATGGAAGGCTGCTCACAAACAAACGCAAAAGGGGCTCTCTCTTTCTGTCCAGCGGTCAATAGGATACACGAAAGCGGTCTCTCTTTTGCTAGTCTGACAACACGCAGAAGAAACGACGAGACAGGGAGAGGGGGGTGGGTCATCTTATTCGACTGAACACCCGCACTCCAGACGCTGCTTTCCCCGCTCTACGCCTCCGTTGCTGCACGCCGACACCCCAGTCGCCAGTCGCTGCCGACCGCTACCGCTGCCTCCTCTCTCCACAAGATCCGACGAGCTGCTGCCGTTGCTTCCCCGAGCTTCCATCGCTGTCAACTAGCTCGCGAAGCCAAGCTGGAGAGACGTTTGCCCGTTCGTGTGACTCCACACTGCCGCCACGAGCACGACGTCGCCCCTGCTTTGCTGTCCAAGCCGCAACGACACCACCCATATCAGCGAAACCACGCATCTTCGACGACTTGGCCACTCGCTGTTCTTGACGCTATCCTTCCCGAAGTCCTGCTCTTGGCCTTCAACGAGGACTTTCTGTCCTCTCTATTTTTTGTTGGTCGTTTCCAGATTTCCCGGAGAAATTGCCAACACGGGAAGCCTTGACGAATTTTTTGACCCATGCCTTGCACGATGACCCGGTGTTTTTGTCCGAGAAGAACCACCACGAGGAGCCAATACCGAGAACCACCGTCGAGCCATCCAACCGCCATCACCACGGTTCAACTGAACGGAGAACCGGCAGGCTCTCACCGTGAGTAGCCACCGTTGAGTACTACCCGGCCACGCCTCTAGCCACTGTCCTGAGGCGTTCACCAGCCGTTGTCCAATCCGGCGAGTTTGAATTGGGAAGCAATATCCGTGCAATTTTCAAATTTAGGTAAAATTTCTTATCCAAAATAATTTGAATATTTTATTTCTTATTTGCTGCATATTGCCATCTTATCAAATATTGTCAAGTGATAGGTACAACATTCATTAGGATTTATTTTGTAATTTGCAATCACATATGATATTTGATTTTATCTATAAGGCGTTAAATGAAATTATTGATTCCGCGGGTATCCTTAAAATTGATATTTTGATTTTTAAAGCTTAAGATCAATTTATCGATTTTATTTGAGAAATTTCAAGTCAATGATTATATATTGGTTCCATAGTTGAATTGATTAAATGATGCCTCTGTGGATTGAGTGGTTTGAACATTTTGATTGCTTTCCTTGTCCTGAAATTACAAAAGATTGCATTGTATTTGGTTAGACAATGTGTAATTGCATATCATGTAGATTAATTAGGTCATATTTCCTGTTTAAGTTGATTTTATAATATTCAAGATGAGATTCTAATTTAAAAAAAGAATTGGCATTTTTTAATACCTAAATTGCATTTGATATTATCTTTATTCTATATGGTTTATTTTCCCTTTCATAATAATGGATTTCAATATAAAAAATCCAAAAATGTCATTTGTGTGTCACATAAATTTGCTACATCACATCCATGTCATTGACCATTTAGGTCATGTAATTAATGCATGTCATAAGCGGGTGTCATTTAGTAATTGTCTGATAGGTTCGTTTAGTTAGATTGCTTGTCATGTAGAGTTACTTAATTGAAGTCACATGTCATGTAGAGTAGTTGCTTATAAGTTATTGTCCATCATTAGAATTAGGCCATTTGATTAAATTGTATGACATGTATTTTAGTTTTCATTAAAAAGAGAAAACCCAAAAAGAAATTTCAGTGAAATTTTGTGAAAATAAAAAATCATATTTAGGTTAAATATATGTTTTTAATTAATATTTGTTGCATATGCATGCGTTTGCATCCCTATGCTTGCAATTTATTTGTTGCATTGTATAATGGTTTTGCACCTGCATGACTACCAACCTTGCATGTTAGAGATAGGTTAAAATGAATTGAAGTTGCCTCAAAATATTTTTGAAAATCAAGTCCCCGAACTCATTTAATTTCTAGCTCATAGATGTGAAGTATTCATCCTAATACTTTATTTGGGTAACTAATCGATATCGATCATAAATCGATTAGTGGTGACTCCTAAATAAATATCATTTGCATGCTAAATAACTTAAACCTAAGTTGCAAATTGGTATGGGGTTGGGAAAGTCCGAGCAAAGTCTAGGCTTAGTAATCCATTAGCTAAACCTTAGGTGGTTCACCAAAGTAAGGTCATGACACTAGCCGATGTAAACTTAGCATAATCTTTTTGCTTGACCAATATGAGCTTACTTTTCAGAAAATTCGATCTCCATCCCTGCTCGAGTTGAGCTTTCTTTGGGAGAGAACAGTTGATTGATTCTAAACTGGCCCTTTCACTAGGAGCATACCCCAAGAATGTCTTCGCGAAGTGAACAGCCGCCAGAAGATCATTTGACGGCAGGTTCAGACATGGTGGGTCGTGATGACTTCATGCGGAGTCTTGTAGGTCGGCTGATTTGTGATGCAGATGATAGCTCCGAGCTTCGCGTGATTTCTGTCGTGGGCAAGACAGCCACGGTGAGGAGTGTCTATGACCGGCTAAACATCAAGCGCCATTTCAAAAGTCGCGCTTGGGTCCGCGTTTTGGTGGGTTCAGGCGTGGTGGATATCTTGTTCGATGTATTAAAACAGATTACCACGTACACTCTGAAAGGTGTCGATTGCCTGCAAGAATCGCACTTGTCTCACATGCTCGAAAGACGTTTATTGAGCAGAGATGTCTGGTTGTGCTGGATAATCTACGATGTGTTGATCCCGTGAAGCAGCTTCTGATTTCGTTTGCTAACTCCAGGAACGGAAGCAGGGTAATCATTACTACCTGCGAAGAAAATATGTCCTTGTGTCCGAAGCCTAGGATCTATAGGCGTCTCGATTTATCTGGCCTAACCGAAGAAGAGAGCCGCGAGCTGTTAAGAAAAAGTTGCAGGACCGGTGATCCGGAAATTACAGAGTCTATTCTGGATAAATGCCAAGGTTGTCCTCCAATGATTCAGCTGCTGGGACTTGCGTCCACTGATACAGAGGCCCATCGCTCTTTTTTGGCTGATGGGGATCCAAATAATTTTACTGTTAGAGAAATCACCTCTCTAAGTTACAAGTCACTGCCGTCCTGGTTAAAGCCGTGTCTTCTCTTCTTGGTTCTCTTCCCCAGGGAGTCTGAGATCCCCGTAAGGAGGCTCTTCAACATTTGGGTCGCTAATGGGCTGGTATGCGGACAAGAACATGAACACAGCACACAGGAATGCCTTGATGCGTCGGGTGTGTTAAATGAGTTGGTCCTTCGAAAAATGATTCACGTGGTGAGGCACAAACTCGATGGAAAAGCCAAGATGTGCCTCATGCCTGGTTTTCTTCATGATTTCTTGTCTGAGATGGCTATTATGGATGTCAGAGATTCAGAGATCTCTGATTATTCCATGTCTACATCAAGCAGACAACCAAGACTCCCATCAATTGCAGTAAAGATATCAATGAGTGCCATTGGAGGACAATGCAAGCAGATGCACATGAGCAACGATGCCAAAACTCAGTGTGATGCTAAATTTTTTCTTGCTTTCAAGTTGTTCACCTCATGTAAACTTGGGGAACATGCCAAAGAGATAGAAATGTTTCTTAAAACACCTGGTTTTAGGCAATGCTTCCTTTTATTGAAGGTGCTTGATCTTGAGCATGTTTACAAGCCTGTGCTCCCCAAAAGACTAGGGAAAATAGTGCCAAACCTGCGATATTTGGGACTGAGATGGACTGCTCTTGTATCGCTTCCAAGATCTGAAGCACACCAATGTAGCTACCGTACCCAGTTCCATTCTGAAGAAGGGGAGCCTCCAACATCTATACATGAATGGAGTATGCCTTGATCGGTCATTTCCCCGTAAAGCATCATATCAAAAGTCCTTAGCCAACCTTAAAACTCTCTGGGGCCTACATATAGGAGTCAAGAGTGCCATGCTGAATGTGTTGAGTAAATTAACAGGCCTTCGGAAGTTGGCTTTGACAAGTCATTGCGTTGTGGCAAACAATGTTGCCAACTCGATTGCAAGGCTAACCAACCTTGAATCTCTCAGGTGGAGTTCAGTGGATACATTTGATCACACTTCAACCTTAGAGTTAAGTGGCATGAATAATCTCCAGTCTCTTCTTAATTTGCACCTGATTGGAAAATTGGAGAAGGGCTTGAGCGGCCTTCCTAAGAAGCTGAACATCCTTACCTTGTCGATGACACAACTAGCAATGAATCAGATGAAAGTCTTAGGGGAGCTCAAAAATTTGATGAGTCTCAAGTTATTTGCTGGCTCATTCAAGGGTCAGAGCATGACCTGTACCAAAGGGACATTTCCAAAACTACGGGTCTTGAAACTGTGGAAATTAAAACTACTGAATAAGTGGATAATAAAGGCAAGTGCATTGCCATGCCTTCAAGAGCTGGAAATAAGAAATTGCAAAAGGCTAACTGATATTGTTGGGCTTGAGCATGTAAAATGCTTGAAAGAAATTACTTTGACGGAAGTGGAGGGAGCAGTCGTTACAACAGCTGAAAATGAGTGCCCAGGAGCAGTTGTCATAGAAAGAGGATTGGCCATCTCTCCTCCGCAAGTAACTCTCTCTTTCTCACTTAGTCAATTTCCCACAACACCTCCATATCTCTATTTACGATTAGGCAAGACAATGTTCCTTGTAGTCATATTTTATCAATGGAAAGTTCTTTAGTTCTTTCTTTCTTGAAGAGATTGTTCCTATTTGAACTGTTATTTTTAGGAAGGGCACGACATTAATAAGGAAGAAGACAATGAGGAATCACATGGTGTTGAAGCTGAAGGTGGTGATGATAAAGATCTTGAAGAAACTGATAGCGATGACAATAGTGGAACTGATGAACAAATAGATGAACAAGTAACTGTCTTTCTCACTTTGTCACTTTCCCATGGCACCTCGATATCACACAATTTATGATTAGGCTAGACAGCGTTCCTTGCAATAAAATTTCATCAAAGGAAAGTTCTTTTTTTTCCATATTGTGATTGTTGAAGAAGTTCTGATTTGAAGTGCTCATGTTAGAAAATATATATTTCCAATATGAACCAGGACGACAATGAGGAAGACGGCAACGAGGAATCAAATGGTGAAGTTGGCCATGGTAATGATAATGAACAAGGTGATAGCAATGGTGATACACGAACTGATGGAGGAGCAGATGAAAAGCAGGAAGATGAAGATGAAGCTGCAATTGGAAATGAAGATGGAGATGGAGACAAAGATAAAGATGAGAATGATTATCAAGAGGGAGATGGAGATAAAGATGAAAATGTTGATGAAGAGGGAGACGATGGTGGTGATAATGAAGGAGGAGGAGGAGGAGGAGGAGGAGATGAGAAAGAAGAGGAAAACGATAATGGAGAGCAACAAATCGCCGATGAAACCGCAGATGAAAATGAGAATGACGAGGACGAAAAAGGAGATGATGGCGATAGCAGGGAGGAATCAAATGGTGAAGTTGACCATGGTAATGATAATGAACAAGGTGATAGCAATGGTGATACACGAACTGATGGAGGAGCAGATGAAAAGCAGGAAGATGAAGATGAAGCTGCAATTGGAAATGAAGATGGAGATGGAGACAAAGATAAAGATGAGAATGATTATCAAGAGGGAGATGGAGATAAAGATGAAAATGTTGATGAAGAGGGAGACGATGGTGGTGATAATGAAGGAGGAGGAGGAGGAGGAGGAGATGAGAAAGAAGAGGAAAACGATAATGGAGAGCAACAAATCGCCGATGAAACCGCAGATGAAAATGAGAATGACGAGGACGAAAAAGGAGATGATGGCGATAGCAGGGAGGAATCAGATGGTGTAGTTGGCCATGGTAATGATAATGAACAAGGTGATAGCAATGGTGATACACGAACTGATGGAGGAGCAGATGAAAAGCAGGAAGATGAAGATGAAGCTGCAATTGGAAATGAAGATGGAGATGGAGACAAAGATAAAGATGAGAATGATTATCAAGAGGGAGATGGAGATAAAGATGAAAATGTTGATGAAGAGGGAGACGATGGTGGTGATAATGAAGGAGGAGGAGGAGGAGGAGGAGATGAGAAAGAAGAGGAAAACGATAATGGAGAGCAACAAATCGCCGATGAAACCGCAGATGAAAATGAGAATGACGAGGACGAAAAAGGAGATGATGGCGATAGCAGGGAGGAATCAGATGGTGTAGTTGGCCATGGTAATGATAATGAACAAGGTGATAGCAATGGTGATACACGAACTGATGGAGGAGCAGATGAAAAGCAGGAAGATGAAGATGAAGCTTCAATTGGAAATGAAGATGGAGATGGAGACAAAGATAAAGATGAGAATGATTATCAAGAGGGAGATGGAGATAAAGATGAAAATGTTGATGAAGAGGGAGACGATGGTGGTGATAATGAAGGAGGAGGAGGAGGAGGAGGAGATGAGAAAGAAGAGGAAAACGATAATGGAGAGCAACAAATCGCCGATGAAACCGCAGATGAAAATGAGAATGACGAGGACGAAAAAGGAGATGATGGCAATAGCGGACAAGAGGAAGAAAAGGACAAACGAAATGAAGCTGAAGCAAGAGACGGTGATGATAGTGACCATGAACGGGCAGATCTTAACGACGATGATGATGAAGGAGAAACCAAAAGTTGTAAAATGAATATGAAGTTGGAGCTAAATATGGAGACGGAGGCGAATGTGAAGAATGAGTTGACACTAACGGTGGTCTGGAAGAAGACGAAGGACGATAAGAAGAGAAAATCGTAATCACATCTTTTACTAGTTAACTTGTTCGAGTGTTTCTTGAGTATTTTGTTTGCTTGTGTATGGTTTTTCTCTCATGAACATAGGCAATTGATTTCGTAGTTTCTTTCTCTTGCACATCACCAATTGATATCTTGACGATGTGATCTAAGATATTTGGTTTTTGATTCATAATGTTGATTGAGAATTGGAACAATCTTTGTGGAATGAAGCGATAAGGGCTTTTGTGAGGCAAAAAGAGATTTTATAGTAAAGACAATTTCTCAATCAACATGCACAAGGGACAGGTAGACTCAATCTATTGACCAGTACCAACATTTACCTGTACTTTCAAAATGACCAAATATTCTACTAATCAACCAACACTTACTTTTGTGGACTATATGTTAAAATTACTAACTTATACGACATTACCAATCTTAATTTGACCAACTAATTTAGTCAAACGGATGTTGGTCTATGATATGACCAATGTGGGCATATTATTCAAATGAAAGTTGATAATTTCATATGAAAATTACTAATTTCAAAACGTTGGCAAGCCACAAAATTAATGTTACAGATTATTAAAGTATTTGAAAATTTTGGAAGAACAAATAAATGGTAGTACTTTTCAAAACCATGCATATATGTGATTAAACATAGCAGATAACGTGACGCATGTTGGCAAAAAAGTCAAACTAAAGTTGCTGATTAAGTATAAAAGCAAGTAATTGCAACATGTTAAGCCAAAAAAGCAAACGTTGGTTGATTGATAAAGTGATTGGTCATTTTGACCATAAAAAAAAGTAATTGGCAATTTTGGAACTGTAAAGAAATTTTGGTATTTTCACCAATCAAGCAAGATAAAATGTAACTATCCTAATGTGACAAATGTTAATAGATCAATCCAATATAGATGTTGGTAGATTATCAAAGTACCTGATAAATTTAGAAAAATAATGAAATGATGGTACTTTTGTAAATCAATCAAGACAAAAGGTTGGTAAGAAGCTAAAATAAGTTGCTATATCAAGGAGAAGATGTTGGTTTATCAATCAAATTAAAGTTGGTAACTTTAACACATTGGTAATCCACAAAAATAATGTTGGTGGATTTTTATTTTTATTTTGGTTAGAAATACCGATTTGCATTACTAACCCAAAGATGAAGGGTTACAAAAAGATCCGATATCAAAACATAAAATTAACCAAAGGGATTGAGGGGGATTAACAATCTAGTTCATCAGAAGAGAGCCAGCTCAGTGGGTCTTGGCGACCCAATTTGCAGCTTTATTTGAGTCTCTCAGTTCAAACCGTAGACAAACTCCATTAAGCTAGCCCAACAGAGAAAAGCAGTCTTTTATAATGGACCGAGAGACCCATGGAGCTTCTAACTGATGGAAAATGCTTTTAACCACTAATAAGCTATCTGATGATAGCACTGTGTGCAGATTAGATTGAAGTACTTCTGCAGTTTGTGTTTCTCTCTTCAGTTTCAACCAAAGCAAAGCTTCTCGAACAACTGGGGTTTCAGTGATGAATGTGGAAGGGGCAAAGATCTGTTTGGCAAATCCATTCGAGAGAACAGCTTCACTATTTCTACAGATTCCTGCTACAGATCCCCCCATGTTTGAGCTACAAGAAGAACTATCAACGTTAATTTTACAGGAGGTCTAGATCGGCGGGCCTCCTTGCTTTGTCGCGGAACTGGTAGCTTCTCCTCTGTTTACCTTGTTGTAGTCGCACTTCACAAAGAATTGAGTCATGGAAATAGCATCTTCTATAATTAAACTTGGATTGGGTCTTCATGCTTGGAAAATCAGGGTATTTCAAGCCTTCCAAATCAGCCATACAACTTCTGCAAACAGAGTTTTAGACTATGGACTAGCTCTCACGGTAAGATTCTCACATATCCATTTGTTGATCTGATTAATATTTGCTGGGGATGTGTCGACTCCAATCCTGTGATCTAACCAAATCTTCTTTGTCCAAGCACATAAGATAAAGTTTTGTTCTGTAGGTTCGGGAGCTTGGCTACAGAAGGGATATTCTAGTTCTGGTAATAACTTCCTCTTGTATAAATTCTCCTTCATAGGTGGAGCATTGTTGCATGCACTCCACAATAGGAACCTGACTTTGGGGCAGCTTTTAAATTTCCAGATTTCAATCCATAGTCTTTTGGGAGCCTAGTATAATGTAGAGGGTTGATTTACTATTTGAAGTCTCATAGAGTCTTGAGGATTGTTATATTTACTTTTCACCTTATAGGAATCTGAATTGTTTGTTGTCCATAGGATCTTGTCTGGTCTAGGTGTTAGATTTAAAGGTGTGGCCAATATTTTTAGTACAAATCTTTCCTCATAGATCTCCTTTAGTAACTGAACATTGTATCCTCCATCATTGTGATTTATCAATTCAGCTACCAACTGAGGGTCATTTCGGTTCACCGGACCTCCTATTTTGCCTAAGAGTAGCGACCTGTCCTCTCTGATCCTTATACTATTGCCATTACCAACTTCCCATTTGATCTCTGGCTCAATTGTATCTCTTCCCATTAATAAGCTTTGTCATCCCCAAGATGGTTGGGGACTTTTGTTACTGTCCAGAAATCTCCTTTGGGGAAATAAATTAATTTCATAATTCTACTCCATATGGCTTCCGAGGCTTGAATGAATCTCTAAGCTTGTTTTCTCAACATCGCTTTATCAGAATCAACTAGGTCTCTAAAGCCTAGACTCCCACATCTTTTCTAGTTTCACCATATCCCATCTTTTCCACTGGATCCCCTTTCCATTAGCATTTTTCTTCCACCAGAAGAATGATATTCTCTTTTCAATGGCTTTCCAAAATGGTGTGGGAATTTTAAAATTTGCCATGGCAAATTGAGCTAATGCTTGGACTACTATTTTAATCAGGATGTCCTTCCCCACCTTCGAAATTAGCTTCTCTTTCCACCCTTCTAGTTTCTTGTCAACCTTTGCAAGAAACTAGGAAAACATTTGCTTTTTTGTTTGATCTCAATCTGAAGATATACCCAGATATTTCCTTATTTTCTCAATGATTGACACTTTTAACTCAGCTGCTAAATTCAGCTTTAAACCTTGAGGACAATTTCTCCCAAAGAAAATTCCTCACTTATTAAGACTAATAGACTATCCTAACGCAAAGTAATACTAGTGCAAAACATTTGCTAAGTTCTAAGCCTCTATGATTGTTGTGACATCCTGAAATTCGAATACGTCTTGATAATATGAAATTGGCATTTCGTCCACGCGCCTATGGTCATTTTACTCTGAGTTGGTCACTCATGAGTTAACTAACTTATTAGGTGAGGCTGTTAAGGGATATAAACACGGTATACTCAATAATTCGATCGGAAATCGATTGCTCGACTGTGATAATCGGCAATGATCAATACAACACAATTAAAATCAATTAGTGATCGATAGTGGTCAATTCGACAGAAACATGTAATTGAATTGCGGGTGATTCTAAATGATTGAGAAACTCACATGGAACAACATCAACCCGATTTTCTATCAATAGTGCACTCAGGACACGTAATTGAAACCTTGTGATTTTTCTAACAACTGAGAGTCGTCTACAAGTTGGAGATGCAAAAGCGTGGATCAAGAATTATCGACCACGGGTCAAACATGCTAAAATCCCTAAAAGCTACCCAATAGGTTAGGTTGTACTAAAATCACATTTGGTTACTGGCCCTCACCGTTTGCCATTTTTGTAAAGAAACATGTGCTATGATTTTGAGGTTATTTCATTCTTGAAAAATGTTCTAAAGATCTTCAGCTATGACATATATTTTACTAAAAAATTTAGGTATTTAAAGGAATAAGAATTCAACTTCGTTACAAACAAAACAGAACCTTTGTTTATGTTGGAACTTGTGACCTTTTGGTGTTCAAATGATTTTTATCAACTCTTAGGATTCGATTTTTGAAAGAGTTTCTTCATAAAATTTGATGACTACATCTTTTAGTTTAATATAGTCAAATTTCAGATCAAATGGCAAATTTTGGACCTCAAACAAAACTGATTTTTGAAAACATAATTTCTGGAAACGGACACAATTTTTGTAACGTCTTGAGCAATTTACTGCTCATAATCTAGAAAAATCTGGGTCAAGGTGTTTGCAAGAAAAATGTTCTTTTAAGTGTTCTTTATAACATATTTAAATTTTATAATTTTCTGAGTTTGTTTGTATATGTTTTTGGAATTAAACTTGGAGTCACGTGAGTAGCCTGGTTTCTGCCAATTAGGATCGATTGTGGTTTTGTGGTTGTTATTAGTGTTGTGCTTGTTGGATAACGTATATTTGGTGATTTGGCTGACTTTTTGGCTTGCTTAGAACTTGTGCATGATGTGATGAGATGGATTGCTCTATGTTTATTGTTTAGTATTATTGCAAAATGTGACCTTATGGACTATTAAATAGAAAATAAATGAGATGTCGGGTCCGGAAAACAATGAGGTTTTAAACTAAATGCATGCAAAATTTGACGAATTAATTTTGAGTATGTGAGCACCTTTGAATTTATTTATAAACATTTTGAACAAAAAAGAAAATAAAGGGTTATTAAGGTTTGTTTTCAAAATAGGGTGGATGGAAAATAAATTAGAAAATAAATATGGTCTCGGGTTTGGACGCCAAGTTTTATGTGCTCAATAAAACGATGAGGTTTTATACTAGATGCATGCAAAATGTGGCAGGTTAATGTCAAATACGGGACCCCGTACGAATTTATTTCGGAAAGTTTAAACAAAAAAGGGGTTGCCAAGTGAAAGTTTGAACTAAGAAAAAAAGGGGATGAGGTGCCTGCATGGTTAGGTTAATTAAGTGGTTTAGTTTAATTATTCACAATTTATTTATTTAATTGGAATTTAATTAATTTTTTATAATTAGCATAAATTAAATTGGGATAGCCGGTTACCAGAATTTTACACTGATTGTCATGGTTGAATTGGTTTGTGCAATTGATTGCTAAATTATGCAATTGGGTGCTTGATGATGATTTTTAATTATTATTGCAAAAATATGATTTTGGGTATTTAATCAAAAAAATACCATGTGTCTTTTGATGTCAAAAATATTTTATGTACCATATAAAATCATGGAATTTTAAAATTGGAGAGTATCATGTTTTATGGATCAATTTCACTGTGTGACCACACACTCTTATTTTACCGGGAATTTTTAATACGAAGAAAATTGGCCAAGTCCATTATTTGAAATGGAAGTATTTTAGTGCAAATCACAGTGTTCTTGGCCAAGTATGGATGTGCATATGGTCACTAAATGAATCCGTCCTATTGCCGTTCACGAAGGGGTTCTTGTATGAAACTCCTTAGTGGGGTGTCGTCTAGGCAAAGGTTCTAGATGATGCCGTTCGCGAAGGTGATTTTGGAATGAAGCTCCTCAGTGGGGTACCGTCTAGGCGGAGGATGCTAGATGATGCCGTTCATGAAGGTGATTTTGGAACGAAGCTCCTCAATGGGGTGCCGACTAGGCGGAGGATGCTAGACAATGCCGTTCGTGAATAAAATTCAAAACGAAGCTCCTTAGTGGGGTGCCTTGGCTGTTTGGCTGTAATAACTGAAACACACTTGAGCAGTTGATATGGTTGCACCTTATTATGGGGTAAAATTTTGTGGGATGGAATGGGACGTGTTATAACGATTTTACCTTATAATCAGGACCCCCGGTGATTGGTTGATATATGAATTGATGTGTTCCAATTGTTGAATTACGCTTGTTGTGTTCATAAATGAATATGTGGTGTACTAATGTGCAGGGATGTGCTGAGGTGAGGTAAGTTTGTGTGTGAGGTGCATGTATCTGAATCGAGGTTTAGCGTGTTGACTCGTTGAGACTTTGTCTCACCTCGTCATGGTTTAAATTTTTCAGGTCCTTAGTATGGAGATACCGAAGAGTGTCGTGGAGGATCCTGAGCTAGAGTCGAAGGGATCTGGACTATAGGTTGTCTGATAGCTTATTTTAGGCTAGACTTATGTGTATAGACCCGCGAGAATGATCGAGTATGTATATAAAGTATGGTTGGTAATATTTGGTTGTCCTTCTTTTACTATCCCTGTGTTGATTGTTGTCTGGGGTTTGTTTAATTCGCTTCCGCATGTGCATAAAAGGAATGGGTTGGCGACGCGTCATAGGAACGTCGCAAAATTTTAGTCAACCGTCGAGGGATGTGTGCGTGCCCGAGGTTTGGGGCGTGACCATCCTCGCCCGAGGTGGTATCAAAGCTGGTCAATGTCTATAGTGATAAGGTGCGATGGGTTTTGGGATAGTTAGCTAGGAAAGACATTTTCTTTACGTTGATGCTTGTGATTGATTGTTTTGTGCAAGTCACTCAGATTTCTAATTCTGTGTTGGAATTGGAAGGCATGTTTTTATAGAGATCATACAAAATGAGCGATTTTGAGTAGAGAGCCCCTCGGAGATGGGCCGTAGTAGCTGTGACAAGTGCCAGAGGAAGGGTACCGAGACATGCAAGTACTAGAGGTAGAGCGTTAGCTCAGGCTAGTACCAAGGAAAGAGTACTGCCTCAAGCTAGTATTGGAAGAGGAGCACCAGGCGATCCCAGGTTAGATGGGATCGTTTAGGCACATGAGACTCTAGGAACAGAAAATGGCCGAGTTCCAGCATCTCTGTCAGGGTCAGATATTAATGGACCGGTACAAGGCGAAGCTTGCTGAGTTGTCCAAGTATGCACTAAGGTTGATTGAGGACCCAGTGGATAGGGCGAAGAGGTTTTGGGATGATTTAAAATAAAACATTGGAAGTCAGTTGATGCCTCTGAACCCGAAGGAGAAGCAAGCTTAGGATAGTTCACTACTAGGATGGGTGACCTCTTGAGATAGTACCTACCCATGCACCAAAGGGTAAAACCGTGAGGCTCGGTATGGGACGGGCCAAAGCGGACAATATCTTTGTGAGTTAGTCCCTATAGAAATGAGACCCATCTAGTAGATGTGTAGCTCGGGGACGAACCGGGCAAAGGTTGGTGGGCCTGTAACGACCCGATCCGATGAGGGCAGGGAGTGATCGCCAAGGCCAGAGGGGTTGGACAATGAGTAGCTCCTAGCAAGCTTCTAGAATGGCGAAAAGGGTAGAAATGAACCGGACTATGCACCGAACAGGAGGGGCAATGTTTCTGGGATAATTTATCAGAGTGGCACAACACAAGTATGGTTAAGTTTGTAGAACTTCATTTTATTGGAATAAGGTCGAAGAAAGGAGGAGCATCTTGTTGTAATTGATCATTTTGTGAAGCAATTCTATTTAACCTATTGGTGGGAGGTAGTTTTTATATTGTTGGAAATCAAGGAGGACCCTCGATTACTTTGATTTCATTTATTGAGGCAACCCGTTATTAAATGTGGGTTGCCAGGTTGCCAAGGTTATTTGGCAACCTTAGTTGATACATCAGTAAAGGAACCAAGAATGGAGGACATCGCCGTACAAGAGGATGTTGCATTGGTCATAGATGCTGAATTGTATGTGCGACAGATAGTCAGTCTTCAGCTTTTTGGAAAAGTTTACAAACTGCCCTAGGAACGAAGCTGCACTATAGTACGGCCTATCATCCGTAGATGAATGGCCAGTTTGAGAGGACGATTCAAACCCTCGAGGACATGCTGGGAGCTTGCATATTGGACTTCAGAAGCTGGGAGGAACAACTTCATCTAGTTGAGTTCGCCTACAACAACAGTTATCAGCAGAGTATTTAGATGGTACCGTTTGAAGCATTGTATGGTAGCACTTGCAAAACTCCTGTCTATTGGGATGAAGTTGGGAGTGTAAGATTACGAGCCTTGAGTTAGTCCAATAGTCCGTCGACGCCGTCAAGGTTGTTTGGGAAAGACTCAAGACTGTTTAGAATTGTTAGAAAAGTTATGCAGATAAGCGCGAAGGCAATTGGAATTCCAAGTTGGTGAACACATATTCCTTAATGTGTCACCAATGAGAGGTATTTTGCGCTTGGGCAAGAAAGGGAAGTTAAGTCCGAGGTACATCGGTCTCTTTGAGATTCTAGAGAGAATAAGGACTTCGGCGTAGCGTCTTGCATTGCCACCAAGACTTACTCAGGTGCATGACATCTTCCATGTGTCAATGTTGAGGAAGTACGAGCCTAGCCCGACCCACGTGCTGAATTTTGAAGAATTAAATGTGGACGATAGAGTGTCATACGTGAAGAGACCGGTGTGGATAATGGATCGAAAGCAACAAGTGCCATGCAGCAAGATGATTCCCTTTGGCAAAGTGGCCTGGCAACACCACGAAATGGAAGGAGCCACATGGAAAAGTGAAGAATCGATGAGACGTCAATACCCTCACCTTTTTTAAGAAAAATTGTAATTGTTTAAATTTCGAGAACGAAATTTTTATAAGAGGGGAAGAGTTTTGACATCTTGACATTTGACCATATCTCGATAATATGAAATGGGCATTTCGCCGATGCACCTATGGTCATTTTACTTTGAGTTGGCCACTCACGAGTTAACTAACATATTAGGTTAGGCCATTAAGGGATATAAACGAGGCAGACTCGAGAAGTCAATCGGAAATCGATTGCTCAACCATGATATTGGCAAGAGTCAATATGACACCGTTATAATCGATTAGTAATTAGATATAGGTTGATTCGTCGGAAAAACGTAATTGAATTGCGGGTGATTTTGCAAGATTGCAAAACTCGCGTCAAAATGGCAATGACCAGATTTTCTATCGATAGTGCACTCGGGACACGTAATTACGATTTTTACGACAACTGAGAGTTGTCTACGAGCCAAAGATGCAAAAATGTTGATTGAGAATTATCGACCATGGGTCAAATGTACTAAAATCCCTAAAAGCTACCCGATAGGTTATGTTGTACTAAAATCGCATTTGGTCGATTTTAACCACGAAATTGAATTTGGTTTTGGGATTTGGACATTCGAGCGTGTCACGATTCATTTTTAGGATGTCATCTTATCTTTCGGAGAAATTTTGTCGAGTCCGAAATTTTTCAAGAAAATCGGTTTTTGGACAAAATGGAAAATAAGTGGAAATTCGGAATTAGAGGAAAAACGGAATTGTTTGTGGGAAATTAGATTCAAAAAGTATTTGGGGACAAAGAAGATGGGCATGAAGACTTTTGTGGCCTTGCAATGAGTATCTAGGATATTTCCCTTGACTTCCATGTTCCCCCCACCCTCTTTCTCTCTTTCTTCCTCTCTCTTTCCCTCTACTTCTCACACACTCACCATTTCTTCTGCCCATTCTCATTTCCCCTTCATCTTTCACATCTCCATCTTTTCCCCCTCCACTCTCTCTCTCCATCTCACGTATCCCCTCCCCTCCATCTTCCCATCTTCACCGCCCCCACTCCACAACGCCACCTCCATCTTCCTTCACGTCACTCCATCATTCCACCAGCCACCAACGTCAACGCCACCCGCACCAACAAAACAGTCCGCTAAGCCGCAACGCCACACCAACTCCACTGACCGCAGCTCTGCACCATCACCACTCAACCGCTACACCTCAGCCAGCCACCACCGAAGCACTTCCACCACCAAAACTCCTTGGCAGCCATGGCCAGCAAGCTCAGCCAAGCGGAATCGAAACCAGCCCAAGCCGTGAGCTGTAGGTTTTTTTCAGCCCTGGTCGAGCCTCCGTTGGAGATGCCGTAGGCTCGGGTTCTCACCGCCGTTGCGCCGCCATTTTGTGGACCTGTTTGCTTTTAGTTTGGTGAGTTAACTCCCTAATCCTTGATTAGGTTGTTAATTGTGCTTAGGGGGTTAGATTAGTGTTAATTAGCTTAATTAAATTAGTATTAAGTGAGATTAGCCTTAAGATGGATTATGGTTAGATTAGCCTTAAGATGGATTATGGTTAGATAGCCTTACTATAGATTAGTGTTAGATAGCCTTAATATAGATTAGTGTTAATCTAATCGGTTATATTAGCAATAATGAGGGTGGTTTAGTCTAATTTGGTGGATTTCCCTTGGATCTAGTTACTAGACCCTCGCCATTTGCCATTTTTGTAAAGAAACATGTGCTATGATTTTGAGGTTTCTTCCTTCTTGAAAAATGTTCTAAACATCTTAAGATATGACATATATTTTACTTAAGATTTTTGGGATTTAAAATAATTATAATTCAAATTCGTTACGAACAAAACAGAACCTCTGTTTGTGCTGGAACTTGTAACCTTTCAATGTTCCAATGATTTTCTCAATTCTTAGGATTATATTTTAAATAAATTCCTTCATAAAAATTGTTCATCACATCTTGTAGTTTAATATATCAAATTTCAAATTAAATAGACAAGTTTTGGACCTCAAACAAAACTGATTTTTGAAAACATAATTTTGGAAACGGACACAGTTTTTGTAACGGTTTGAGTGATTTACTGATCTTAATCTAGAAATACCTAGGTCAATGTGTCTACAAGAAAAAATTTCATTTAAGTGTCCTTTATAAAATATTCAAATTTGAGAATTTTCTGAGTTTTTGTTTCTTTTCTGGAATTAAATTTGGAGGCACGCGAGTGGCCCGGTTTTTACCAATTATGATCGATTGTGGTTTTGTGGTTGTTCTTGGTGTCGTGCTTGTTGGATAACGTATATTTTGTTATTTGGATGACTTTTGGCATGCTTAGAACTTGTTCGTGTTGTGATGAGATGGATTGCTCTATGTTGGTTGTTTAGTATTATTGCAAAAGGTGATCTTACGGACTATTAAATAGAAAATAAATGAGGTGTCAGGTCTGGACACCAAATTATTTTCCCAATAAAACAATGAGGTTTTAAACTAGGTGCGTGCAAAGTTTGATGGATTAATTTTGAGTACGTGAGCACCTATGAATTTATTTCTAAACATTTTGAACAAAAAAGAAAAGAAAAGGGTTACTAAGGTTTGTTTTTGAAATAAGGTGCCTGGAAAAGAAATTAGAAAAGAAATATGGTATCGGGTTTTATACTAGGATGCCAAGTTTTATTTTGGAAAGTTTGCTCAAAGGGGTTGCCAAGTGAATTTTTAAACAAGGTATTTTTTGTGTTCATGACTGAGGGGGATAAAGTGATTGATGAGGTGATTAAGTTTAGTTTAATTATTCCTTTACATGGTTAGGTTAATTAAGTGGTTTAGTTTAACTATTCACAATTTATTTATTTAATTGCAATTTATTTAATTAATTATAACTAGCATAAATTAAACCGAGATAGTTGGTTACCATAATTTTACACCGATTGTCGTGGTTGAATTGGTTTGTGCCATTGATTGCTAAATTATGCAATTGGGTGCTTAATGATGATTTTTAATTATTATTACAAAAATGATTTTGGGTATTTAATTAGAAAAATATCAGGTGTCAGTTTTTAACGCCAAAAATATTTTAGGTACTATATAAAATCATGGAATTTTAAAATTGGAGATTATCATGTTTTATAGATCAATTTGATTGTGTGACCACACACACTTATTTTGCCGAGTATTTTTAATACGAAGAAAATTGGCCAAGTCCATTATTTGAAATGGAAGTATTTGAATGCAAAACACAGTGTTGTTGGCCAAGTATGGATGTGCGTGTGGTCACTAAATGATAATGTCATGTTGCTGTTCACGAAGGGGTTCCCAAACAAAGCTCCTTAGTGGGGTGCCGTCTAGGCGGGGGTTCTAGATGATGCCGTTAGCGAAGGCGAGTTCGGAACGAAGGCATAAATAAAAGCTAGGGAAAAAGGGTGGAGGTTTCTAAGTCCACTATCCCATACAAGCCCACGTCTATCAAAAAAAAAAAAGACGTTCCTCCAACTTCTACATGATCAAAGGTGTCTAGGCGCCATCCGTCCCAGCTCTAGGTCCATCAATGTTAAAAGGAAGAGGGCCAAACATCTCTCCTTCATGGCTTAAGAACCACGCAACAAACTTCATTGGAATCATCTCAGCTCTACCATCATCCATCCACAGCGTAGCCTCATACTTTGAGAAAGTCATGTCAACATAGGCATCATACACATCATGAAAAGAAACCTCGAGGGCATGCTACCACCTCATAACAAGCTATCGGCAGCGTGTCCATACTATCAATTTGAAAAATATAAGGAATGAGCAAAAACTATGCCTAAGCAAAGAAATGATAAGACCCTGTCCTAGACAATCCATAGCTATCAAGAGTACAAGAGAATCATAACTAAGCAGCTCAAGATACTAAGACAAGATTGTCACAAGTATAATCAAATGAATATTAATGCATCATATATATAACCACTTTATATGAGACATACTAAATACATCCATATACACATATATACCTATCACATTCTCAATCTATATCAAGATGAAATGCAAATGTAATATGCACAACTCACACGCCAAGTAGAATTACAATTTAGTGTGAATATCAAATCCACCCTTGATCAGTTTACCCACCGGAACTTTGCCAGCCTAATCGAGTCACTTCCGGAATTCCATATCTGGACTTCCACAATAATTCTGTTATGGGCATCTCACTCCGAGACATCCTGGTATCGCACAACTGAGGTCCTCCCAAGATCACACAGCATGGAGCATCTCACTCCGAGGCATCCCGGTATCACATAACCGAGGCATCCTTGATCACACACATGGGCATCTCACTCCGAGGCATCTCAGTAACATGGGATCGAGGCATCCAAGATCACACATCATGGACTTCCCACTTCTGAGGGACATCACTGGCATCTTAGTACAGATGGAAATCTCTTACTCATTCAAGCACACATTTCACACATCACACCTTTGATTAATGTAATCATATTATGCAAAAGACCTAAAAAATACACAACTATTTCAAGTATAATCTATACACTTAACTCTCATGTATGAAACACGCGTGCATGTCCAAATTATAAGATAAAACTCATTTTGGCACGTCCCATACCATGCCTAACAGATTTTTAGCCCATAATCAAGCACTATGCATCACATTCACTGCACACACATGCCATTATTGGTACCTATACTTCAAATGATAGATGAGGCTTACTCATGTACAAACTAACAACTATCATAAGGTCACTAGAATCCATGTGTGTCATGCAATTCAAGTACAAGAGGCACAACAACTATTTCTCATTCTCGGGTCAAAACAATTTTATGGACTAAAATGAGCAGTTTCGATCAGACACAGAAAGTATATCTAATCTTATTGGAATATTACGAAATTTCAGTATATTATAGAAGAGACAAGGATTAAAAATTTATGTGAAGAAATATATGTCTATATCTCGCTGTATTAAGAGCTCTAATTGCTATATTCTTTCCTAACATTGTGTAAAAATTTATAGATTTAGCGTCTGCAGAGAAAAATCGTTTTACTATGAAAAACTTGTCCATTTATTCTCAAATTTTGATATGTTATTCCTAAGGATGCTTCCTACAACTTTCAGTAAGGGTTCAAACTCCAATTGTATCTAGATAATTACAGAAAATTGATAGAACCATCAAAGGTCTTGCTGTTTTCTACAAAACAGCTTACTGTTTCAAAGAGAATTTCTTCCACCTACACTTTTTTGCATTCATATAGCTATACCTAGAAGTCGAACTCAATCTAATGGATGTTCTCTTAAGTAATATTGTTCTTTTTCTTATCTTCATCATTAGAAATCAAGGCGACACAAAATAAAAAGCTTTACATCTATATTTCTCTAGAAAATAAATCTATTATACCGTTTTCTTTGTTTCTAGCTCAATCAAACCGTAAATTTCTCTACCAATCTCTTTAACAACACCTCAAGACTCTTCCACAGCATCTGAAGATAATTACAGTAGGTTTTTACTCACCTAGAAACATTCCACAGTTCGGTACAAAGCAAATGTTCACACCTCGGCTCACCTACCACAACATACTTCATTCTTATTCACTCGGCAAGCATCACTTCACTTTGTTCGACCAACACAGCCAACTTCCACTCAATTTTCAAGACATGCAAGACTCTAATGCAACATGCAATGACTTGTAGCCTCAATCTAGTGCTCATCAAGCTCAAACCAACTCAAAACAGCAACATCACATCTAATCCTCCATCATTCAGCTATATCCGCAAGTTCCTTGACAAAATCAATGGATAACTTCTAGTTTAGAGACTTATCTTTCCTTACCTTGGTTCAGCTACTAGATGACTTGAAAAGCTTCGAAGATCAGCACCTAAATTCACACTCAAGAAGAAGAAAATCGCTGGACTTGCTACTGGTTCTTCGCTACTCGACCAAGAGAGAGAGGAGAAGAAGAAGAAAAGTGTTCCAATTTTGCTTTGGAGAGAGAGTGAGGTAACGAGAGTTAAGAGGGCAAATGGGGCTAATAGAGCTAGTCTCTTGAATAGGCTAATCATTAGATTTTGCTAATGATGATGTCTCTTTGGTTGTTTCGGTTATACGGATGGAAAATCGTGGGAGAAGAGAAGATTCGTGGCTTCCATGCACAATCTCTTTCGCCATCTGTCACTCGATATCAATCTAGGTTGTTAGTCAGTTTATTAGTTTCTAATGTTTTTCACTTAATTCCATTTCAAATCCACTAAATTCCAATCCTCTTGTAATTATACAAATTTATGAAATCATATGACATATTAGCAATTTAGTGTTAATCTATGAAGAAATCTATGAAGAATTTATAACAAGAAATGTTAAAGTTAGAAATCAACATTAGCATTACAATTGCTAATTGAATCATCCTAACTATAATCTATAAACTTGATCGAAATAGAATCACTCGGGCCTAAATACCTATCTCTGGCCCATCAGGCTCATTCTATGACAACTCAACCCACTAAACTTAATTCACCATTCTAACATATTCGAGTCTTGGCCCGCTTTATGCCAAGTCCAAGCCCATAATCTCTCATTCCGCTTATCAAGCTCAATTCGTGTGACCCACCAACTTCTTAAGCCCACGCATTACTCACGGTCCATTGGGTTTGCTTTCTAGCCCGATTTAAAATAATCCGAGCTCTTAAGAATCTCATTACACTAATAGGGTTGGTGAAATTCAGGATGTCACAACTCTCACCTACTTAGAAAAATTTCATCCAAGAAATTAAAATCTTACCTCACCATTGAAAAGATGAGGATAATTATGTCCGATCTCTTCCTCACTTTCCTAGGTTGCTTCCTTTGAATCATGGTATTAACATAAAATTTTAACCAAAGGTATAGTCTTGTTCCTTAACACTTGTTCTCTTCGATCCAAAATTTGTACAGGCTCTTCTACATATCTAATCCTTTCATCTATTTCAAGTACCTTAAAGTCTAGCACATGAGTTGGATCCGGCTCATATTTCCTTAGCATAGACACATGGAAAAACATCGTGAATACTAGATAGCTTCGATGGTAACACTATTCTATAAGCCAACTCGCCAATCCTTTCTAGTACTTCAAAATGTCCTATAAATCTTGGACTCAATTTACCTTTCTCTCCAAACCTTGACACATTCTTCATAGGTGACACCTTTAGAAACACATGATCACCTATATTGAATTCCAAAGGCCTACGACGTTTGTCTGCATAGCTCTTTTGCCGACTTTGAGCTATCCTAAGTCATTCTCATATTGTCTTTAGAATTTCTAAAGTAATTTGAGCTAATTCTAGTCCTGTCAACTTTTTTACTCCAACTTCATTCCACCAAATAGGAGTTCTATAATTCCTAATACATAAAGCTTCAAATGGTGCCATACCAATGCTTTGTTGGAAGCTATTGTTGTAAGCAAATTCAACTAGATGCAATTTCTCATCCCAACTTCCTTTAAAATCAATGGCGTAGGCTTGTAGCATATCTTCGGAATGTTTGTATAGTCCTTTCTAATTGTTTGTCTGTTTGTGGATGAATGTCAGTACTATATTGGAGTTTAGTTCCTAAGGCAAGTTGAAGACTCTTTCAAAAATTCGACGTGAATCGCGAATCTCAATATGATGTTATGGTCACAGGGACACCATGTAGTCGTACTATTTGCTTAACATACAATGTGGCATACTTCTCTAGTGAATTGTCTATCCTTACAGCTAAAAAGTGAGCTAATTTCGTTAACTGGTCTACTATTACCCAAATTGAGTCATGTTCACTTGATGTCCTTGGTAACCCTTGTACAAAGTCCATGGTTATATGTGAAAGGGGCTAGTGAATACACCTAGAGGGGGATGAATAGGTGTAAATAAAAACTTCATAGGACTTAATGAAATTGATTGATTTTAAACATAAGCAATATTCAACTTGAAGTAAATAGACAACTGGTCAATAAAAATAACGAGTTCAGGGATAAGAGAAAGTGAACACAGAGTTTATAGTGGTTCGGCTTAGACCAAGCCTACGTCCACTCTCCTCGCTGATAGCCTATTGGCTGGATTTCACTAAGTATCAAAAGAGTTGTTACAGCTCGTGATCTTGACTATCACAGTGAAGAGTCTAACCAAACTCTCACACAGTCACACTAGGAGTTCCTCTCTTTTGTATACAATGTTTTGCTCGATGAAAAAAGCAATAGACTAGAAAAGATTCATACTTTGGAATTCTCTCTCAAGCATCATATCAAACAACTGAAGAGTCGATCCTTAAATACTTTCTCATGCCTTCTCGACCGTTGGCACTTTCCAAAGGAATTCTTCCAATCTACCCATTGGACAGAATCAATTAAGGTGATCTCAAGTCATTGGATAATTTGTGTTGAAAGCCCGTCAATCCTACTCGCCCATACAAATCAGGATCTTGAGTTTCCATAAGTAGAACCTTCCAAGTTTAACTTGCCTTCCAAAGATCTTCATATTGGAGTAGTTTCCAATAAGAATAATCAATCAAATATTTGTGAATTCCAGCTATAAGATCTTCCAATAAACATACAAAATGAATCTCTGAAGATAACATAACATTTGGATAATAATCCTGCATTTGAATAAATCTTCATACTTCAGTCTGGAGCTGCTAGTGAGGATAGACTTTAAGATAGAATCTGGTGATCTGTCGGTCTTCAGACTTTGACGATAAAGTCTTTAGATCTTAAGATATAGACTTTGGAAAGGTTTTGTCAACTTCAAAACAATAAAAGAGTTTCTCTAACAATCTCCCCATTTTTTATGGTGACAAAACTTTCCTGCAGATTTTGGAAAACCTTTTTGACATGCAAAACAATACTTATGCAAAATCGAATATCTTATAAATATAGTAAGGACTTTAAACAACCTTGATTCTGCATCCACAGAACATAGGTTAGTCAAACCAATTATAAGTAATATCGCAAACTAAACCATTGCACTTGCAAGCATCAAAAGATTAACAATATCCAAAACCAATGTCAAATCAAATATCCAATGTCAAACACCAAATCAAAAAGTCCACAGGAAATAAAGTTCAAGTCAAGAGAACAAAAACAAATCTGCAAAAAGTGGGAACAAAAACGATTTAAAAAGGTTGGTTTGAATTAGGGCTGCTTGGGGATACAAACAAGCTGGAAATCCCCCATCGACTTGACAGTGTCTTCAAGCTTCTGCAAAGACTCCTTGAGTTATTGAATATCCACACCCTTTGCCTGTTCTTGCTTGAGGGCTTGAATCTGATCTTGAAGAGAGTCGGTAGATGCTTTGAAGACATAGTCATCATGTACTTCATTTCAAACTCAAAAGCATACTGTTGTCCTTTTAATTCCAATAGAAGTTCCATCACTCGTTGAAAATCTGCAGAGTGATCTTATAGTAGAGCTGGGACCAGCCGAAATAGATATATGAGTTTGAAAATGAGGGGGAACATCAATTATCCTATCACGACTAGGAGAGTATGCCTCGAATTCTGCTTCAGGGAAATGAGCGGCATAGACGTCTTCTGGGTCTTGAGGCGATCTACTAACATCACTAGTAAATATGGGTAAAGAAGTACCTTGATTTGCATCATCTCCCCTTGTCTTCGTGCCTACAGGTGGAGAGGTATGTTCTTCTTCATGCTTTGGTTCAGCACTATAGTGATGTTGTTCTCCATTCTTCTCACTCCTTGTCTTCTCCGAATCATCGGATGCAGCCAATGTTCTTTCTTTGCTTCTTCTTCCTTCTTGTTTCTCCCTTTCTCTTCCCTCTTCTTATTCCTCTTCTCTTTCTCCTTCTCTTTCTCCTTCTCTTTCTCTTTCTCTTTCTTTGATCTCAGTGGGGCTTACATAACTCTGTAGATTCCGCAAGGCAAGAGCTAAAATAGTGAGATCATCTTCATCTTCTTCTTCATCTTCCAAGATGAGAGATCTTCTCTTCTTCACAGGTTCTGTCATAGGCTCATTTCCCTTCCTCTTCTTTACAGCGAAAGTCGTGTTTTGCCTTTACTGGGGACTTCTCTTTAAAGTGCTCGAGCTCCTTGCTCAATTCCTTCAGCCTCATTTAAGAAACCATTTTGAACCCAATAACCATTGGAGGAATGGTTCTAACATAAAAAAGAGTAGGGAGTTTGATCTTGAAATGCTTGAAAAGTTGAGAAACAAGCGTAGAGTAAGGAAGTTGTCCCTTGTCCTTCACAACACTTCTATACATGTGCATGAGAATTGTGTGAGGCAGAGAGAACTTGTAGCCAGTGTTGATCGCGTACATAAGTTTTGCTTCAGAACGAGACACATCAGTCTTTGAAGTAGACTTTGGCCTGATGCAATTAATGACCACCTTGTGAAGGAGGATGTTGGAGGCATTCATCCTTAAATAAGAAATTTTTCCTTCGACCATCTTGTTGGTCACTATGGACAAGGTAGCATGGGCATAAGATGCACCAATTGGTTGGAATCTCCCTCTTTCCATACCAATTACATCAGCTAGAGTGTCCACATTAACTACAAATTCTTTATCCCTTACAGAAAAACTAAATTTATTCCCATCTATAAAAGAAAGATTTGAATAAAAATAGGTAGTGAGCTCGGGATACGAGTCAATTGTCTCGGTGCAAAACCTCTCAAGTTGAAGCAGGCCAAGCTTTTCTCTCAAGTTTATCTTTAGAGAATCGAGAAATCGAAATCCACACTTCTAGGTTCATAACCCCTCTTTTCAGCAAATTCAAATAGCACCTTTTGTGGTCCTAAGAATGAAATAAGTTCGTCCCATTACCACCAACCTTTGCAGCAATCCCCATCCTAGGTTGAAAACTAACAAACAACTTTTCATCATCGTCTTTTTCCTCTGGTTGTCCAAAACTTGGATCTCTAGGAAAATTTTCGAACGACCACCTTGCCAAACCCTGAGGCATAATGCCTAGTCTCTCCATGGCGTTCAAGAAAAAGGTCTCATTTTTGTAACCATGCGCTTTTAAGAACTCATCGATCAAGTTCATAGCAGAACCACCCATCTTCAAGTTCAAATACAATCTATAAATAAATTGGGGTTTTTGAGTCCTTACTGGTTCAACATCTTCAATGACTTCTTCTTGCTATGGAGGAGGATTTTGTGTTGCTTGTTGGCGCGGTTGAGAATGTTGTTTTGGCAGTTGCTTTTGAGGAGAATCTTCTTCCTCGGTTAGATCAAAATGCGTAGGTCCCTCACGCATACGCTGTGGTCCCCGACTTGCGATCCTCGAAGACTTTCATTGGGAAGACATTGTCAAAGTCTTGGGGAATATCTCAAACTTGCTCTTTCGAAAAGGTTAAAACTTTTGGGGTGAAACTCAAGTAAGATCACAGTAATTTAGGGTTTCAAAAGGTGAGCGTGAATGAAGAAGACGAGTTTCAACAATATATATAAGGCAGGAATACCAAGCGTTGCAAAGAAAGATAAAAATTGCCTTTTTGAAAATAATAAACTGCCTTAAAAATAACTACCTTTTTTTAAAATAATAACTTCCTTTTCGAAAACATGCAATCGTTAAATAATATAACTTCTAAAAATAAAATAGACAAGAGCAATTAACGGATAATATATCTTTTCAAAATTTTATCCAAAAATAACTTCATATAAAAATAGAAGGATTTTACTTACAGTCTCATCATCTAGGGATTCTGAGTCTGAACCCCTTCAAACTTTACCCGGTAAACAATAGAATGTTTAGTCTTGCTCGAATAGACTTAAACAAGCTTTTATCTAGTGGTTTTGTAAATATGTCCGCCAGTTGATTCTTTGAGTCAATGAAATGAATCAATATTTCTCCATTCTGAACATGATCTCTAATAAAATGATGATGTATTTCTATATGCTTCGCTCTTGAGTAAAGAATTGGATTCTTTGTGAGATTGATGGCGCTTGTATTATCACATTTGATTTCAGTACATGATTCTTCAACTCCAAAGTCTCTTAGTTGTTGCCTCATCCATAGGATTTCAGAACAGCAACTCCCAAGTGCTACATATTCTGCTTTAGCTATTGAAAGAGCTACTGTACTTTGTTTTCTTGAAAACCAAGATACCGGCTTATTGCCAAGTAGTTGACAAGTACTTGAAGTACTTTGTCTATCCACTTTGCATCCTGCAAGATCTGCGTCTTAATATCCAAGGAGAGAAAAGTCTCATTCCTTGGGATACCATAAACCTAGCTTCAGAGTAGTTGCAATATATTTGATAATTCGCTTTGCTGCACTAAGATTAGATTATTTGGGATTTGATTGGAATCTAGCACAAATACAAATATTAAACAAAATGTCAGGTCTAGATGTAGTAAGTTAAATAAGTGATCCAATTATGCTCCTGTATAGCTTTTGATCCACCTTCTTCGTCTTTATCTAACTTTGAAGAACTTGACATAGGTGTATCTGTCTTTTTGTAGTTTTCCAATCCAAACTTCTTGATGAGATCTTTTGCATACTTTTCTTGATGAATGAAGATTCCTTTTGTTGATTGCTTTACTTATAATCCCAAAAAGAAATTTAGCTCACCCATCATGCTCATTTCGAATTCATCTTGCATGCATCTAGAGAATTTCTTGTATACACTTTCATTAGGTGAACAAAAAATAATGTCATCAACATAAATTTGAACAAGTAGAAAATCTTTTCCTTCATTTTTAATGAATAATGTAGTGTCTACTTTACCTTTGACAAATCCATTTTGAATTAGAAAATTACTTAACATTTCATACTAGGCTCGAGGTGCTTGCTTCAATCCATACAGAGCCTTTTTCAGTTTGTAGACTGATTTTGGCTTTCTTGGATCTTCAAAACCTGGTGGTTGTTCCACATAGACTTCTTCTCGAATAAATCCATTTAGGAATGCGCTCTTTACATCCATTTGGAATAACTTGAAATTTTTAAAGCAAGCAAAAGCAAGAAGTAATCTAATTGCTTCTAACCTCGCTACTAGTGCATAGGTTTCATCATAGTTTATTCCTTCTTCTTGAGTGTATCCTTTAGCCATGAGTCTTGCTTTGTTTCTGATCACTTTGCATTTCTTGTCCATTTTGTTCCGAAAAACCCATTTAAGTCCAATAAAAGATTTACCTTTTGGTTTAGGAATTAATTCCCAAACATCATTGATGCTGAACTACCTAACTACATCTTTTAGAGTTCTTCTTGCATTGCTTCAATCCAGCTTTCATCAGCCAAGGCTTCTTCTATGCTTTTGGGTTCAATTTCAGAAATAAGTGCCAAAGCACTAGACTCTTCTCGCCTTTTGGATCTGGTTCAAATTCCATCATCAATGTTGTCAATGATGAGTTCTTTGGGATGACTAGACTTATGCTTCTAATTGCTGGTTAATTCTTGAGTATGCTCATCCTCTGCTTCAGTCGAATCTTTTGGTTCTTCTTGTTGTTGAATTTCAAGAGTTTGAGCTTATGTGGGGAAGTAGACTTTGTAATCTCTCGAGTAGGTTCAATTTCTTCGAGTTGAGTCTCAATCACTTGATTCTATGTAGAGTCTTGAAACTTGACATTCATAGACTCTTTTACACACTGAGTCTTGTTGTTGTATACTCTGTAAGCTTTGCTTGATGTTGAGTAGCCAAGAAAAATACCTTCATCTGACTTTTCTTCAAACTTACCAATTCGATCATTTGCATTTTTCAAAATAAAACATTTGTAACCAAACACATGAAAATAAGAAACATTTGGCTTTTTCCCTTTAAGTACTTCATAAGGAGTTTTTTTTTTCTAAAATAGACCTTAAAAACACTCTATTAATGATATAACAAGCTATAGAAATTGCTTCAGCCCAAAAATGAGAAGAAATATTACCTTCAATTAAAAAAGTTCTAGCCATTTCTTGCAATGATTTATTCTTTCTTTCCACAACCCCATTTTGCTCTAGAGTATATGGTGAAGAGAAAATATATTGTAAACCAGACTCATCATAGAAATTTGTAAAGTCTTGATTCTCAAACTCACCTCCATGGTCGGTTCATATGCTTGTTATAGCATATCCTTTTTCATTTTGAATTTTCTTAGCAAACTTTGAAAAATGAGAAAATACTTCAAACTTACTTGCCAAGAAGAATACCCATGTAAAGTGAGAGTAATCATCCACGATTACTAAACAGTATTTCTTTCCACCAATACTTTGTGTTATGGTTGGTCAAAAAAGATCCATATGCAGAAGTTGTAGAACACGATTAGTAGAAACTTGATATATTGGTTTAAAAGAACTTCTTACATGCTTTCCCAAAACACATGGTGTGCATAATTCTGACTTTTGATAACTTAAGTTGGGCAGTCCACAAACAAGTTTCTTTGATGAAATTTTGGCTATTGGCTTCATATTGACATGACCAAGCTTTCTATGCCAAAGATTTTCTTCATCTTGAATAGAAATTAGACACTGAGAACTTTCTGGTTTAATATCCAGTAGATAGATGTTTCCATGTCTTTGTCCCGTGAAAGATTGAGATAAATCTTTACTCAGTTCCTGAGCAAATGCCTTCTTGAAAGTTGATTTTGAATCCTGTGTTACACATAGTTGATTTATGCTGAGTAGATTATAGTTCAAGCCTTCTACCAAAGAAACATTGTTGATTGTGAGACTTCCAATCTTGACAGTTCCACAACCAATATTTTTCCTTTGTTGCTTCCACCAAAAGAAACTTTTCCACCATTTATTTGAGTAAGCTTTATAAAGTAGTTTAAGTCTCTTGTCATATGCCTTGAACATCCACTATCCAAGTACCATTTGATCTTCTTCTTGATAGTGACTTGCAATTATAAGAAGATTTCAAGTTTTCTTTGGTACCCATATTTTCTTGGGTCTAGGGAGTTAGTTCCAAAAATAATCTTTGCCCAATCTCTCTTAATTGGTCTCCAAACTTTAAGACAATCATTCTCGAAATATTCTGAGCTGTTACACTTTGAACATTTAAGAGCACTTCGGCCAACAGGTTTTACAAAAACTTTTTGGAAATGATTTTTATAAAATGTTTTATTTGGTCTTTGTTTGATTCTTTCTTTAACTTCTGGAAAATCAATTAAAGGAATAGTTTATGGTGTCATTCCCAAACCTTGATTTGTTAAGGTAAGGTTTTTGAATAGAAAGAATTTTATCTAGCTTTTTAGATCCATTTGAAAACTTCTTTGATATATTTGAAATATCTTCTTTCAAAAAAGTGTTTTCTTTTGAAAGAGAATCTGCACTTTCTTTTAAGACAACAAAATTTTTGTTTAGATTTTTAAACTTTCCTTTGCAAGAGTTTTCCATTTGCCTCGCATGGAATTTTCCTTCTTTAGTTCGGAAATTCTTTTAAGAGATACCTTGAGACTAAGACAGAGTTCATCAATATATTTTGAAACTTTAACAGGAATTTTAAAATTACTAACCTCAATTTCCTTGTTTGAATATGAGTTTGAGTCTGTTTTAGAGTCTCGAATCTGATTCTGATTTTGCCATTAAACAAATATTGGCATATTCTTCATCACTTTCTTCACATTCGGTATCGCTCTAAGTCTCTACTTTGAGAGCCTTTTTGAATTTCTTTGTATTTCCCTTCTTTTTTTTCAATAGAGGATAGTTGGGTCTAATGTGTCTTTTCTTCTTGCATTCGAAGTAAGTCACATCTTTGTTAAAATCATTGTCTTATGTTGATTTATTTTGAGATCTTTGAGTACTATGTTTCCTCTAGTTGTACTTTCTTCCTTTTTTGTTTAACTTTCTAAAGTTCCTTATCATGAGTGCTAGTTCTTCATCATCCAAGTCATCTTCTGAATCTGTAACATCAAAATCATCATTAAACTTTAAAACAATTGATTTCTTACCTTTAGGATCTTCTTCCTCATTAATTTGCTCCACTTCATAGGATTGAAGTGTGCCCACTAATTCATCTATATATAGAGGTGCAATCCTTTGTGTTTCTCTATTGGAAGTCTTAATGTGATTCCAGTCTTTGGAGAGTCCTCGCAGCAACTTGTTGACTTTCATCTGCCCTCGAGATTGGTTGTCCATGATATGCAAGACCATTTACAATTTCTATAAAACGACTAAACATATGATAATAGATTCTCCTGGCTTCATTTTGAAAGCTTCATATTATCCAAGAAGAATGTTGATCTTTGTTTCTTTAACTCGATCAATTCCTTCATAGGTAACATGCAACCTGTCCCAAACTTCGTTTGCTATTTCACAAGATGAAATTATGTTATACTTAGTAGGAGATAAGGCACAATATAAAGAGTAGATAACTTTAGCATCAAGAGCTTGTCTCTTGGTAATATATGTTTATGTCATCTCGCTAGCATCTATCACTTCCTTTTCTCTTCTAAAGTTGATGTATTTGTAGTAATCACTCCTTTTTCTACCACATCCCATTCCAGAGGATCTTTCGATTTTAGGAATGCTTTCATCTTGTTATTCCATACGTTATACTCCTTTTCATCAAAGTAAGGAGGTCAAAAGCCAAAATACTAGCCATATATCTCTTAGCTTAAAATGTAAAACACTTAAATAAATAAGCACACAAGCTCTGATACCAATTGAAAGGGGCTAATGAATACACCTAGAGGGGGGTGAATAGGTGTAAATAAAAATTTCATAGGACTTAATGAGATTAATTGATTTTAAACATAAGCAATATTCAATTTGAAGTAAAGAGACAACCAGTAAATAGAAATAACGAGTTCAGGGATAAGAGAAAGTGAACACAAAATTTATAGTGGTTCGGCTTAGACCAAGCCTACGTCCACTCTTCTCATTGACAGCCTATTGCCTGAATTTCACTAAGTATCAAAAGAGTTTTACAACTCGTGATCTTGACTATCATAGTGAAGAGTCTAACCAAACTCTCATACAGTCACACTAGGAGTTCCTCTCTTTTATATACAATGTTTTGCTTGATGAAAAAAGCAATAGACTAGAAAAGATTCAGACTTTGGAATTTTCTCTCAAGCATTGTATCGAACAACTGAAGAGTCGATCCTTAAATACTCCTTCATGCCTTCTCGACCGTTGGCACTTTCCAAAGGAATTATTCCAATCTACCCATTGGACAGAATCAATTAAGGTGATCTCGAGTCGTTGGATAATTTGTGTTGAAAGCCCGTTAATCCTGCTCGCCCATACAAAACAGGATCTTGAGTTTCCATAAGTAGAACCTTCCAAGTTTAACTTGCCTTCCAAAGATCTTTATATCGGAGTAGTTTCCAATAAGAATAATCAATCAAGTATTTGTGAATTCCAGCTATAAGATCTTCCAATATACATACGAAATGAATCTCTGAAGATAACATAGCATCTAGATAATAATCCTGCATTTGGATAAATCTTCATACTTTAGTCTGGTGCTGCCAGTGAGGATAGACTTTAAGATAGAATTTGGTGATCTATCGGTCTTTAGACTTTGACGATAAAGTCTTCAGATCTTCAGATATAGACTTTGGGAAGGTTTTTTTCAACTTCAAAACAATAAAGAAGTTTTCTCTAACAATATGTTTCCATTTCCATTTTGGAATCTCTAATGGCTTTAACAATCATGTAGGTTTTCGATGTTCAGCTTTCACCTGTTGACATGTCAAGCGTCTTGTGACATACTTAGCAATATTAGTTTTCATTCCATTCCACCAAAAATATTGACGAAGATTTATGTACATCTTTGTACTTATTGGGTGGATACTATAACTACTACGATGAGCTTCAGTTAGAATTTCCCTCTTTATCTCATCGTTATTAGGCATACAAAAACGCCCATGGAATTTAACTATTCCATCATCCGAGACTTGAAAATCTGGATTCTTTCCTTTCAAAGCTTCATCTCAAATTTTCAATATTTCAGGGTTTGACTATTGTATGGTCTTGATTCACTGTATAACTTCAAGTTCAATTTCGAGAGTAGCTATTATACCAACAAACTCACTCACCTCCACTTTGAATTCATAATTTGAAATTGCTTCCAGCAAGTTCCACTCCTTAACCATCATATTGGCTATTCTCATTGCCGAATTCCAACTAAGTGCATCCACAATTTTGTTGGCTTTTCCCAGGTGATACATAATTTCACAGTCATAGTCCTTTAGTAATTATATCCATCTCCTTTGCCTCATATTTAGTTCCTTTTGAGAGAATTGGTACTTTAAACTCTTGTGGTCTGTATAAATCTCAAATTTTCTCCATAAAGATAATGCCTCCAAATCTTTAAATAAAAAATTATGGTAGCTAGTTCTAAATCATGAGTAGGGTAATTCAATACACGTGGTTTCAGTTGTCTTGATGCATATGCAATAACTCTCCTGTGTTGCATAAGAACACAACCTAATCCCTTATGAGAATCATTACTATACAATACAAAGCCTCTAGATCTTATGGGTATTGTTAATATAGGTGCCGTCGTTAACCTCATTTTGAGTTCTTGGAAACTTTGCTCAAATCCCTCTAATCAATCAAATTTTGAGTTTTTCTGAGTCAATTGTGTTAATGGTCCTACAATTCAAGAAAATCCTTCTACAAATCTTCGATAATATCCAGCCAAACCTAGAAAACTTCATACTTCTATCATTGTCGAAGGTCTAGGCCAATTAATGACAGCGTCAACTTTAGTTGGGTCTACCGATATCCCTTCACCAATCACCACATGTCCTAGAAAAGTCCCTTGGTCCAACCAAAATTCACATTTACTAAATTTGGCATACAGTTTATGTGACACCCCGAACCCTTCGCAGGTCATCACCCCGATGTTACACTTTATTACCTTTCTTTCTTTTCAACAAACGTGTTTTTTTGAAACCTCCCAAGAAAAGTCCATGATACAAATACACACTAGCTAAACATCGTCCAACCAAAATTCAAGATGGGACATTTACTAAATTTGGCATATCCCTTCACCTTAAGTTCATCATCACCACATGTCCTAGAAAAGTCCCTTGGTCCAACCAAATATCATTTATTCTCATTATTACATGGCATATGATCATCACAATTTCATTTACTAAATTTGGCATTTATACAACCCCACGAAACCTTTATGTTCTCTAAGAATCTATAGTACAATTTCTTAAGTTCTCTTCTCGGGTGATCATCTTGTCCTTTTTTAGAATACACCAAAATATCAACATGCAATCAAGAAATCATAAAAACTATCACAAATTAGTTTTAGTATGTTATAGTACAGCTAAAATGAAGACAACGCTTAAATAAGCTCTATTCATAAGATCCATAAAAATCACACCTAAAATCGCTGCATGCAACCAACAAAAAACAAACATTCAAGGCATTTGTTAGTCCAAAAGGCATAACCAAAAATTCATATTGTCCATATCTAGTTCGCCCCTTGCCACTTGTCATTTTTAAAACTTGCTGTTTTAGAGATATCCTCCCTCCTTATTCGTAATTGATGATATTTTTCCCGAAATTCTTTTTATAGATATTCTTGAATTCTTAGGTCAATTTTTGAGAATACCGATTAATCTATTAAATTTAAATTTCTCATAAGCTTGTAATTGATCAAAATAGATCATCAATCCTTGGTAATGTGCAATCCTTAAGTACATCTTGTCCTTTTTGATTTTGAATCATCACTTGATTCATTTGTTAGTCCAAAAGGCATAACCAAAAATTCATATTGTCAATATCTAGTTCAAAAGCCTATAATCAATACACAAGCGTAGTGATCCATCTTTCTTTCTAACAAATAACATTGGTGCACCCCATGGGGATACGCTTAGTCTAATAAATCCTTTGTCGAGTAGTTCTTGTAATTGCACCTTCAATTCCTTCAATTCTGTCAACACCATCCTATATGGGGCTTTCGATATAGGTTTTGTACCAGGTGTCAATTCAATAGTAAACTCAACTTCTCGCTTTGGAGGTAATCATATCAATTCCTCGAGAAATACATTGGAAAATTCTCGAACTATAAGAATATCTTCAAGTCGTACCTCTTTCTTGGCTTGCTCACTTGCATATGCCATATATCCTTGGCAACCATTTCTAAGAAGTCTATGGGCTTCTAGTGCAGTAATAAGAGGCACGGAAGGAGTTGTCCTTCCTCCGTAAAATTCAAAACTTGGTCTATCCGGTGGATCAAATTGAATCATCTTTCTATAACAATCCACATTGGTTTGTTGTCTATGTAGCCAATCCATTCCCAGAATTACATCAAAGTCATACATAACTAATACCATCAAATCAACTAATAGATTTTGCCCACCTATAAGGATTCTACTATCCTTACACACCGAGGTAGATAAAACAACATCCTTTAATGGAGTAGAGACACTAAGGGGTACTTCTAACATTTAGGTTCCATTCTATTCAATCGCACAAATTGAGTAGATACAAAGGAATGAGTCACTCCTATATCGAATAAAGCATAAGCATTATGATTGGATAGGGAAATGATACCTGTAATAACTATTTGAGACCCTTTAGCCTCGTCTTGAGTAACCACATAAATTCTTCATTGAGCTAGCGATCGCTGGGTATTTCTTGGTGGTAATGGTCTACCAAATTTTGTTGTGGTTGTGGTTGCTGCATTCTTTTCTGAGGGCATTCTCTAACATAATTCCCTGACTGTCCGTAACCAAAACAAACATTTGTTCCTCGGCATGGTCCAAATCCATGTGATCTACCACACTAGCGACACTCATTGTTTCCATACTGCAACCATCCTATTGGTTGATTATTCCATACCTTTCTAAAATTCTCAGTCTTACTCTTATTGTTTTGCACCAATGGTTGCTTTCCAATCTGATGAGACCTTTTATTATAATGAAAATTAGACCAAACTCCTTGAGATTGTGGCTTTACCTGATATGCCGATGTCCGATCTCTTGACATCAAATCCCTTTCAACCAGTTGTGCCCATTCATACAATTCACTATAATCCTTCAAGTTTTTTTTTTTGGTCGGAATAATCCTTCAAGTTTAGAGGCACCAACCGTCCTCTTATATTAGGCCTTAACCCATTCAAGAATCTCTTAGCGCTATCTTCCGAATACTCCATTAATCTAGGGGCAAATCTAGAGAGTTTAGCAAATTTCGCCTCAAATTGGTCTATTGTCGGGTTATTTTGATTTAACTGCATAAATTCCATCACCTTTTTATCTCTTGCACAGTCTGAAAAATATTTACTATAGAAGACTCCTACAAATCCAGTCCAAGTTATCTCTACACCCTTAGGGAATGTTGTCCTTTTTGTTGCTTTCCACCAATGATCAGCATTTCCTTGAAGTTGATACTCTACTAGAGATACCTTCTTTGCATCAGTGCAATTCAGCAATGCAAATATCCTTTCCATCTCATCTATCCACAATTATGCTTCTACGGGATCTCCTAATCTAGCAAATCTAGATGGTATTAATTTCAGAAATTGCTCTACTAATGTGGCACCCCTTGACAGCCCTCGATCCGTTAGGGTCACCACAAGTACCTTTCACTTATCCTATTAACATACCACTTTGATACCATTTAATTATAGTGGGTCCATAATGTGGCACCCCTCGACAGCCCTTGAACCATTAGGGTCGCCACAGTTCGATTACCATTCTCTTGCTTGACCTGCAGGTCTATCAATCCTGGGGGTTTATATTATTTAGATCGGTCCCTATGCAATTTATATGGCGGAAGCATATCCAACAACTCCCTTCCCTATATTCAGAAAACAGTGCACACCAACTAAACACATTTATAGGTAATAAGCCGAACACTTTTATCTACATAACTAGATGGACATCATTCATCGGTACACCAAAATGACATAGTCTTCTATACTCGGCTATACTTCAAAAGATGGCTGACATCTTTTGCAACAGTCGTATACTTAAAGTCCATCGATTAGTGTCGCATCCAAAAGTTCCTTTCTATGTTGTCCTCCTCCTTGCAGCCATATCCAACCACTCAGTCCATCTGCTGGTGGCGATGGCGGCAGAGGTATCTTGTCTAGTTTGAAATGTTAGTCCCCAAACGGAGTGAGTACAATCACTCAGCAGTAAAAGATTCATCAAGCTATATCAAGCATTACTATTAATATCCAGATTCAAGTATGGTAGACAAAAATCAGGTAGTCGATGGATCAATATTCATCAAAATCATGAAATCCTTTAATGCTATGGCAAATGCAATTTTAAAAGATTCAGATGCATCATGTCCAGTTACATCAATCCCGATCATGAGGCCAAACCATAATGACACGTCCCATTCCATGCCATACAATTTAGTCCCATAACCAGACCACACTCACACTTAATAAAATCATCAGATTTAATCATTTAAATGGTTTTATCCCCCTAGAGGACCAATGTTTGCATCCTTCTTGGATTCCGCACCCAACCTAGCGTTGCGGAAGCCTCCGGGCATGTATTCAATATACAACCGGGCATCCAAAGGGCATCGACTCATTTGAACCTCTGGGCATCTCGGATCCCACCTGGCATCATGAGGAATCATTGGGGACCATAGACATGGTTACCCCTAACCTTTTGGCATGCATCATAATACAACCCCTCACCTTCTGGGCATGTATCATAATACAACCGGGCATCCCGACACTCCCGCGGAAAACCTCTGGGCATGTATTCAAAATACAACCAAGCATCCAAAGGGCATCGACTCATTCGAACCTCTGGGCATCCCGACTCCCGGGGCATCGTTGACCCGAGGGCTCAACGGTAACATTTAGCATTTTAATTTACAAAACATTTTCAAATGCTAAAACAAGATGTCTCATGGACCCTCTATTACATCTCAATATTGCACAAATATCCACAGCCAATACCATCATAGCACATAGCCATTCGAAACACCTTCACTTTCGGACACTTTGGTGAAAATTCAAGAACAGATGGCCCGATTTTTACAATGCAGAGTTCTGGTAAAGTTTTTGAAATAAATACTAAATGGACTCATAAAATTATGAAAGTTTTACACGTTATCAATGATACCTAAAGGAACAAATTTCAGGAAGAACACAAAGTCAAATTCCATACATATCAAGAGAAAAAACTTCGGTATTTCTTGCTACAGTTTCTGTAAAATTTCCAGATTTAGCATTTCCGTATGAAAATCGTTTCATCGACCAAAACTTGTTCATTTATGCTAAATGTTTGACATGTTATTCTCAAAGATGTTATCTCCAACTTTTATTAAGACTTTGAATTCAAATTTTGTCTTGAAAATTCCAGAAAAATCGAGAAATCACCGGTGCTCAGGCTGTTCTTGCGAAAGCAGTTCACTAGCCTAAAGAGGACTCTTCCTATACTTTGAGTTTTGGTATCCAACTTCCACAGCCAAGATTTATAAGCACATTACACCACAATACAGCCTCTTTACTTCTCAAAAATTCACCATAGCTAAATCCTTGAGTTCTCATTTAAATTTGAAAGCGAAACCCACCAAAACCTTGCTCTATTCTTGCTCCAATACCTCAGCCAGCTTCGTCTCATTCATCACAAACACCATGCAGCTCCGAATCTCACATTTCCTCACATCTACCCATTCTTCACTAGATAAAACAGCAAGCAAAACATAGATTGAAGAACTTCTACTTGCCTTGATGTCCTACGGTTCAACAGCATGTGGTGACACGGCGAGGAGTGCGCAGCTTAACGACGGCGAGCTTGAACGGCGTCGACGGCGGATGCGCACGCATGGCGGGGCTAACCTCCTCTCCCTCTCACCGTTCACCCCCTTCTCACGAGCCTCTCTCTTTCTGTTTTGTTTTGCTCGGCTATCTCTCTCTTCACCCTCAAAACTGAGCAAACCCTTCCCTCAAAAATCTATTAGGCTAATGATGGTTTGCATGTAAAATTTTTGGTGGCTACGAGGGAGTTTGCCAGCTGGAATGGACGTGTCCACCATGCTTCACCTCCTTCATGCGTTGGCCTCCACTCCAGGAGCAACGTGGCCGTTGCTGGCCATGTTTCGGTCAACATTTCTCCTCAATTGTTGACTCAAGTGTCGACAATGTGGAGTGGCTTTGGGCCGGTGGTTTTGCCACTCATTACTCTAATTACATGGCCCAATATCTTCTCTAATTATTGGCCTTAGTCTCCGCTTATGCGTGGATTAAGTGTAGTCTACTTACATGGCCGTGTGATGTCACGGCAATAATCATGGGAGGTCTAATTCATAGGGTACACGACTAGACGGCCAAATATCTTGTCTATTCTTCTCATGGAGCAAATCTCGGTCTCGCCAGCAAAGGTACATAGGAAAGTTCTTGTCGAGATCATAATTTCATTCGACGATTAGATCATTCCCATATGTGATCCATTGGTCCGATGGTGATTATAAGGTAATGTCCGTACAGGACACTATTGGCGTCCTCCAGCGGTACTCCTATATGTTAGTCATGGTCATCGCATGTTTGGGGTTATAATTCTTCACATCTGCCCACATGCTTTTTGAACAATCCTCATGCATCATCGAATTTTCTTTTGTTAGCCGCCTATAAGTAAATGGGCAGCTTCCAATGGCCGATCCTTGGATGTTTCTTCATTAGCGTACCCGAGTTGGTAGGGCCGAAAATCATTTAGAATGAGTCTTGATCTTGCATGAAAGATCTCTGACGAGACTATAACATATATGACAATCGGATCATTGATAAACGTAATGCACTTGTCCAATGATGATACAAACTAATGTTCGTATATAACGCCAATATCATAATCCAACAATACTCTGATCGTTTAACCCTGGACCACTGTGTATCTAAGGATCGTTACGAAATTTAGGATGCCACACATAAATCCTAGGGGTTAATTTTTTTTTTGAATTGGTCCTAGCGCAGTTCATATAATGGAAGCATAATCAAATTTCCTATCCCATACTCCAACAACAATGATGCAATGCACACCAACTACGCATCATATAAAAGATAGAGCCGAGCCACTTTTATTTACATAACTATGATGAACATCTTGAGTCGGTACAACAAAAGGCCAAGGCTTTAACTAAACTCAACTATAACCCAAAGGTACATGACCCCACATCAGACATGTACATCAATCCATCATCCAGTGACAGCTATCCAAAAAGTGTCATCCTCTACTAGTCACACGCACAATCACACCTAGCCTAGTGCATCGGCCGATGGCAGTGGCAACATCCCTATCATCACCCCGTCGTGTCGAACATGCATGGATAGGAACTCCTGGACTATAGGGTCATCAGCTAGACCCACATCATACATAACTAAAACTCGAACTCGGATAAACACTAGTCCATGAACACCAACACAGGAATGCTCCGAGCACTCAACCTCAACATCAAATGGTAAGCCATAGAAAGTACCATGCGTGACCGATGACAGAGACATCTCTCAATCTGAAATTTTAGTCCCCAAAATGGGTGAGTACAACCACTCATCAGTAAAGATCCATCAAACTACACAGTGCATCAGACAAGACAGTCAAGGTATCACGAATAAAGAACATATCATCCATGTAGTCATACATATATCACCATGCAATCATGCATATATCCCCATGCAATCGTGCATATATCACCATACAGTCATGCTTGTATTTCCATGAGATTCATTCATTAAGGCAATTTATGTTCCATGCCATTTGCACATACATACGCTTGATTCATATCATCCATACAATCATGTATATATCCCCATGAGATCCATTCAAGCCTTCATGATCGCATTCTCAATGTCAAATAGTATCAATTCAATGTCATAGGCAATTCATGCATCATGCCATATGCACACACACATGCGCATGATTCAATTCCCGATTTTAAATTTCAAAAGGATCTCGTTTTTCTTCTAGGGACCAATGTTTGCATCCCTCATATCGCTCGCACCCAATCTGGCATTGCGAGGAACCTTTGGCACACACCTCCAAGCATCCGGCACACACCTCTGGGCATCTCGCACCCCAACTAGCATCACGAGGAATCCCTAGCACACACCTCCGGGCATCCGGCACACACATTCCGGGCATCTCGAAACTCCTGAGGACATCCGGCACACACCTCCAGGCATCCTGACACTCTCGGGGCATCGTCGGCTCACACCTCCGACGGTATCATCATCATCACAATATATATTCACATATATGTCTCACTTTCAATATAGCATTTGATACAATAATGTCAAAGGTCTAAACCAACTTTTGATGTTATATGACATGCTAAATCTCACCACATATGCAGCTTAATTAACCACCTAAGACATTATATTTCATAGAGCAATTCATTTGTTCTTGAAAAATACAGCAATTTTCGGATAAATCAGGGTGCACTCCCTTAGTTAAAATTCTGGAAAAATTAGTAAACGATCTTAATAAATTCTGAAAATTTAACATGTCATAAATGAGTTCTCGAGAAAAATATTTCATGCAGAACACCATGTCAAAAGAGCTTCAAACAAGTCGCTACGGTCCATGCATCACAGCCTTTAAAATTTTAGAACATCACCATTGCACAGTTTCATTCACAAATTCGGTATAAACCCTAAATCAGCTCCGAAAATTCTGAAATGTTGATATGTTATAGAAAAAACCTAGAGGTAAAAGTTTATGCAGAACGTGAAGTTAGATTCGTGATAGATCAAAAGCTATATGACCATAACCGTCCCAAACCCACGGCAACGATTTCCAGATCTAACCATTTCAGAGAAAAATTGTTTCACCGACCTATCCTTGTCCATTTCATCTCAAATTTTGATATGTTACTCCTCAAAATGTCATATACAACTTCATCAAGGACACAAGATCAAATTTGTGGCACCCCCGAAACGACCTCCGATCTGTTAGGGTCGCCACAGTTACATTCTCTTGAAGCATACTACTCTAAGACCAAAGAAATTTTAATATAACTTATAATACATGGGGGTTTTCATTTGTTTTCTTTACCGGTCCCTGTGCAAATAATATGGCGGAAGCATAATTCGACTACCCTTCATCAAAATATAAAGTGATGCACACCATACTAAAACTTTCATAATTTAGGTCCAACACTTTTATTTAAATAAGGGATGGGCTATGATAGTTGGTACAACAGAATGCCGAGGTCTTTTTGTGCCTAGCGATTACCCAAAAGAAAACCAACATCTATCCTTGGATATCATCTGCATCCGTCCATCACCCATGTGTCGGCGTCCCAAAAAATGCATCTCCTGCTACCCTTGACTCTAGGTCATATCCAGTCAGGTTCGTTGGCAGGTGGTGGTGGCAGCACCCTCAGAAGGCGACCATCCATACGGACGAGAACGGATATGAACTCCCGGTGAAAGGCCTAGCAGAGAGGCCTACCTCAAAAGTCAGCAAAATCCTCACGCGCTCGAATACCAACCCATGCACCCCAGGATGACAGTGCTCTGACCACTCCCACTGTAGGTCAATCAGGAGTCCATAAAACATACCAAGAGTCGCAGGCAGCAGCGGCATGCATGCAAAAAAAGATCCATTAAACTATATTATGTAGAAAATCTAGCTATCCAGATGCATGCAAAACACAGATGTCATTTTTATATATATGCATGCCATCAAGGGTTTATTACTTGCACCACATTCATATAAACAATTCAATGTCATAAGGAATGCATTTTCAATACCGGATGAAGCCAACTCAATTTCATGAACAAATTCTCATATCATGCCACATGCACCCACATGCACTCCTTTAATGTACCGGATTTTAGCATTCAAAGAAAGGTTTCATTCCCCGGGGATCAGTCTTTGCATCCCTTCGGGCTTTCGCACCCAACCTGGCATCGCGAGACCCTCCGGCACACACCTCCGGGCATCCAGAGCGTGTTCCGTCACACCCCTCGACATCTCGCACCCCGCCTGGTATCACGAGGTATATCCAGGGCTCGCCATGAAAATGGTTGCCCCTTCCCTCCGGATTTATGAACAATCCCTACAACCGGGCATCCCGAAACTCCCGAGGACCCTCCGGCACAAACCTCCGGGCATCCAACGACATCGAATCACTCGACCCTTGGGCATCCCGACACTCCAGGGGCATCGTCGCCTCACACCTCCGACGGTAACATCCACATCATAATATACATCTCATTACAAAAATACATTTTGATGCAATGACTTCATGGATTCCATGGATCTATAAGACTTTATCAAATTTTCCAAAGCCATGTGATATGCAGAATGTCACTGCATCTATTAAGTGAATAACAACTCAAGATACAATGACTCTTAGAATAAAATGAACAGTTTCATAGCAAAACAGTGTAAAGGCCAGAATGCACGCCTTCAGTAGAGATTTCGAAATGACCGCTAAATGACCATGAAAAATTCTGAAATTTTAACACGTTATAATTGAGATCTAGAGGAAAACGTTTCATTAAGGACACTAAGACATATTCGTTATATATAATGAGTAGTAGTTCACACAACTCAGTCCAAGTTTCTTTTATCACAGAATAAAATTCAACGGAAAGCATTGCATATTAAAAGAGGTTTACGCCATAGTATTGATTCCGAGAAGTTCTGATAAAAATATATGCTCTAGCTCATGCAATTCCTCAGGAATTCCATGAAGAAATCGGGATCAAATTCATATTAGAACTCTTCATAAAATTTCTCAAAGTTACAGGGTTACATGTGAAATTGCACTGGATTAAGCGAATCCCATAAAATCCCACTCCCACCGTGACTATCTTACTTCCACAAGTCTACTAAAAGTCGGTCTTTCATCAATAAATCAATAGGATCAAAATGTACAGAAAACCAAAGTAATTCCTCAATCTCATGGTCCCGCTCTACTTCGATTACCCACAATTTAACATTCTACTTTCAGAACTCAATTGTTTCCAAGTATATTGCACCATACTGAACAATAACAGCATGACATTATATAGATTCATGGACTTTCACTTGCCTCGATGTCCTACGATTCCACGGCGTGTGGTGAGACGGTGAGGAGTGCGCGGCTCGACGGCGGCGGCAATGCGCACGCACGGCAGGGACTAATTTCCTTCATTCCCTTGCCGACTCACTCTCTCGCTGCTCACTCGCAACCTTTCTCCCTCACTCTCTCTCGATTACTCCTGGTTTCGCTCACTCTCTCGATTACCCACTTTCACGAGCACAAGACCACTGGTTTTGCTAAAACCAGTTAACAAAAGAGAGGCATGTTTCTATGATTGCAAGGGGAACGGACAGCTGGAATGGACGTGTCTTCAGCATGCCTCCCCGTGCATTTCGCTGGCTATCCATACGCCGGCAACGTGGCATCATCCAGCCAAGCTTCAATCAACATCTCTTCCAATTAGTTGACTTAAATGTCGACTATTAAGGGGTTTTTGGGTTGTTTTGGGCTAGTAGATTAGTGGACATACGGTCCTTCAATAACAAGGCCCAATTCTAAAAAAACTGATCCCTAAACTTGCACAAATATGGAGAATTCTTGGTCCCATGGTCTTGGTGGTTCAATAATTTATCAAGTGTACTTATTCATGACTCAGATTCTTTTATAGAAGAAGAACAAGATTGCACGGTGTTTCAATTTCTTTTCTTATGTCATGTGCACTCAAGTGGTATAATTGTGTCGAGTCGTGAAAAGGAATATATACATATATATATATGTATATATACATACGGTCAGCGAACTCGATAGTCTATTCAACGATCAGACCCTTAATAAACATGAGATATCGATCCGTCGATGGAATCAAACAATGCTCATGCAAAATACTAATGATACCATTCGGCGATACTTTTCTTGATCAGTCACTGCCGTCGCACATCACGGTTTGCGAAATTCTCGGGTGCCACAATCCTCCCCTCCTTAGAGGATTTCATCCTCGAAATTAGGCATTACTCACGTGTTTTCAAATAGGTGTGGGTATTTCTCCTTTATCTCATTCTCACTCTCCCATGTGGCTTCCTCCACATTGTGATGTTGCCATAATATCGAAACCAATGGAATTTTCTTGGTCCTGAGAATTTGCTCCTTTCGATCTAGTACTTGTACGGGTTCTTCAATGTACCCCACTTTCTCATCCACTTTGATGGCTTCATGATCGAGTATATGTCCTAGATCAGGCTGATACTTCCTCAACATCGACACATGGAATACATCATGTAGGTTTTCTAGCTTAGGGGGTAATGCTAGTTGATAGGCTACGTCTCCTATCATTTCAAGTATCTCAAAAGGTCCAACAAATCTAGGGCTCAACTTGCCTTTCACTCCAAACCGTGATATTCCTTTCATAGAGGATACATTAAGAAATACATGATCTCCCACATTAAATTCCATAGGTCTTCTACACTTATCTGCGTAGTCCTTTTGTTGACTTTGGCCTGTTTTAAGTCTTTTCCTAATGATTTAAACAACCTCAGTAGTTACTTGTACCAGCTCAAGTCTTGTCAATTTCCTTTCACCTACTTCACTCTAACAGACAGGGGTCCTACATCTTCTCCCATATAAGGCTTCATAGGGAGCCATGTCTATACTTTTCTGAAAGCTATTATTGTAGGCAAATTCTACTAGATGCAACTCTTCATCCCAGTTTCCTCTAAAATCAATGACACAAGCTCTCAACATGTCCTCTAGTGTCTGAATTACTCTTTTTGTTTGTCCATCCGTCTGTGGATGAAGAGCAGTACTAAATTGGAGTTTAGTCCCTAAGGCTATTTGAAGACTTTGCCAAAAATTTGAAATAAATCTTGGGTCTGAATCTGATGTGATCGTTACAGGAACACCGTGTAAGCGTACCACCTGATTTACATACATCTAAGCAAGTTTATCCATTGGGTAGTCCATGCGAACAGCTAGAAAATAGGCAAACTTAGTCAAGCGATCTACTATTACCCAGATAGAGTTGTGACCACTTGATGTCCTTGGTAGTCCTTGTACAAAGTCCATCATCACATGTTCCCATTTCCACTCGGGTACATCCAATGGTCTCAATAATCCTGCGGGTTTGTGATGTTCCGCTTTCATTTGCTGGCATGTTAAGCACTGGGAAACGTGTTTAGCTACATCCGTCTTCATGCCATTCCACCAAAATTGTTGGCGTAAATTTCTGTACATCTTTGTACTACTCGGATGAATACTATAATTACTCCTATGTGCTTCCGACAGAATTTCTCTCTTCACTTCTTCATTGTAGGGAACACCGAGTTGTCCCTGACATCTTACTACTCCATCCTCAGAGATTTGAAATTCTGGTCTTTTTCCTAAAGACACAGCATTTCTTATTTCCACAATTTCCGGGTCAGACTCTTGCAGCATCTTAACTTTCTAAATAATTTCGGGTTCAATCCTTAATGCAGTAAGCATACCGGTAAGGCGATCTACTTTCAATTAAAATTCTGAGTTTGCTACAGATTTTAACAGATTCCATTCTGTCATTCTTAGACTGGCCATATCCATAGCTGACTTACAACTAAGAGCCTCCGCCACCTTATTTGCCTTTCCTGGATGGTACCGTATCTCACAATCAAAGTCTTTCAACAATTCCATCCACCTCCTTTGTCTCATATTCAATTCCTTTTGTGAAAAAAAATACTTTAAGCTCTTATGATCTGTATAGATTTCGAACTTTTCTTCATACAGATAATGTCTCCATATTTTCAAAGCAAAAATTATAGCTGCCAATTCTAAATCATGGGTTGGGTAGTTTAATTCATAGTGTTTTAACTGTCTTGATGCGTAGGCTATGACCTTGCCATACTGCATCAGAACACATCCCAATCCCTTGTGAGACGCATCACTATATACCGTGAATCCACCATATCCAGATGGTATAGTTAGAATTGGAGCTATGGTTAACTTCCTTTTAAGTTCCAGAAAGCTCCTTTCACATTCTCCATTCCATTCAAACCTGACATTTTTCCTAGTTAATTTTGTCAATGGGCCTGCAAGTCGCGAGAATCCTTCAATAAATCTCCTATAATAGCTAGCCAACCCTAAGAAACTCCATATTTCGGTCGGCATTGTCGGCCTTGGCCAATTTATTACCATCTCAACTTTTGCAGGGTCTACTGCAGTTCCACTTCCTGATACCTCATGTCCCAAAAATGTTATTTGGTCTAACCAAAATTCACACTTGCTGAATTTGGCATACAACTTATGATCTCTCAAGATTTGCAATACTATTCTCAGGTGTCGCTCATGCTCTTCAGGTCCTTTAGAATATATCAGGATATCATCAATGAAGACAATCACAAATTGGTCCAAATATGGCTTAAATATCCTATTCATTAAATCCATGAATGCTGCTGGTGCATTCGTCAATCCAAATGGCATAACTAGGAACTCATAGTGTCCATAACGAGTCCTAAATGCAGTTTAAGGAATGTCTTCTTTCCTTATCCTTAACTAATGGTATCCTAACCTTAACTCAATTTTACAAAAGACTGAACTTCCTTGCAGTTGGTCAAATAAGTCATCAATTCTAGGCAAGGGATACTTATTCTTTACAGTCACCTGGTTTAGCTGTCTATAGTCAATACATAAACACATCGACCCGTGCTTCTTTTTCACAAAGAGGATTGGTGCACCCCAAGGTGAAGCACTTGGCCTAATAAATCCCTTATCAAGCAACTCTTGTAGTTGCACCTTCAACTCCTTCAGTTCCATTAAGGCCATCCTATACGGGGCTTTTGATATTGGTCATGTTCCAGGCATTAACTCGATCTCAAACTCAATTTCACGTTTCGGTGGTAACCCAGGCAATTCTTCAGGAAATACATCCTGGACTTCCCCAACCACTCGAATTTCGTCAAGTTTAGTCTCTTCCTTAGTAAGATTCTTTACTACTGCCAGGTATCATTGGCATCCTTCGTCAAGTAATTTATGAGCTTCTACCACTGAGATAATGGCTATAGAGGGGTCTTTCGACCTCCTAGAAATTCAAAACTAGACTGATCCGGAAACATGAACTGAATCACTTTCCTATAGCAATCCACTTTAGCCTGATATTTATGGAGCCAATCCATACCTATAATTACGTCAAAGTCATACATAGCCATCACCACTAGGTCTATTTCCATATCCCTTCCTCCTATTGTTATCTTACATTTTCTACACACCAGCGTAGACAACACCATATTCTTTAAAGGCGTAGAAACACAAAGAGGTGTCTCAAGACATGTTGTTTCTATTTTACTCAACTATCTATATCTTTAAGAAACAAATGAATGCGTAGCACCCGTATCAAATAAAAGCATATGCCTTCTTGCCGTTTATAAAAATTATACCTGAGATAACATTTTTGGAAGCTTCCGCTTCCTCTTGGGTGACTGCATATACCCTTCCTTGCGCTGGTGGTCTCTGTGGATTGCTTTGTGGATATGGTCTAGTAGTATGTTGTTGCACTCGTCGCACCAAGCTGACATTCAGCTGCGACACAACTTGTGGACAATCCCTCTTAAGGTGTCCTACCTGTCCACAACCATAACATTTCGATCGTCCATTGCAAGGCCCTGGCCCATGTTGCCCATCACACCTTCGATAATTATTACTCCAATAAAGTGCTTTTCCTAGATTCAGGCCATCCCTAGCTTTTCCAAAGTTTCCAAAATTCCCTTTTTTCTTAGATTCCCAGGTCTGACTTTGGCCTCTATAAGGTCTCTTACCCCGTCGAATATCACTAAAGGTCAACTGTCTCTTAGACTCTGATTGATCCCTTATCGATTCCTGCTCCACCAACTGTGCCATTTTCAAAAATCTCATTATAATCTCTTATATTCAAATGCACCAGTTGCTTCCTGATATCAGTCCTCAGCCCTTTCAAGAATCTCTTAGCTTTCCCTCACAATCCTCAATCAATCTGGGAGCATACCTGGACAATTCAGAAAATTTTGCCTTATATTGATCCACAGTCAGCCCCCTTTGTTCCAGCTGAACAAATTAAGTGATCTTCTTATCCCTGGCACAGTCAGAAAAATGCTTTCTATTGAAAGCTCTAACAAATTCACCCCAATTTATATCAGTACCTAGTGGAAAGATCGTATCTCTTGAAGCTCTCCACCAAAACTTTGCATTTCCCTCTAGCCGGTACTCTGCCCAAGTTATTTTCTCAGCATCATTGTAGTCCAACAACTGGAAAATTCGTTCCATTCCATCTATCCATTGTTCCGCCTCCTCAAGACTTCCTATTCCACTAAACTTAGGCGACTTCAGCTTCAAAAATTGTTCCACCAATCCTTGAGGGCGACGTTCCACTCCGGGTTGTTGTTGCGCTTGTCTTTCAATCAGATTCCCTATATTGGCCAATGCCTGTAGGATGTCTTCTATTCAGGGTTCAGCCCTTGCAGTAGAGGCTTCAGCCCTCGATGGATGAGAACTCCCAGTTTGTACCATGATTTTCCTGCAGTTTCCAAGCATTTGCCTTAGGAATAATTTGTGACTCAGTGTCTCAAATTAAAAGTTACCAAAGTCATATATGTAACATAAAAATGTTACTGGCACATAAAAGCAACTCACAATCGTTACCAGTATTTTACGAGTGAACTCAATCACCCATTATTCAAAGTTAGTCAACCATTCTTGGTTAGTATCCTAAGGTGTGCATCATCCTCATATTCCTCATTTCCATCCGAGGCTCCTTATCACTCCATATAAACCATTGCTCTGATACCAACCGCTGTGGCACCCCTGAAACGGCCCCCGATCCGTTAGGGTCGCCACAGTTGCATTCTCTTAGAGCCTACTACTCTAAGACCAAAGAAATTTTAACATAACTTATAATACCTGGGGGTTTTCATTTGTTTTCTTTACTGTTCCATGCGCAAATAATATGGAGGAAGCATAATTCGACTACCCTTCATCAAAATATAAAGTGATGCACACCATACTAAAACTTTCATAATTTAGGCCAAACACTTTTATTTATATAAGGGATGGGCTATGATAGTTGGTACAACAAAATCCCGAGGTCTTTTTGTGCCTAGCAATTACCCAAAAGAAAACCAACTTCTATCCTTGGATATCATCTGCATCCGCCCATCACCCATGTGTCGGCGTCCCAAAAAATGCATCTCCTGCTACCCTCGATTCTAGGTCATATCCAGTAAGGTCTGTTGGCAGGTGGTGGTGGCAGCACCCTCATAAGGCGACCATCCATACGGACAAGAACTGATATGAACTCCTGTTGAATAGGCCTAGCAGAGAGGCCTACCTCAAAAGTCAGCAAAATCCTCACGCGCTCGAATACCAACCCGTGCACCCCAAGATGACGGTGCTCTGACCACTCCCACTGTAGGTCAATCGGGAGTCCATAAAACATACAGAAGTCATAGGCAGCAGCAGCATTTTTCTTTTAGTCTGAAATGTTAGTCCCCAAGTGGGGTTAGTACAACCACTTAGCAGTAAAAGATCCATTAACATATATTATGTAGAAACTCTAACTATCCAGATGCATGAAAAACACAAATGTCATTTTTATATATATGCATGCCATCAAGGGTTTATTTACTTGCACCACATTCATAAAAACAATTTAATGCCATAACGAACGCATTTTCAATACCGGATGAAGCCAACTCAATTCATAAACAAGTTCTCATATCATGCCACATGCACCCACATGCACTCCTTTAATGTACCGGATTTTAGCATTCAAAGAAAGGTTTCATTCCCCGGGGACCAGTCTTTGCATCCCTTCGGGCTTTCGCACCCAACCTGGCATCGCGAGACCCTCCGGCACAAACCTTCGGGCATCCAGAGCGTGTTCCGTCACACCCCTCGACATCTCGCACCCCACCTGGTATCACGAGGTATATCCAGGGCTCGCCATGAAAATGGTTGCCCCTTCCCTTCGGATTTATGAACAATCCCTACAACCGGGCATCCCGAAACTCCCGAGGACCCTCCGGCACAAACCTCAGGGCATCCAACGACATCGACTCACTCGACCCTTGGGCATCCCGACACTCCTGGGGCATCGTCGGCTCACACCTCCGACGGTAACATCCACATCATAATAGACATCTCATTACAAAAATACATTTTGATGCAATGATGTCATGGATTCCATGGATCTATAAGACTTTATCAAATTTTCCAATGTCATGTGATATGCTGAATGTCACTGCATCTATTAAGTGAATAACAACTCAAGATACAATGACTCTTAGAACAAAATGAACAGTTTCATAGCAAAACAGTGTAAAGGCCAGAATGCACGTCTTCAGTAGAGATTTTGAAATAACCAGCAAATGACCATGAAAAATTCTGAAATTTTAACACGTTATAATTGAGATCTAGAGGAAAACGTTTCAGTAAGGACACAAAGTCAGATTCGTTATGTATAATGAGTGGTAGTTCACACAACTCAGTCCTAGTTTCTTTTATCACATAATAAAATTCAACAGAAAGCATTGCATATTAAAAGAGGTTTATGCCATAGTATTGATTCCAAGAAGTTCTGATAAAAATATATACTCTAGCTCATGCAATTCCTCACGACTTCCGTGAAGAAATCGGGATCAAATTCATATTAGAACTCTTCATAAAATTTCACAAAGTTACGGTGTTACACGTGAAATTGCACTGGATTAAGCAAATCCCATAAAATCCCACTCCCACCGTGACTATCTTACTTCCACAAGTCTACTAAAAGCCGGTCTTTCATCAATAAATCAACAGGATCAAAATGTACACAAATCCAAAGTAATTCCTCAAACTCATATTCTACTTCGATTACCCACAATTTAATATTCTACTTTCAGAACTCGATTGTTTCCAAGTATATTGCACCATACTGGACAATAACAGCATGACATTATATAGATTCATGGACTTTCACTTGCCTCGATGTCCTACGATTCCACGGCCTGTGGTGCAACGGTGAGGAGTGCGCGGCTCGACGGCGGCGGCAATGCGCACGCACGGCAGGGACTAATTTCCTTCCTTCCCTTGCCGACTCACTCTCTCGCTGCTCACTCGCAACCTTTCTCCCTCACTCTCTCTCGATTACTCCTGGTTTTGCTCACTCTCTCGATTACCCACTTTCACGAGCACAAGACCACTGGTTTTGCTAAAACCAGTTAACAAAAGAGAGGCATGTTTCTATGATTGCAAGGGGAACGGACAGCTGGAATGGACGTGTCTTCAGCATGCCTCCCCGTGCATTTCGCTGGCTATCCATATGCCAGCAACGTGGCATCATCCAGCCAAGCTTCAATCAACATCTCTTCCAATTAGTTGACTTAAATGTCGACTATTAAGGGGTTTTTGGGTTGTTTTGGGCTAGTAGATTAGTGGAAGTACGGTCCTTCAATAACAAGGCCCAATTCTAAAAAAACTGATCCCTAAACTTGCACAAATATGGAGAATTCTTGGTCCCATGGTCTTGGTGGTTCAATAATTTATCAAGTGTACTTATTCATGACTCAGATTCTTGTATAGAAGAAGAACAGGATTGCACGGTGTTTCAATTTCTTTTCTTATCTCATGTGCACTCAAGTGGTATAATTGTGTCGAGTCATCAAAAGGAATATATACATATATATATATATATATATATATATATATATATATATACATACGGTCAGTGAACTCGATGGTCTATTCAACAATCGGACCCTTAATAAACATGAGATATCGATCCATCGATGGAATCAAAAAATGCTCATGCAAAATACTAATGATACCATTCAGCGATACTTTTATTGATTAGTCACTGCCGTCGCACATCATGGTTTGCGAAATTCTCGAGTGACACAAAATTTCAACTGGATAATTTTATAAAATTCACGAAATCACAAAGGGTCGGATTGTCCTTACATGCAACAGCGTACTTGTTCTCGGAAGACTACCACTGCTCACTCGAATTTCAGCATCCAACATCACGACTCAAGCACGTCCAACACCCATTACACTTCACACACAACCACAACCAGCAAAATGTAGGCTAACAGACTTCACTTGCCTTAAATCCAACAAAAACGAGCAAGCAACGGCTACTTGGGGCTTCGGCGAGCTCGATCGACGGTCTCCCTCTTCATGGCTCACGCTCGAGCTCTCTCAGTCTCACTCTCTCTTTCTCTTGAATTCTCTCTCGATTGCTGCCTCGCCCATTCCGCCTATCTCTCTCTCATTTTCTTTCTTTCACCCTTCTTTCGGTCGACGGCCTTGTGGGCCTCTTGGGCCAGCTTTGGGCCTTCCTTGGTCGACCCAATGGTGGGAATGGTGGGCTGGTTTTGGGCGGTTTTGGGCCTTAAGAAATCAGCCCACTCCTTCTTTTAATACCTAATTACAAATTTATATGGCCATAAAACTTTGTAACATAGATGAATAAAAACCCAACTTATAAAGTTCATGGCCGAGAACAAAACTTCCTTATCAATTTATCCTTTAGCACAATCCTCGATCACACATGAACATAGGATAGATTTTCTAGCAAAACAAATGTCCCTTAAATGCTCAGCCTTGATTAATTGTAATCCGTTGGTCTAATGGCTATAATATGGTCTATGGCATTTTCATCACCCTTCCATAGGTCGTAATGCATCTAGAGATCGCTATGAAGTTTTAGGATGCCACAACCTAGGGGTAAAAGTTTCATGAAGAACTCGAAGTCAGATTTGTGATATATCAAAAGCTATAATCACCATAACCATCCCTAACCCTCGGCAACGATTTTCAAATCTAACCATTTTCGAGAAACAATCATTTTTTTTTAGCAAAGAGAAACAATCGTTTCACCAACCTATATTTGTCTGTTTCTTCTCAAATTTTAGTATGTTACTCCTCAAAATGTCATCTAAAACTTTCATCAAGGATACAAGATCAAATTTCAACTGGATAATTTTATAAAATTCACTGAATCACAAAGGGTCGGACTGTCCTTACATGCAACAGCTTGCTTGTTCTAGAAAGACTACCACCATTCACTCGAATTTCAGCATCCAACATCACAACTCAAGAATCTCCAACACCCATTACACTTCACACACAACCACAGCCAGCAAAATGTAGGCTAACGAACTTTACTTGCCTTAAATCCAACGAAATCACAGTAAGCACATGGCGAGTAGAGGTCTTTGAACACAACACGATCGACAGCGAAGCTAGGTGCACGCATGGCAGGGTAGGTCTTCTTCTTCCCCTACCGAAACACCCTAAAGAACAACTCTCTCTCTCTCTCTCTCTCTCTCTCTCTCTCTCTCTCTCTATCAGCTTTCTCTCTTTCTCTCGGCTTTCTCTCTCTCCCTCTTGCACGACAACCCCCTCGCTCACTCCGCCCTTCCTCTTTTCTTTCACCTTCATGATTAGCTAGTAATCATTAACTTTGCATGGCAATGGACACTTGCGTCATCTCCCTCACCACTTGTCACTCTTCATGCAAGATGATGGGCTTCATTCAGCTGGGCTTGGGCCAGCCTTGGTCGATCAAATGGGGGAGACGGTGGGCTGGTTTTGGGTGGTTTTGGGCCTTAAGAAATCAGCCCACTCATTCTTTTAATAATCCACCTTAATCCCCACTTATATAAATACCTAATTACAAACTATATGGCCATAAAACTTTGTAACATAGATCAATAAAAATCCAACTTATAAACTTCATGGCCAAGAACAAAACTTCCTTATCAATTTATCCTTTAGCACAATCCTTGATCACACATGGACATAGGATAGATTTTCTAGCAAAACAAATGTCCATTAAATGCTCGGCCTTGATTAATTGTAATCCATTGGTCTAATGGCTATAATATAGTCCGATGGCATTTCCATCACCCTTTCATAGGTCGTAATGCATCTAGAGATCGCTATGAAGTTTTAGGATGCCACAACTAAGCCTTGCATTCTACGTTCACCTCCTGCCTGTTGTTGGGATTGCCTTTCCACCAGGGCTCCTACATTAGCAAGTGCTTCCAAAATTCCTTCCACATGGGGATCCGTTGCCATTCCTTGTCCATTTCTACTCATCCTGATGATTCTTGATTCTGCACATCGGTCACTACTCATTAGTCAACTGAGTCTCCTCACAAAACTAATAAGTAACAACCGCAACAATTGTTACTAATACCCTATGAGTAACATAAGTTACTTGTTCCTTATAAAATAACAATACTAACAAAGAAAATATCATTATCCTAACGCATAATCACTACCGCACCTTATCACTCTAGGTAATCCTATGCTCTGATACCAAAAATCCCGAGCTGTGACGTCCTAATAGCGTCACATACTAAGCGCAAGAGAAAATTTCATAAATTATTATCTTATAGGACTTGTAAGAATATGATCTTTAGACTATGGCTTTCACATTTCAAGGTTTGCATGTATAACATGGATAATTTAAAATCTAAACTTTATATTACAAGATTTACCTGCAATGGTACTATCAATTCATAATAGACAATCCTATTAAGATCATATATAAAGATCACGAGAAGCTTCATTACTTTCTTGTTAACATCATTCGGGCTTACAAAAATCAACCTGGATCACTTCTAGTTTTTCGCCTATTTACATCATATTTACAGGATCAAAACTAAAGGCGTAAGTAAAAGCCATGGAAAAAGGGTGGAGGTTTCTAACACCACTATCCCACACAAGCCCACGTCTATAAAAAAACAAAGGACATTCCTCCAGCTTCTACATGATCAAAGGCATCTAGGCGCCATCCGTCCCAGCTCCAGGTCCATTAGTGTTAAAAGGAAGAGGGCCAAACATCTCTCCTTCGTGGTTTATGAACCACAGTACAAACTTCATTGGAATCATCTCAGCTCTACCATCGTCCATCCATAGAGTAGCCTCATACTTTGAGAAAGTCATGTCAACATCGGGATCATACACATCGTGAAAAGAAACCTCGAGGCGTGCTACCACCCCGTAACGAGCTATCGGCGGCACGTCCATACTATCAATCTGATTATTCTAAGGAATGAACAAAAACTATGCCCTATAAAGAAATGATAAGACTCTATCCTACACAATCCATAGCTATCAAGAGTACAAGAGAATCATAACTAAATAGCTTAAGATACTAAGACAGGATTGTCAAAAGTATAATCAAATGAATATTAATGCATCATATATATATAACCACTTTATATGAGACATACTAGATACATCCATATACACATATATACCTATCACACTCTCAACCTATATCAAGATGAAAAGCAATAGTAATATGCACAACTCACATGCCAAGTAGAATTATAATTTAGTGTGAATATCAAATCCACCCTCGATCAATTTACCCACTGGAACTCTGTTGGCCCGATCGAGTCACTTCCAGAATTCCATTTCCGGACTTCCACAATAAATCTATTATGGGCATCTCACTCCGAGGCATCCCAATATCACACAACCGAGGTCCTCCCAAGATCACACAACATGGGGCATCTCACTCCGAGGCATCCCCGTATCACACAACCGAGGCATCCTTGATCACACACACGGGCATCTCACTCCATGGCATCTCAGTAACATGGGACCGAGGCATCCAAGATCACACAGCATGGACTTCCCACTTCCGAGGGGCATCACTGGCATCTCAATATAGATGGAAATCTCTTACTCATTCAAGCACACATTTCACACATCACACCATTGATTAATGTAATCATTGTATGCAAAAGACCTAAAAAATACACAACTATTTCAAGTATAATCTATACACTTAACTCTCATGTATGAAACATGCATGCATGTCCAAATTATAAGATAAAATCCATTTCGGCACATCCCATACCATGCCTAACAGATTTTTACCCCATAATCAAGCACTATGCATCACATTCACTGCACACACATGCCACTATTGGTACCTATACTTCAAATGATAGATGAGGCTTACTCATGTACAGACTAACAACTATCATAAGGTCACTAGACACCATGTGTGTCATGCAATTCAAGTACAAGAGGCATGGCACTTTCTCATTCTCCGGTCAAAACAGTTTTATGGACTAAAATGAGCAGTTTCGATCATAGACACAGAAAGTATACCTAATCTTATTGGAATATTACGAAATTTCTGTATGTTATAGAAGAGACATAGATTAACATATTCTGTGCAGAAATTATACCTATATCTAGCTGTATTAAGAGCAGTAATTGCTATATTCTTTCCTAACATTCCATAAAAATTTCTAGATTTAGCGTCTCTAGAGAAAAATCGTTTTACTAGTCAAAACTTGTCCATTTATTCTCAAATTTTGATATGTTATTATTAAGGATATTTCCTACAACTTTAATTAAGGGTATTAAGTCCAAATCTATCTAGATAATTACAGAAAATTCATAAAATCATCAAAGGTCTTGCTGTTTTCTACAAAACAGCTTACTGTTTCAAAGAGAATTTCTTCCACCTACACATTTTTGCATTCATATAGCTATAACTAGAAGTCGAACTCAATCTAATGGATGTTCTCTTAAGTAATATTGTTCTTTTCCTTATCTTCATCATTAGAAATCAAGGCGACACAAAATAAAAAGCTTTCCATCTATATTTCTCTAGAACATAAATATCTTATACCGTTTTCTTCGTTTCTAGCTCAATCAAACCGTAAATTTCTCTACCAATCTCTTTTACAACACCTCAAGACTCTTCCACAGCATCTAAAGATAATTACAGTAAGTTTTTACTCACCTAGAAACATTCCATAGTTCGGTACAAAGCAAATGTTCACACCTCAGCTCACCTACTGCAACATACTTCATTATTATTCACTCGGCAAGCATCACATCACTTTGCTTGACCAACACAGCCAACTTCCACTCAATCTTCAAGACATGTAAGACTCTAATGCAACATGCAATGACTTGTAGCCTCAAGCTAGTGCTCATCAACCTCAAACCAACACAAAACAGCAACATCACATCTAATCCTCCACCATTCAGTTATATCCGCAACTTCCTTGCCAAAATCAATCGATAACTTCTAGTTTAAAGACTTATCTTTCCTTACCTTGGTTCAGTTACTTGATGACTCAAAAAGCTTCGAAGATCAGCAACTAGATTCGCACGCAAGAAGAAGAAAATCGCTGGACTTGCTACTGGTTCTTCGCTGCTCGATCGAGAGAGAGAGAGGAGAAGAAGAAGAAAAGTGTTTCGGTTTTGCTTTGGAGAGAGAGAGGTAATGAGAGTTAAGAGGGGAAATGAGGCTAGTAGAGCTAGTCTCTAGAGTAGGCTAATCATTAGATTTTGCTAATGATGATGATTGTTTGGTTGTTTCAGTTTTAGGGATGGAAAACCGTTTGAGAAGTGAAGATTCGTGGCTTCCATACACAATCTCTTTCACCATTTGTCACTTGATATCAATTAGTCTCTAATCCGTGTCGTTACTCAGTTTATTAGTTTCTAATGTTTTTCCCTTAATTCCATTTCGAATCCACTAAATTCCAATCCTCTTGTAATTATACAAATTTATGAAATCATATGACATATTAGCAATTTAGTGTTAATCTATGAAGAATTTATCACAAGAAATGTTAAAGTTAGAAATCAACATTAGCATTACAATTGCTAATTGAATCATCCTAACTATAATCTATAAACTTGATCGAAAATAGAATTACTCGGGCCTAAATACACGTCTCCGACCCATTAGGCTCATTTTACGACAACTTGGCTCACTAAACTTAATTCACCATTCTAACATATCCGAGTCTTGGCCCTAATTTATAGCTATTTTCAAAGGAAAAAAAGTGTGAAGCTTAAATAACTCACTCAGAACACCCTTTAAAGGATTACGTGATACGATTGGATCGAATAAGCCCTTATGGAATAAATATTCAGCCACTTGTGAACCTTCAAGTACTATCTTATTCAATGTTTGTTCAATTACTCTTTTACCCGGGAATGCAATGTAAGCATTAGGTTAGGCAATAATAATATCCTCCAACATCCCAAAACTAGCCATTACCCCACTCGAAGAGAAAATTCTACTGATTTCGATTTGACTAAAAAATATTGGCATTTGTGGGTTCAATGCGAAAATTGTTATATAAAAAGAACCAAAATTCCAATAGTATTAATTAATATTAACATAATAGAAGTAAGTGGATCTATTAAGTGACCGAACTCTAAAGAAAAATCATTATTAATGGTCCAAGACCATACATATTGATAGATAAAACTTCTATTTATTTACTGAATAGATAGATAGACCGAAAGTATCATAACTATACTTAACAAGAAAATACTAGGAAAAGCCCACATACGGCAAAGATTTTTTGTTGCCATTGGAAAAAGCAGAAATCCCACTCCTATTAAGATAGGAATTGAGCCAAGTCCAAGCCCATAATCTCTCATTTGGCTTATCAAGCTCAATTCGTGTGGCCTGCCAACTTCTTAAGCCTACGCATTACTCACGGTCCATCAGGTTTGCTTTCTGGCCCGATTTAAAATAATTTGAGCTCTTAACAATCTGATTACCCTAATAGGGTCGGTGAAATTCGGTATGTCACAAAACAAGCTCTTTTTTTGACTCAATTTTACCAAAACAGAATTCGGAGCAATGAACGACAGATGGTCCTATATTTGGATCTAAGTAATTTTCACCATGTTAAACACATAAAAAAATTCTGAGAAAATTACAAAATATTCTCTACATTATTATGAGAAACTTTCATGAAGGAAACTTTCTCCATAAATCAACATAGAAATCAATAACAAAAATGACAAAATTATAGATCAACACGGAACAGACTGACCTAGGGTTAGATCTAAGTGGATGTGACCTAAATAAACACATCCAAAAATCTCGAAAAAATTACGGGACATGTACAAAACTCATTTATCAAAAAATCATCAAAGAAGGCTACACGAAAATAGTAAAATCTCATTTCAGAGCAAGAACATAACCAAAAATACACTTGAATTACTAGAGAATCACTCATCTTTGGAGGTATTTTTCGAGGGTCAAATGACACTCAATTTGGGTGTGCGACCTATCAATTCAAAGCTTATGACGTGTATTATCTAAGGCTAAGAGGACATAAGTTGAAAAGAGGTAATTTCAAACCTTCTTTTGGCCAAATCATCAGAGTAGTCCTACAGCTACGAAATTGCAAATTCAAACAAAATCAATGACAATCATTCAAGTTCATCAATCAATAACACCCAATTGTAGCAAATCGTCATCCAAATCCATCATCTATCATCTAATCATCATATATTTACTTAAAATTAAACCCTAGCCCCGGCTAGCTAAAATTAAACCTTGTTTAAGATCGAGAAATTACCTTTTGATGTGGTTTTTCTTAATTTTGATTGCGATCAATCGGATCAAACCCTTTGGATTGATCCAGATGGATCATCGATCTCTAGAATTGTGATCCGATTGCCATGAGCTACCACAAGACTGATTGAACCACCTACAGCAAGAGAAAGTAGAATCGGTCTAAAACTGGATTGGTTTGGATGCAGCTAGAAGAGATCAAGCTGATTGGAAGCCAATCGGTGGTTGATTGGTTGGTTCCTCACCATAGCTAGGTTAGGGATCTTTAGTACAAGTGATCGCTGGTGATTGGAGGCGCTGGTGAGTTCTGGTGGTTGCTAGCTTGGTCAGAAACTAAATTGATCCGTCCTGGACCGATTTTCAAGTTTCCAAGGGAAATCAAATCGATGTATAAGAGGAAGTTAGCAATTGCCTATTGCTGAAACTTTTGCAAGAAGGAGGGAAGGATGAGGCTTGTCGCAAGGGCTGGTGGTGGCCAGTGAACTGTCAATTCAAGGCCAGTGAGTAGTGGTCGTAGAGAAGGCCGATTTGAACCAGTTGAAGAGAGAGAGAAGAGGAGAAAGGATTGGGTGGGAAGAGAGAGAGAGAGAGAGAGAGAGAGAGAGAGAGACTGATGAGAAAGAGATATTTCATGCACAATAACGCCCCCCTCAAAAAATGGAGGGAAAATGAGCTTATATATTACCCCCAAACCATCTAATTTCGTCCATTGGTTCAGTCTAACAATCGAAATTTTGATTCAATAGTCAAAACTTGATTTTGAAGGCTCCAATATGATCTAGAGGTGTCGGGTAATTGATTGAGTGGATTTGATTTACGAAAACTTGAGCCAAAATTGACAATTGCCTTAAAATGCTCAATTATGGGTCAAAATGCAATTTTATAAAATCCGAGAAATAAAATGCAAAATTTTGGGAAATTGAGAGTGTATAAATGAAATTGGCACTATGAGGATTCTGGAACAGGTTGCTAGAGGTCAAAATCGACTGGCAAGGGGCTGAACCGGTCATCTCCACCGGTGGCCAATCATCTTAGTCGACCGGTTCGGTTTTGGTTGATTTTTGATTGGTTTAGTTTGGTTCTTGTCATTTCACCCACTTGGGATCCTTGTAGGTCCAAAATTTATGCAATTTGGTCTTTAAATGACCAAATTGAAAAATAATTTTACACTATTTAAGAAGAAATTAACCAATTAAAGTACAATCAAGTTAATCAAACATGATGAAAGTGATCTACGTGGCACCCCCGAACAGCCCCCGATCCGCTAGGGTCGCCACAGATCACACTCGCCTTTGCTTTCTATTAACCTGAAGGTCTATTACTCGGATACCATAGAAGTTTAACAAATCCATGAATCCTGGGGGTTTTATATTCTATCTATAGGTCCCTGCGTAGTTAATATAGCGGAAGCATATCCAACATTTCCTTATTCCATAATCATAAACAATGCACACCAACTAAACATTGAATAAGTTAAAGTCAAACACTTTTATTTACAAATATCTTATGGACATCTTAGTCTTCACTCAGCTATTCTCAAAAGGTACATGACTATCTAACAACCATGCACATAGGCCCATCAGTTAGTGTCGGCAGTCCAAAAATTCTTCATCTGCTGACCATCACTCTTAGTCACACCTAGTCCGGTCCATTAGCTGGCGGTGGCGGTAATGACCACAATGTACTCCCATCACGGTGGACAAACACAATCCGAAACTCCTGAATCACTGGGCCGGCGGGAGAACCAATGTCAAACATGATCAGTATCCTCACTCAAACAAAAACCAACCCTCGTATCTCAAGATGGTAGTGCTCCGAACACTCATACTCAAGGTCAACTGAAATACCATAGAATGTGCCAGAGGTGACTGGTAGCAGAGGCATATCTTCTAGTCTGAAATGTCAGTCCCCAAAAGGGGGTGAGTACAACCACTCCGCAGCAAAAGATCCATTAAACTATACTATGCAAGCCATCACAATCTAGTTTTATGCAAGATAGACAAGACAGGTCATCAAGGAATGAGTATGCATCTAAACCATATAACTCTTCAATGCAATGACCAATGCAATTCCAACATATAAGATGCATCATGCTCAGTCACATACATCCTGATCATAGGGCTAAACTGTTATGACACGTCCTAGGTGATGGTGAAGACTTGAAGTGTCCACGGTGGCAGCACGAGAGCACAGCCGAGGACGGTCCTTGTCTCCTCTCGACGTTCACTCTCTCACTCAAGCTCTCTCTCTCTCTGTCTACTCAAGTTTCTGCTCGGTTCATTCTCTCTCCTCCTTCTCGACTAATCCGCCCGTTTTGTTCTCAATTAGTTGACTAATTAGTCAATTGCATGTAAATCTTTCGGTGGCAGCAAGAACCGAACACAGCTGGAGGAGGTGTGGCCTTCCTTCGCTCGGTTTCTCTACCTGCGCTGGCCACCGAATGAAGAGCAACGTGGCTATTGCCGAGTGCCCTTTGGTCAACAATTTCTTTTCTTAGTTGACCCTAATGTCGACCGAAAGGGGAAAACTCGGGGTGGCATTGGATGCGCATGGTCTTTCCTCTTCATGCATGGCCGAATTTTCTTCTTTCAGCTCACTAAGAAATTTTCAATTGATCAAAGTCCAAAGACCTCTCTTGTTGCACGGCTGATCAATCTAAGTGTGGCACCCGAGAAATTCGACAACCCTCGGACATGTGATGACCGTGACCGATTGATGGGAGTATCGTTGGATGGTGTCATTGTTATTTTGTACGGGCATTGTTTTATTACCACCATCAGACCAAGGGGTCACAATTAGAAATGGATCGATCGTCAAATGACTTATGGCATTTTCCCTATGTACTATCACTAGTGAGACCGACCTTATCTGCACCTTGGCGAGTTTGGAAATTATTGATGATACATCACAGATTGACAAAAAGATGTGATCGAAGTTCTTCGCCATCGGCACAACATGTGATCACTGTTTCATTGCCACCCAACCTCCCGAAACATCTAACATATTTTGTATGAGACCAACCAGACCTCCCATGCACATCGTTGCAATTCCATGCAATTACGTGAGTAACGATGCTTCAACCCATGCATGTGCTAAAGTTAAGGATAAAATCTTGGAGAATTGAACCGTGCATAAGGACCATGCGCGTCTTTTTCATTTCTCAATACAATAGGTAAGGAAATGAAATTCTTATCACCATGTAACTCTTTCGAGATCCTTCTCCACGCAAGAATTTCAGTCACATACTGGTACCAGAGATGGACTGAATAAGAGGAGATTAGTCAATTTCCATGTAGACCATGAAAACCGAAATGCCCCTTACTTGTGCGGAAATTTAAGGATTAAGCTTGGAAGAAAATTTGGGCCGTGTACTATGGACCGTGCGGCCACAAAAACCTGACCCAAATTAACCCCAAAACCCCTTAATTTTCGACCCAGTCAACAAATACACAAGGTTTCTTCTCATTGTTGACCAAGGGGAGGCTAGCAACGGCCACGTTGCTCTCTCGTGGAGCAAGATGATAACACGTCCTCAGCAGCTGTCCTCCATGCATGCAGCCACCGAAAATTCTACATGCAAATACATCATTAGCTTAACTAACATTAGAAGAAACAAGGGGCTTTTAAGAAAAAAAAATTTGAGTGGACGAGGTAGTTTCGTAACACACTGAAGGCTTTATTAGTATTGGGCTTAAGGCCCGTCCACCCAAGTTGGGCCGTGAAAGCCCGGCCCACGGGAAAAGGGCCCGTGGAAGGAGAGAGGTATAAAAGGGAGGAGAAAGAGAAAAAAAGACACCGTTTTGTTCAAAAGGAAAAGACGTACATTTTTCTCAACTCTCTCTCTCTCTCTCTGTCGTTTTCTCCAAAAGCAAAACAGTGAAGCACGAAGGCCAATTTGCTTCACCGGATCGAATAGGACCACATTTTCTTCCTCTATCGGCGTTGGTGTCTAATCTGTGGCTAAAAGGTACGCTCAAATCCGTGGTGTGCTTTAGGATTGGTGATACGTGTTGTTTTTTCCTGGGCTCGTCTTCCATATTGATTTAGGGGTTCGATTTAGTGTCGAATCCGGTTTTCGGGGATCGGTCATTCCCAACGCACACAATTAGAGAGAGAGTGAGAGAGAGTGAGAGAGAGTGAGAGCAGTGAGGAAGTAAGAGAGGGACCGCCCTCTGTCCGTGCTCGTGCGCTGCCGCTGTCAACACTGCTCACCGCCGTTGAGCCACACCGAACCCCTGGCCGTTAGCATCGTAGGACTTGAGGCAAGTAGAAGTTCTTCAATCTATGTTTTGCTTACTGTTATTATCTAGTGAGAGTTGGTAGATGTGAGAAATGTGGAATTTTAGACCTGCATGTTGGATTTTGGACATGTAAGATGAAGCTAGATCAAGAAAACTAGCTAAAAACAGGGCATGCATTGTGGATTTCGAATTTTGAGATGGAACAAGAGTTTAAAGATCTGACCATGGAGGATTTTTGGAAGTGATAAGGCTGTGGTATAGTGTAATACACTTGTATACATTTGATTGTGGATGTTGGAGGTCGAAATTCAAGGAGCAGGAGAAATCCTCGTTATATTAGTGGACTGTTTTCTAAAGGACAGTGTGACCCTCGGTGACTTTTTGATTTTTCTGTAATTTTCTACCCAAAATTTGACTTTTATTTCTTAATTAAAGTTGGACATTACATCTGTAGGTATAACATATAAAAAATTTAGGATAAATGGACAATATTTGGTTGACGAAATGATTTTTTTATGAAAATGCTAAATCTGGAAATTTTACTGAAACTTTAGCAAGAAATACCGAAATTTTTACTCTCGACACGTATGGAATTTGACCTGGTGTTCTTCAAGAAACTTGTTCCTTTAGGTCTCATTGATACTGTTTCAAAATTTCATAATTTTCTGAGTCCATTTAGTATTTATTTCAAAACTTTTACCTGAACTGTGCATTGTAAAAATCGGGCTATTCTGTTCTCGAATTTTTCATAAAGTGTCCGAAGGCGAATGTGTTTCGAATGCTTATGTGATATGATGATATTGGCATTGGCATATCATGCAATATTGAGATGTGATGAGACTCAAGAGACATTTTGTCATTGCATTGAAAAGTGTTTTTGGAAATTAAGATGATAATTGATACCGTTGGACCCTCGGGTTAACGATGCCCCAGGAGTCGGGATGCCCATATGTTCGAATGAGTCAATGCCCTTTGGATGCCTGGTTGTATTATGAATACATGCCCAGAGGTTTTCCCCGGGAGTGTCGGGATGCCTAGTTGTATTATGATACATGCTCGGAGGGTGAGGGGTTGTATTATGATGCATGCCGGAGGGTAGGGGTAAACATTCTCATGGCGAGCCTGGGCGATTCCTCGTGATGCTAGGTGGGGCGCGAGATGCCTAGAGGTGTAACGCAACACGCTCTTGACACCCGGTTGTATTTTGAATACATGCTCAGAGGCTTTCGCGATGCCAGGTTGGGTGCGAAATCCCAGAAGGACGCAAACATTGGTCCTCTGAGGGGATAAAACCATTTGAATGATTAAAACTGATGAGTATATTAAGTGTGAGTGTGGTCTGGTTATGATACTAAATTGTATGGCATGGAATGGGATGTGTCATTACAGTTTAGCCCTATGATCGGGATTGGTTTAACTAGACATGATGCATTTCGATTCTTTTGAAATCACATTTGGTCATTGCATTAAAAGATTTCATGATTTTGATGCATACTTATCCTCTGACTACCTGTTTTTGTCTATCCTGCATGAGTCTAGATATTAATGGTACTGCTTGATATAGATTGATGAATCTTTTACTACTGAGTGGTTGTACTCACCCCTTTTGGGGACTAACATTTCAGACTAGACAAGATACCTCTACTGCCACTGCCACCAGTAGATGGACCGAGTGGTTAGACATGGCCATGAGGAGGACAGCAGAGGAAGGAACTTTTGGACGCCGACACAGATCGATGGACTTTAAATATACGACTGTTGCAAAAGTTGTCGGTCATCTTTTGAAGAATAGTCGAGTATAGAAGACTACGGCATTTAGGTGTACTGACAAATGATGTTAATCTAGTTTAAGTAAATAAAAGTGTTATGCTTTTACCTATAAATGTGTTTAGTTGGTGTGCATCTTTTCTGAATATAGGGAAGGGAGTTGTTCGATATGCTTCTGTTATATAAACTGCACTGGGACCGATTGAAATAATACAAACCCCCAGGACTTATGGACCCACTATAATTCATTGCTATCAGAGTGATGAGTTATTAGGACAAATGAAAGGTAAGTTAACTGTGGCAACCCCAACGGATTGGGGGCCGTTTGGGGGTGCCACAACTAGCGGTATCAGAGCTATGGTCTATTTTGAGTGATAAGGTGCCTTAAATGGAATTGAGGATAGAATGATGCACACCATAAGATACTAACTAGGATAGTTGACTAACTTTGAACAACAGGTGATGTGTATTCACTTGTAGATCCCTAGTAATTATTAGGAGTTGCTTTTAGGTGCCAGTAACATGTTTATGTTACTTATATATAGTTGTAGTTGCTTTTAAATGGAGACATTGTGTCATAGATTATTGCTGAGGCAAATGCTTGGAAACTGCAGGGAAGTCATGGTACGAGCTGGAAGTTCTCATCCATCGAGGGTTGAAGCCTTTGCTGCCAGGGCTGAACCCCGAATGGAAGATATCCTGTAGGCACTGGCCAATATAGGAAATTTGATGGAAAGACAAGCGCAGCAATAACCGGAGTGGAACGTCGCCCTCAATGATTGGTGGAACAATTTTTGAAGCTGAAGCCACCAAAGTTTAGTGGTCCTAAGGAAGCGAAACAATGGATAGATGGAATGGAATGGATTTTTCGGTTGTTGAACTATAGTGTGGCATCCCAAAAATTCAAGACAAGCTCTAAGGTGTGTTAAAGCCCATAATTAGGTAATGAAATTACCTATGGTTTATGCTTTAGCCATTAGTCTCCTTTTAAGACTAAGTGATATGTGTTTGTGTTCATAAGTTTTTAAATTAGTAATATGGGATAAATTAATGAGAATGATTTATTCTTGGCCATGTGAAATTTAAAATTTAAAACCTATAAAAAAGAAATAATTGAAGATGAATAATTGAAAATGAAATTGTGAATTTAATTAGGTTGGGCCTTAGGCCCAATGGCTTGAGTTCTTGGTGGGCCGAATGGCCGGCCCAATTTAAGCCCAAGGGAGTGTGACCGTCGACCAATGGGGGAGGAGTGGCCGGCCCACTTCTTCCAAGCCCAATCCAAGCCCAAGCCCATCTTGCATGTGGCATGCCAAGTGGCAAAAAGAGGATTGCATGCATTGGCTTGTGGAGAGGCAAATAATCATTGCCAATGATGGAGTTTTGGGGGAATAAAAGGGAGAGGAAGAGAGAGAGTGGCCGGTTGAGGGCCACCGTCCAAGCGAGAAAGAGAGAGAGAGTGAGTTGCGAGAGAGAGTGAGGCCGAGGAGGAGGAGGAGCTCGCCCATCGCCGCCCACACGCCATCCGTCCACCGCCGGTGTGCCGTCCCTTTTGCTGTCATTCGCTTGGTTCTAGAGGCAAGTTGGGACTGATTTCCACTCTTGCATGTGTGTCTTGATGTGTGATTTGTTGGTGGTAGGTTTCGGATCATAGGGAAGGCAAAACCGAAGCTAGAATGTGACTTGTTCTTGAGTTTGCATGCTGTTTTCGTATGAACTGCCTGAATCAGAATCTTGTGAGAGCTTTCATGCATGTTTCGAGTTTTATTTTGACCATGATTCCTTCATGAAAGTTGTAGCCAACATCTGAAACTACAACATACTAAACTTTGGGACAAAATGATGGAGATTTAAGGGGTCAAACCCTCATCCTACGAAGACACTAGATCTGGAACGATTTCGCTGGCCTTTCGGTGGATTTGTGGTTGCATGTCGATTTTTACTAAGAATATCTCTTCTACTTCTTCAAGAAACTTGTAGAGAACATCATAAAAACTAACATACTCAAATTTGAAGTAAAATTAGCAAGTGTAGCCTAGTGAATCGACTTACTCTTGAAGACAGTAAATCTGGAGATGCGGTACAGGATACGAGATTTCACGGACCCATATGATGACTATACTTTGGAAATTTAACTTAGATACCTTAGTGAAAGTTTTAGGGGACCTCTTGAAGTAAAATATATCCAAATTTCAGAGGAAATGAAGAAGAATAAAGGGGTGAAAACTCGATTTTTCGTAGATACATACACTAGACGTTTCGGTGCTAGAACCAAAAGCTTCGGATGACTATATAAAAATATCTAGAACGAATCTAGAATAGAAGTCTTCATGAAAAATCTACTTGAGTGTTTTAAATATAACCTGGTAAAATTTCATAATTTTCGGAGGTCGTTCAGATATTTTAATTGAATTATTTCGAAAACTGCACATTCTGTTTTATCCGAATTTGCATGCTGAAATCGTGTGGATTATATCTTCTTGTGTGGAACTCTATTGGGCATGTGTTTTTCATGAAATTGTTATCTTATTGACTTGTCTATCACGTGCCTTGATTTTATGATTTTTGAGAAGCATGTGGATATTTAATTTAAATATTTTCTAAAATGGCACATGCTGGAATTTTGTAAACTTTGAAAAGGCATGAAATATGGACCATTTTAAATTGCATGGACTCCATGAATTGTATTGTTATGGATGATGGTGTCTTGCTGCATGTATGATGATGACTTGAGATGCATGTATGAACTCAAGGATGAATATGATATTGATTGCCATCACATCACATGCCATGTTAAATTGAATTATAAAGATGTGAATTGAGATAAATGAGGAAGCCGTCGGAGGTGAGCTGACGATGCCTCGGGAGTGTCGGGATGCCTGGCTAGAAGGGTATGGCCAGTTGCCCGATGGTCATGAATGGCCGGATACCGGAGGGTCCTCGGGAGTACCGAGTGGTATCGAGATGCTTGGAGAGTGGGGGAGCCGGAAGCTCGGCACGGTATTGTGCCGAGGGATACCTCGCAATGCCAGTTTGGGTGCGAGATGCCTGGCTTGAAGGGTGCTGCCGGTTGCCCGGTGGCCTTAAATGGCTGAATGCCGGAGGGTCCTCGTGATGCCAGTTGGGGTACGGGAAGCTTGGAGAGTGGGGGAGCCGGATGGTCTGATTGTATCTTGGATACATGTGGGATGCAAACATTGGTCCCAGTAAAGAGAAATGTGGCGGTCCAAGATGAAATTGAAATTGAATTATGCATGATGATATATGCATGACATGATGATGGTACATGTGATATGATGATGTTACATGCATGAATGCATGGCAATGATGATGGTACATGTGATATGATGATGATGTTACATGCATGGATGCATGGCAATGATGATGATACATGTGATATGATGATGTTACATGCATGGATGCATGGCAATGATGATGGTACATGTGATATGATGATGATGTTACATGCATGGATGCATGGCAATGATGATGATACATATGATATGATGATGTTACATGCATGGATGCATGGCAATGATGATGGTACATGTGATATGATGATGTTACATGCATGGATGCATGGCAATGATGATGGTACATGTGATATGATGATGTTACATGCATGGATGCATGGTAATGATGATGGTACATGTGATATGATAATGATGTTACATGCATGAATGCATAGTAAAGATGATGATACATGTGACATGATGATGGTAAGTGCATGATATGATGGTGATGACTATATGATGATGTATGTACATGAGGTATGATGACATGTGCATGATACCAAGGTAAGTTGTGCATGGATGCCTTAATGACATGTGATGCTATGATTGTGATGAGTGGCATGATGTATTGAGTGGTTGATTGGTCCTTTACTTACTGAGTGGTTGTACTCACCCCTTCGGGGACCAACATTTCAGATTAGAAAGTCGCTCCTTACCGTCAAGCGAGGCACCTGCTATGGCCTCCCATCGGATGTAGAGGTAGAGTGTTTGGAGATCGACTGCGTCTTCATCCCTGGACTGACTTTTATGCGAGCGCGAGTGCTGGTCATGTACAATGTGGGCCTGGCTGGGGGCCCAGTCATCCAGGAGTTTCTGTTAGTTCATGTCCGCCGAGACGGAGTGATTAGGGGGATGCTGTCACGACCACCGCCCGGCGCACCTGGATGGGTGTGATGGTTGCGTGAAGGGTAGAGAGCTAATGTTTCTTTTTGGGAGTAGCCACCGCTGTTAGATGGAGGACATCATGTGATCACTTTAGGGGTCATAGTATCTGTTTGGGATGTGGCCGAGTGTAGCTGAAAATCTTGGCCTTCTTCTGTTGTATCGACCCGCGAAAAATCCATCACAAAAATATGTAAATTAAAAGTGGCATGGCTCTATCTTTTCCTATGGTACTTAGTGGTGTACATTGTATCATGGTTGGAGGGAGAGATGACGATATCATACTTTGCTTCCGCTAATGAGTTGCGCTGGGACTGTTTTAAAGAAAAAAAGTCTATGATCTACGACGCTTCTTCTAAGAAATGTAATTAGGTGTAGCATTAGGTGCTTGTGGCGACCGAAGGTGGTTTGGGGTGCCACATGTAGAGATGCTGAAAAGATAACCTTGGCAAAGTACCAATTGGAGGGAAATGCAAAGTTTTGGTGGAGAGCTTTAAGAGACACGATCTTTCCACCAAGAACTGATATAAATTGGGGCGAATTTGTTAGAGCTTTCAATAGAAAGCATTTTTCTGATTGTGCCAAGGATAGGAAGATCATAGAATTTGTGCAGTTAGAACAAAGGGAGCTGACAATGAACTAGTATGAAGCAAAATTTTCTGAATTGTCTTGGTATGCTCCCAAGTTGGTTGAGGATCGAGAGGAAAAGGCTAAGAAATTCTTGAAAGGACTAAGGACTGATATCAGGAAACAACTGGTGCCTCTGAATATAAAAGATTATAATGAGAATTATGAGAGGGCACAGTTAGTGGAACAAGAGTTAGTGAGAGAACAATCAGAATTTAAGAAGCAGATGACCTTTAGTGATGTTCGACAAGGAAAGAGACCTTATCCTGATCAAGGACAGCCCTGGGAATCTAAGAAGAGGAATAATTTCGGGAATTCTGGAAAAGTCAGGAGTGGCCCAGTTCTAGGGAGAGTACCCTATCAGAGTAACATTTGTCAAAGATGTGGTGGACAACATGGACCAAGACCCTGTAATGATCGACTGAAATGTTTTGGTTGTGGGCAAATAGGTTAGTTTAAGAGAGATTGTCCACAAGAGAGGTCACAGCTGAATGTCAACTCGGTGCAACAAGTACAGCAATGTGCAACTGGACCACCCCCACCAAGGAATCCACAGAGGCCACCAGTACAAGGACGGGTGTATGCGGTCACCTAAGAGGAAGTGGAAGCTTCCAAAAATGTTATCTCATGTACAATTTCTATAGATGATAAGAAGGTATATGCGTTATTTGACATGAGTGACATACATTCATTTGTGTCTGAGAAATATAGATGATTGTGAGAAGTAGGAACCAAAATCTTTAGATATGCCTCTTCGTATTTCCATACCACTGAAGAATATGGTGTTGTCCATGTTAGTATGTAGGAAGCGTGAGATAACCATAAGGGGACAAGATCTGGAAATGAACTCGATAGTGATAGTTATGTATGACTATGATGTCATCATAGGAATGGACTAGCTCCGTAAGCAATGGACTAGGATGGATGATCTCCTAAGATAGTGACTACCCATGCGCCAAGAATACAACCATGAGGCTTAGTATGGGATAGGCCAAAATGGATAATACCTATATGAGTTAGTCCCTATAGAACTAAGACCCTCCAGTGGATGTGTAGTTCAGGTTTGAACTAGGCGAAAGCTGGTGTACCTATAACAACCCGGTCTGATAAGGGCAGGGAGTGGACGCCAAGGCCAGAGTGCCTGAGCAAGGAGCGGCTCCTAACAAGCTTCTAGGATGGCAAAAGGGGGACAGGAATGATCCGAACTATGAACTAAACTGGGTGGGCAGTGTTTCTAGGATAATTTTATCAGTGGCTTATCGGAAGCATGGTTAAGCTTGTAGGACTCTTATTGTGAAAGAGAAGGATGGGTCGATGCGTTTATGCATTGACTATAGGCAATTGAATCAGGTGACCATTAAGATGGTGAAGTTTGGTCTTTTCTAAGATTTACCTAGAATTGATGACCTATTCGACCAACTGCAAGGAAGTTCGGTCTTTTCTAAGATTTACTTGAGGTCAAGATACCATCAACTAAGGATCAAGAAAGAACACATTCCTAAGATCGCATTTAAGACTTGCTATGGATATTATGAGTTCCTAGTTATGCTATTTGGATTGACGAATACTTTAGCTGCATTCATGGATTTGAGGAATAAGATATTTACACCCTATTTGGATCAATTTGTGATTGTCTTCATTGATGATATCCTGAGATATTCTAAAGGACCCGAAGAAGATACACGGCATATAAGCTTGGTGCTGCAAGCAAAGCTTAAGAAATGAATTATGGAGAGCAAGTTATGAATTTGAGGATTTAGTTATGATCATTTGAGCTAGGTAGTGACTTCCTATTAGAGGACCTCATCTTGATGCATTACATGGAAGCATTTAGCATGTATAGCATGTATAGATTGATCTTGGAAGTCATGAGTTTGAGTGGTCATATGAGACATGAAATTATTTGTGGATTATATGTCGGAATAATAGGTTTAATCGATGGTAGTCAACTTTTAATTTTTGGTGATGATCTCAGTTTGAAAAGGTTATGGAATTAGTGAATATGATCAATTGTGGTTAAACTCTTTCCAAGGTAAAATGGTGAAAGTTCAAGTTGTGGATTTGATGAGTGATTAGTCCAAGTAATGATCTTTTAGCATGAGACATAAGGTATACTCGATGGAAACTAGACAAGTTCTTATCTTGGTGGACTATCGATATTTGAACCGAATGAATGGTGCTATATTTTTGGCTTGAATCCATATTGCAGTGAAGGCATAGTGACTGTCTTTGTTGGACTGAACTAGATGAGTTATTAATGGTGTCGATTCTAATGGTTCTAGGCTTGAATTGATGGTGACAAAGGTATAGGAATAATTCGGCTAAATGGTGTGTTTGATTGAGATCATTAGATATACCGGAATGGAAATGAGACCATGTGACGATGGATTTCATGCAAGGATTACCAAGGACATCAAGTGGTCACAACTCTATCTGGGTGATAGTAGATCGCTTGACTAAGTCTGCCCATTTCCTAGCAGTTCGAGTAGATAATCCGATGGATAAATAGGCTGAAATATATGTAAGCCAAGTGGTACGCTTACATGGTGTTCCTGTAGCCATCACGTCGGATCAAGACTCGAGATTTACTTTAAACCTTTGGTGAAGTCTTCAAACCGCCTTAGGGACGAAGCTCCCATTTAGTACTGCTTTTCATCCACAGATGGATGGACAAACGAAAAGAGTAATTCAAGCATTAGAGGACATGTTAAGAGCCTACATCCTTGACTTTAAAAGAAGTTGGGATGAAAAGTTATACACGGTAGAATTTGTGTATAACAATAGTTTTTAGAAAAGTATAGGTATCGCTCCCTATGAAGCGTTATACGGGAGAAAATGTAGGACTCTTGTCTGTTGGAGTGAGGTACATTGAAGAGCCAGTACAAGTACTAGATCAAAAGGAGCAAGTTCTTAGGACTAAGAAAATTCCATTGGCTAAGATATTATGGCGACATCATGATGTGGAGGAAGCCACATGGGAAAGTGAGAATGAGATGAGAGAAAGGTACCCTCACTTGTTTATAGAAACATGAGTAATGCCCAATTTCGAGGACGAAATTCTCTAAGGAGAGAAGAATTGTGGCACCCGAGAAATTCGACAACCCTCGGACATGTGATGACCGTGACCGATCGATGGGAGTGTCGTCGGATGGTGTCATTGGTATTTTGTACGGGCATTGTTTTATTACCACCATCGGACCAAGGGTTCACAATTAGAAATGGATCGATCGTCGAATGAGTTATGGCATTTTCCCTATGTACTATCACTAGTGAGAACGACCTTATCTGCACCTTGGTGAGTTTGGAAATTATTGATGATACATCACAGATTGACAAAAAGATGTGATCGTAGTTCTTCGCCGTCGGCACAACATGTGATCACTGTTTCATTGCCACCCAACGTCCCAAAACATCTAACATATTTTGTATGAGACCAACCGGACCTCGCATGCACACCGTTGCAATTCCATGCAATTACGTGAGTAACGATGCTTCAACCCATGCATGTGCTAAAGTTAAGGATAAAATCTTGGAGAATTGAACCGTGCATAAGGACCACGCGCGTCTTTTTCATTTCTCAATACAACAGGTAAGGAAATGAAATTCTTATCACCATGTAACTCTTTCGAGATCCTTCTCCATGCAAGAATTTCAGTCACATACTGGTACGAGAGATGGACTGAATAAGAGGAGATTAGTCGATTTCCATGTAGACCATGAAAACCGAAATGCCCCTTACTTGTGCGGAAGTTTAAGGATTAAGCTCTTGGAAGAAAATTTGGGCCGTGTACTATGGACCGTGCGGTCACAAAAACCTGACCCAAATTAACCCCAAAACCCGTTAATTTTCGACAACCCAGTCAACAAATTCACAAGGTTTCTTCTCCTTGTTGACCAGGGGGAGGCTAGCAACGGCCACGTTGCTCTCTTGTGGAGCAAGATGATAACACGTCCTCAGCAGCTGTCCTCCATGCATGCAGCCACCGAAAATTCTACATGCAAATACATCATTAGCTTAACTAACATTAGAAGAAACAAGGGGCTCAGTTTTAAGAAAAAAAAAGTGAGAGGACGAGGCAGTTTCGTGACACACAATTAGAGAGAGAGTAGGAATGAGTGAGAGCAGTGAGGAAGTAAGAGAGGGACCACCCTCTGTCCATGCTCGTGTGCTGCCGCCATCAACACCGCTCACCGCTGTTGAGCCGCACCACCGCACCGAACCCCTTGCCGTTAGCATCACAGAACTTGAGGCAAATAGAAGTTCTTCAATCTATGTTTTGTTTACTGTTATTATCTAGTGAGAGTTGGTAGATGTGAGAAATGTGGAATTTCAGAGCTGCATGTTGGATTTTGGACATGTAATATGAAGCTAGATCAAGAAAACTAGGTAAAAACAGGGCATGCATTGTGGATTTTGAATTTTGAGATGGAACAAGAGTTTAAAGATCTGACTATGGAGGATTTTTGGAACTGATAAGGCTGTGGTATAGTGTAATACACTTGTATACATTTGATTGTGGATGTTGGAGAAATCCTCGTTAGATTAGTGGACTGTTTTGTAAAGGACAGTTTGACCCTCGGTGACTTTTTGATTTTTCTGTAATTTTCTAGCCAAAATTTGACTTTTATTTCTTAATGAAAGTTGGAGAGTACATCTGTAGGTATAAATATCAAACATTTAGGATAAATGGAAAATATTTGATTGATGAAATGATTTTTTTATGAAAATGCTAAATCTAGAAATTTTACTGAAACTTTAGCAAGAAATACCGAAATTTTTACTCTCGACACGTATGGAATTTGACTTGGTGTTCTTCATGAAACTTGTTCCGTTAGGTCTCATTGATATCGTGTCAAAATGGCATAATTTTCTGAGTCCATTTATTATTTATTTCAAAACTTTTACTTGAACTGTGCATTGTAAAAATCGGGCTAGTGCATTGTAAAAATCGGGCTATTATGTTCTCAAATTTTTCACAAAGTGTCCAAAGGCGAATGTGTTTCGAATGGTTATATGATATTATGATACTGGGATTGGCATATTATGCAATATTGAGAAGTGATGAGACTCAAGAGACATTTTGTCATTGCATTGAAAAGTGTTTTTGGAAATTAAGATGTTAATTGATACCGTTGGACCCTCGGGTCAACGATGCCCCGGGAGTCGGGATGCCCAGATGCTCGAATGAGTCGATGCCCTTTGGATGCCTGGTTTTATTATGAATACATGCCCAAAGGTTTTTCCCGGGAGTTTCGGGATGCCCGGTTGTATTATGATACATGCCCGGAGGGTGAGGGGTTGTATTATGATGCATGCTCGGACGGTAGGGGTAACCATTCTCATGGAGAGCCCGGGCGATTCCTCGTGATGTCAGGTGGGGTGCGAGATGCCTAGAGGTGTAACGCAACATGCTCTGAATGCCCGTTTGTATTTTGAATACATGCACGGAGGCTTTCGCGACGCCAAATTGTGTGCAAAATCCCAAAAGGACGCAAACGTTGGTTCTCTGGGGGGATAAAACCGTTTGAATAATTAAAACTGATGAGTATATTAAGTGTGAGTGTGGTCTGGTTATGGGACTAAACTGTATGGCATGGAATGGGACATGTCATTACAGTTTGGCCCTATGATCGGGACTGGTGTAACTAGACATGATGCATTTCGATTCTTTTGAAATCACGTTTGGTCATTGCATTAAAGGATTTCATGATTTTGATGCATACTTATCCTCTGACTACATGTTTTTCTCTATCCTGCATGAGTCTAGATATTGATGATACTGCTTGATATAGATTGATGAATCTTTTACTGCTGAGTGGTTGTACTCACCCCTTTTGGGGACTAACATTTCAGACTAGACAATATACCTCTGCTGCCATCGCCACTAGCAGATGGATCGAGTGGTTGGACATGGCCGTGAGGAAGACAGCAGAGGAAGGAACTTTTGGACGTTGACACTGATCGATGGACTTTAAGTATACGACTATTGAAAAAGATGTCGGTCATCTTTTGAAGTATAGCCAAGTATAGAAGACTATGACATTTAGGTGTACCAACAAATGGTGTCCATCTGGTTTAAGTAAATAAAAGTATTCGGCTTTTACCTATAAATGTGTTTAGTTGGTGTGCATCTTTTCTGATTACAGGGAAGGGAGTTGTTGGATATGCTTCCGTTATATGAACTGCATTGGGACCAATTTAAATAATACAAACCCTCATGACTTATGGACACACTATAATTCATTGCTATTAGCGTGATGAGTTATTACGACAAATGAAAGGTAAGTTAACTATGGCGACGCCAACAGATCGGGCGCCGTTCGAGGGTGCCACACCAAGAGATAAAAATAACGTGGCCGTTGGCGGGATTGTTCATATGGCCATTCAAAGATGAATTTATGTGGCGCCCCCGAACGGCCCCTGATCCGTTAGGGTCGCCATAGTCTACTTGTCTCTCACTTGTCCTAGTAAAATAAATCATTCTGATACCATAGAATTATAATAGATCCATAAGTCATGGGGGTTTATACCTTTTAAATCAATCCCTGCGCAGTTTATAAAAGTATAACGGAAGCGACATCACATCTCCCTATTCCGAAAATTGAAATGATGCAGACTTACTAGACAATTTTATAAGATAAGTCGAACACTTTTATTTACATAAGTCTGATAAATTACATCGGTCAGTACAACAAAATTTCCCGTGGTTTTCCAAACCTGACTTCATAACATAAGATAACCTGACCTCCCTCTAGCTTTCCTTTCCATTCAGCCCAAAAAAAAAGTCTATTAAACAGTGCCAGCAGTCCAAAAAGTTTCATTTGCTACCCGGAACATACAATCACACCCAGCCTGGTCCATCGGCTGGCGGCCACGGCAACATCCCTAACATGACCCCATCACATCGGACGTGCACCGACAGAAACTCCTGGACTACGGGGCCATCAGGTAAACCAACGTCATACAAGACTAAAACTCGTACTCGAATGAAAACCAATCCTCGAATCTCAACATGAGTGTGCTCTAAACACATGCACTCCACGTTGACTGGGACACCATAAAAAGTACCGCGGGAGACAGGTAACAGAGGCAACTTTTAATCTAAAATGTTAGTCCCCAAATGGGGTGAGTACAACCACTCAGCAGCAAAAGATTCATTAAACTATGTCAAGCATGACTATCAGTGTCTAGATTCATACAAGATAGACAAATACAGTAAATCAAGGAATAAATATGCATTAAAATCATGGAATTCTTTAATATAATGGCAAATGCAATTCAAAAGAATCATAATGCAACATAACCAGTTACACAAGTCCCGATCATAGGGCCAAACTGAAATGACACGTCTCATTCCATGCCATGCAATTTAGTTCCTATAACCAGACTACACACACACTTAGTAGAATCATCCATTTATCATTCAAAAGATTTCATCCCCCAGAGGACCAATGTTTACGTCCTTCCGAGCATTCGCATCCACCCTGGCATCGCAAAAGCCTTCGGCATTCAGCCACAAGGGCCATCGGGCATCCAGAGCATATCACGCCTCCAAGCATCTCGTACCCCACATAACATCACGAGGAAAACATCTGAGGCTCACCATGAGAATGGTTACTCAGCCCTCCGGATTTACATACTAACTAACATGCAACCGGGCATCCCGAAACTCCCGGGGAAAAACCTCCGGCATTCAGCCACTAGGGCCACCGGGCATCCACAAGGAATCGACTCTTTCGATCCTTTGGGCCTCTTGACTCCCGGGGCATCGTTGACCTAAGGGTTCAACAGTAACAATTTAACATTTTAAATTTACAAAAATACTTTCAAATGCCAAACTAATATGTCTCATGGACTCTCTTTCTAATCTTAATATTGCACAAATATCCACAATCAGTACCATCATATCACATAACCATTCAAAACATATTCATCTTTGGGACACTTCATGGAAATTCGAAAATAGAACAGCTCGATTTTTACAATGCACAGCTCTGGTAAAAATTTCGAAATAAATGCTAAATGAATTCAGAAAATTATGAAATTTTGACATATTATCAATTAGACCTAAATGAAAACATTTGATGAAGAACACCAAGTCAAATTCCTTATGTATCGAGAGTAAAAATTTCGGCATTCCTTGCTAACGTTCTGTAAAATTTCCAGATTTAGCATTTTCATAGAAAAATCATTTTGTCGATCAAACCTTGTCCATTTATCCTAAATTTTTGATATGGTATTTCTACGGATGTAATCTCCAACTTTTATTGAGTATTCAAAGTCAAATTTTGGCTAGAAAATTACATAAAAATTAGGAAATCACCGAAGGTCATACTATCCTTTGCAAAACAATCGACTAACCTAAAGAGACTCATACTCCTTGAATCTCGGCATCCAACGCCCACAATCAAGTGTATACCAGTGTATTACACTACAGCACACCCTCTTCACTTCCAAAAATCTACCATAGTTAGATCTTTAAATTCTTGTTCCAATTCAAAATTCGAAATCCACAATACATGCCCTGTTTTTTCTTAGCTTGTAGATCTAGCTTCATCTTGTATATCAACAATCAAGATGTAGCTCTCAATACCACACTTTCTCACATCTACCAACTCCTCACTAGATAATAACAGCAAGCAAAACATAGATTAAAGAACTTCTACTTGCCTTAGGTCTTTCTATTCGGTTGCTAGCCAAAAACAGGGGTTTAGGAGGGTCTCAACTTGTCTCAAACGGCGACGGGGATTAGCAACGGCAGCTCGGTCACGGCATAGGTGTGACACCCCGAACCCTTCGCGGGTCGTCACCAGTGCCAATGTTACACCTTATTACCTTTCACCTTTGAAGAATTTTTGTAATTCGCAGACACACATTTTTTTTTTTCAAAACGGTCCCAGCACGACTCATTAGCGGAAGCAAATTAAAACATCACGTCTCTCCCCCTACCATCCATGATACAAATACACACCACTAATCACCATAATTTTATAGACAAGCCAAGACACTATATTTACATATATATTTTCAAGATGGGACTTCTTTTGGGTCGGTACATCAAGAAGGAAAAGCAAGGACTCAGCCCTGTCCAGCCTAAAACCTCAAAAAGAACCCTCGACCCTCTACATTTCACGTGCAACAATTCCCCATCATCAGTGTCGACTAACTATACTCAAAAAGGATCCAGCTCCTACTCATCGCGCACGGGCCTCACACCCAACCCGGTGCATCAGGCGGTGGCGGCAGCAATATCCCTCGCATCGCTCCATCCCGACGAACATGTACGGATATGAACTCCTGAATGGCAGGGCCCCCAGCCAGGCCCACGTCGTACATCACTAGACATCGTACTCAAATAAAAGTCAATCCAAGAACAGAGGGACAGTCTATCTCAGCACACTCGACCTCTACATCGGATGGTAGACCGTAAAATACACCCTGCGTGACGGCAGGAAGCGGCATATTGCTAATATGAAATGTGGGTCCCCAAAGGGGTGAGTACAATCACTCAGCAGATAAGGAAATCCAATAACAACTCAATGCATCATGCAAATCATACATGCATTGCAGGTATTACTTACCTTGAAGCCATGCGCATACTATCATCCATCATCATATCAATTTATAACACATACATGTGTATCATCATCGTGTCACACATGTCATCATCATCATGACATCATCACATTACACATGTTATCGTGCCATATCATATATCATCATCATTATCATCTCCATGCATATCATCATGCATATCATATCATGGGTGATCATCATTATTTCACATCACATATCATCATCATCGTCATCATGCATATCATCATGCATATCATATCATGTGTGATCATCATTATTTCACATCACATATCATCATCATCATCATCATGCATATCATCATGCATATCATATCATGGGTGATCATCATTATTTCACATCACATATCATCATCATCGTCATCATCATCATCATCATGCATATCATATCATGGGTGATCATCATTATTTCACATCACATATCATCATCATCATCATCATCATGCATATCATATCATGGGTGATCATCATTATCTCACATCACATATCATCATCATCATCATCATGCATATCATCATGCATATCATATCATGGGTTTAATTTCCACTTTTAGCTTTCAATTTGATCACCACATCACCCATTTCTCAAATCATCAATTTCATCATCTCCTCGGGCAAAGACCTCCGAGGCTTTCGGCATTCAGCCTCCCAGGCCACCGGGCATCCGGCCCCCTACATTCCGGGCATCTCGCATCTCAACTAGCATCACGAGGCATTCCCTTTGGGCAGAAACCTCCGACAGGGCTTCCGGCATTTACACTCCCTGGCCGGGCATCCCGCACCCCAATCCTGGCATCGTGAGGGGCCCCCCACATTCCGGGCATCCTGAATCTCCCAGGGAAATCCGGCAATGCATCTCTATACATTCCGGCCTCATTCTCCACCACAACCACTTCCTCACTTATCATTATCCACATTTACCATTATTTTGATCTCAATTTAACATGGCATATGGCGTGACATCAAACAAGTCATACTTGGCATAGAATCCACACATGCATCACAATTCAATGTCATACATACACCAATATCTCATCATACATGCAACAATGCATAATTATATATTAATAAATTTAATGGAATTTATGGCCAATAAAATTAATCCATTTTATTTTATTATTTATTTATTTATAATAAATAAATATTAAATTCAATATATATAAATTCCCAAAATTATAAAAATTCAAGCAATCATTAAAAAACCAATAGGATGACAATTTCATGCAAAATTCATGGCGAAATTGAATTTCACACAATTTCACAATTTCCACAAAACAGCACATAATATTCGGATAAAACCAGAATGCACAGTTTCCGAAGAAATTCGATTAAAATATCCACATGTATCCAAAAAATTACTAAATTTTACTGAGTTATAGATAAGACATTTTCGTACAACTTTCATACAGAACTCCAAGCCATATTATTTTTATATTATTTTATACAACCTCATGAAGCTTCTTGACCCATTACCGCATCGTCCAGTGCACATATCATCGAAATATTGAGATTTCACCTACCTATTCTCTTTCGTTTTCTCTGAAATTTGGATATGTTATACATAAAGATATCCTCTACAGGTTTAATGAAGATATCTAAGTCAAATAACCAGATTATAGTCATCATCTATGTCCGTGAAATCTCGGGTATCTCGAAATACATCACCAGAATCACCGTCTACAAGATCTAGTCGATTTACTAGGCTATACTTGTTCATTTAACTTCAACTTTGAGTATGTTTTATTTTAAAATGTTTCCTACAACTTTCATCAAGAAATATAAGTGAGATTCTCAACACAAACCAACATACAACCACAAATCCAGCAAGAGGTCAGTAAAAACTCTCCAGATCTGAGGTCTCCGTAGGATAATAATTTAACCCCTGAAATCTCCATAATTTTCCACGAAATTTCAGTATGTTGTAGTTCAAGATGTTAGATACAACTCTCATGAAGAAATTAAAGTCAAAATATGACTCTAAACACACATGCAAGCTCAAACAAGTTTCTGACTCACACGGTCCGAACACAAACAGCCATGCCATTCACACACAACTCATCCATGCTTCGGTATTTCTCAACTAACACCCAAAAACTCAACATGCAAACGACGTACAAGCATGCAAGAGAAGCTAGAAGACTCCCACTTGCCTCTAGACCAGACGGTCGACGGCGTAGGGTGGCGAACACGGCGGCGCACGGCGGACGGACGGCGGTTCCCTCCTCCTTTCTCTCGGCCGCTCCTCTCTCTCGCACAACTCTCTCTCTCTTTCTCCTTGGGCAAGCAAATGGCCGGCCACCCTTCTCTCTCTTCCCTTCTTATACCCCCCAAATCCTCATGATTAGCAATCATGAGATTGCCTTTCAATTGGCCAATGCATGGCCTTCTTCTTTGCCACTTGTCTTATTGAATTTTGAATTGGGTTTGGGCTTCTAGGGCTTGGACCATCCGGCCACTCTTGGCCCTCCCCCTTGCTCGACGGCAGCCCACTTGTGGGCTTCAATGGGCCGGCCAACTTGGCCCATTAAAGTTCCACTCTTGGGCTTAAGGCCCAATCGAATTTTTACCCTCTTTTTTCCTTCTTTTTTTGAATTCTTCTCTAAATATTTTTAAATTTCAATTTTCATCTTGGCCAAAGTCTTGGGGCATTTTGTTTATTGAAATTTAATTTATAAAGTACATGGCCAAGCATAAATTATTAATCTATCAAATTTAAATTTTCACAATCATATGCACAAATCATATAATTAAAGACTAATGGCTAAAGCATAAGCCATGGAATTTTTTTTTATCACCTAATTAGAAACTTTAACACACCTTATGGCTTGACTTTGAATTTTGGGATGCCACAACAGGTGGAGGGTGGCCTTTCTTCTCTGCCCTCACACGCTTGGACCACTCACTGCTCACCCTCTCTCTCAAACTCTCACTCTCTCACTCTCTCTCTCTCTCTCACTCACTTGCTCGCCTGCTCACCTGCTCGGCCTCACTCTCCCTTACCGAAAGCTTTTGCTTTCTTTTGATTAATTAATTTGCTAATTTTGCATGCAGGTGACAAGTGTTCTCATGTAAAGGACAAGTGGAAGATGGTTGAGGTAAGCATGGACAAGTGGTGAGTGACTTCCCCCCTCCTGTCCGGTTCTCTCCTCCCCCCCTTTCTTTCGGTCGACCGCCTCTAGGGCCCTCATGGGCTGCTTAGGCCCAAAAAAAAATTGAGGCCAAAAGATCCAAACTAAAATGGCCATAAACTTTGAAATATAAGCCCATTGTTTTGTACCACTATAAAACACTTTGTTTTTCCAAAAAAAAAATATTCAAATTATATTTCATAACCCAAATCCTTCATGTACAAATGCATAACCAAAGTTCTTGCATGGAAAAAAAATTCGATCAAGTGACAAGATTTCTTTTCCTTACTTGTCGAATCGCACAAAGAAGAGATGTCCATGATCCTCAAGCTCGATCCAACTCTTCAAAATTTTATCCTTAAATTTCAGCATGCATGTTCCTCACACAAGACAGAATTCCATCCCTTCAGTTCTAGAAAATTATTATTCACTCATAGCCCAAAGTTTTTTCTCTTGTTGCACGGTTGATCGGTCCATTGCTAAATATATCATATCAATCCAATAAACAAATACGAATTAATGCCCATAAATGATATCAATGCCATAGTCCAACGATACTTCCATCGATTGATCATGACCGTCACCTATCCAAGGATCATCTAAATTTTGGATGCCACAATTTCTTTTTCTCCAAAAGTAAATATTTTGGGATGTCGAGTGGCAATGAGACTAGGCCAAATGTGGTATCGATGATGCTCCCGTCAATTACACACAGCCGTTGCATATTTGAGGGTCGTCAAAATTTCCGGATGCCACAATCTAGGGGTATTTAATTGACCTAATTCAATGATTATTGCGAAAAACAACAAGTCAAAACCATGGGTTCTTTGAATTTGGCCTAAATGGCTAAAATGGCAAAATTTACAATTGAATAGGCAAAATTGCAAATTAACTAAAATTGAACTCAATTAATGTCACAATTATCCTATCTAACGAACTACTCATGTGTAAGATCACTTAATGCATTCAAATTGACCTTGACTTGAAGTGCTCATGTTAAAAATGAATCGAGGCCTAATGTCAAAATTGGATCTAGATTTATGAAACTAAACCATAGTTATGAATTGGCTCATTCGAATTTTGACAACTAAAACTTAATTGCTTGAATTTCTTACACTTGGAAAAAAAAATTTGGGTATTTCAACATCCGCTGAATTTTCTGGATCACAATATCATGGTTTTTTGTTTCCATCCAAAATACTATGTCAAGCCTTTCATGGACCACTAGGGCCCTTAGCACTTGAACTATCAAGGGATTGCCCAGTCCTTGACAGTTCTACAGCTAATTAGCTTCATTTGTCACTTGGTGGCTTTTTTGGGCAAGCCACCACGGCCTAACTACCTACCCCGTTAGCCTCAAATATCGAGGTATCCGTAAGATGAGATTCATTAAAGCCTTCTTTTGATAAGAACATGACCCATAAGGAGCATACCTTTTACCTTTCTTGAGGGGACTCGCTTTAGTATGCATTATGGTACTCTTTAGTTTCTTCGTTTTGGAGGAGCCTACCTCTGAATCTTTGATCGTTTCATGATGGTCCAGTATAGGGGACTTTAGCTTATGCGTTACATCTTCTTGTGGAGAATCATCGCTAAGTGCACGCCTCATGATTGGAGCTGTAGTATGATAAATGGGTTGTACTATGCTGACTTCCATGATGACTTGTTGCTAGCTAGTGCTGTGAGGAACAATAGGGAGTAAAAGAGTCAAATGCAGAGGAGTTTCAGGTATGGTCTCTTCTACTTCATCTTGTTTAGGTTGCGCCTCAGAAAAGGCTTGTGAAAATGGGCTGTGTTCTCAAACTTCAGCCCGTAGCCATTGCATAATATAACTTGTCTTTCCCTTCCATTTTTGCCTCATCAAAGGGGATATTTTTATAGTACATTGCATAATGGCCAAGAATACCACATGAGTAGCAATAGTGGGATAAGTGTTCGTAGCAAAAGTCGAGCCATATGTTCTTCCCTTCTAATCTAATTAGCTTGCCAGGTTTAAGCGGTTCTTGCAATTTGATTTCCACTCTAGCCCTCCCTGCCCATAGTTTTGTGCCTTCTTTATTCTCAATCTTTATTTCCTGCACCTTACCAATATTTCTCACAGCTTTACTTATCATATCCTCTGTACATCTTTCCAGGGGAAGCCTAAAAACTTGCACCCAAAAGGCACAAGTTGTAAAGTCATAGCAATGTAGTGGGGTGTTTGGTACCCAAGGCTTCACAATAACAAGGTGTCTCGAGAATAGCCAAGGACCATTGTCTAAAACCCTCTGTTTTTCTCCTTCTGAGTTGAATTTAAACACTTATAGCCCCACTTCGCGTTGAGAAATTTCGACTTGGTCATTGCGCCATGCTCTTTTCAGTGTACTCTGAAACACTTGGAAATTAATATAAGGGTTAGAGAGAAGTTTACTTACCAAGATTAGTTTACATTCTTCTAACTTCTCTACAGGGGCCGCTTCATTCCACACATTGACTTCCTGTTCAGACCAAAGTCGACCCAATCTGTTGTAGAGAGCAACGAGACGGGCATCTTCTTTCTGGCTAGTGTAGTCCATCAGTGAGCATGCCACAAGCAGGAAGGTAGAAGAGGTAGGTATTTGGTATGTGTCGCATGTAGTAAACAAGGGAAAATGACCAAAAAAGGCCAAACCAAACAGGAAGCAACCATGCGAAGCAAAAGACAGGCTTGGTCAAGATTGTGGGCAAAGGACAGCACATGTAAGTTGGCCAAATTGGTGGGATTAAGCCATTTAGGGCGATTGGGAATTATGACCAATAATTGGGAAGAAGTTCACTAAGTATGGAATAGGGGTCAAGGAAGAGAAGATTGTGGGTGGAAACAACAAAGATGAATTGGGTGTGTGACATACCAGATTTTCAACCCTGTTTTCTACTGAATAAATCGGGCATTTCATTGACGCGCCTATAGGGCTATTCTCAGAGCTGATTACTCTCGAGATAACTAGATTATTTGGGGAAACCATTAAGAAATTTTAATGCAATAGACTTGAGAATTTGACCACGAATCGACTTCTCGACCGTGTCCATCTTTAGAAGCCATTATGGCACAGTATAAAATTGATTTGAGATCAGCGATAGGTCGGTTCAACTGAGATGTGTGGCTAATCGTGGATGACACCACTTAATTGGAAAATTCTCGTCGACCGGCACTATATTGATTTCTCTATCGTTTTGGTGCCCTATGTCCGTATTTGAATCATTGGAATTTTCATGACAACTAAGAGTCGCCAATGTGTCGAGTGGGTTCATTGTGGCTCAAAGAAAATCGACCACGGATCATTTGCTCTAAATTTTTTGAAAGTTACCCAGTAGCCTAGGTCACGCTAAAAACACGTCGAATGGAAATTAACTGTGAATTCGAGTCCGATTTGAGAAATTGAAGATTCTGTCATGTCACAATAAATTCTAGGAATGTCGACTCAGTCTTAGAAGATTTTTCGGAGATTCCGAGATTGTTACGGAAAATTGAATCGGATGTTGTGCAAAATTAGCGGAAATTGGACGGGCCAAATTAAAAGAAATTTGGACTTCCAAGCCGAGCCTTTGAGTGTTAGGGACTTACAAAAAATTGTTCGAGATTTTTCTTTAGAGAAACCGGACCTCGATTTGGAAAATCGATGAAGAAATTTAAGAAAATGGGAGTGAAATTCGGAGTTTCACAAGGGGCAGCAATTTTGGCTTTATAATTGGTTTCATGGAATTACAAGTAAGAAAGAATTAGGAGGAAACATTCAGATATTTTTGCTAGCCAAAAAGGAGACCAAACACTCAATTAATTGGCTAAGGTTCAAGACTTTTGCTCCCCTCTTAGCTGGCTTCTCCATCTACGTGCGCCACCCCCTCCTTCAAACGCTCATGGCCACACCCACTCACCTGCAGTGTCGACTCCCTTTCTCCTCGTTGTTTCTCTTCACCTAGCTTTTGCTTTTCATTTTCTCCTTTAGTCCCCACTTCTTTCTCTATTGTTTCTCTTCGAAATTGCTGCTTTCTCTCACCTCACGAACTTAAGCTCGCCGCCACGTCCGAGTCATCTTCAACGCCACCGAAGCCACCGAAGCCGTCTCCACTATCTCTCTCTTTTCACTCAGCCAAGAAGACTCAGCAGCAACTAACTTTGCTGCTTCTTCGGTCAAGTACTCACCAGCAGAAGCCCTCGTCGTTGACCCTCCCCACGTGTCCCACAGCACCAAAGCAATCCAGCATCTTCATTAGTGTTTTTCCAGAAGCCCACGAAGTCCTGTAGCCACGCCAGCCAGCTGCTTCCTTGTCCACGCGAACTCCCCCAACCGAAGCTGATGTCCGTGTTTTTTCCAGCAACAGCCCTTACTGGTTGTTACTTGGGCCCATCTTCAGCCCGCTCAATTACTCCATGAAGCCAACAGTAGCTCACGCAAGTTCCATTTCGGCCTAGCATGTGGCATCTCAAATATTCAAGACAAGCTCTAAGGTGTATTAAGGCCCATAATTAGGTAATAAAATCACCTATGGTTTATGCTTTAGCCATTAGTCTCCTTTTAAGACTAAGTGATATGTGCTTGTGTTTATGAAATTTTGAAATTAGTATTATGGGATAAATTAATGAGAATGATTTATTCTTGGCCATGTGAAATTTAAAACTTCAAACCTATAAAAGAAAGAAGAAAAGGTAAAATTTGACTTTTATTTAGGTTTGGGCCTTAAGCCCAAGAGTGGACTTTTGATGGGCCAAGATAGTCGGCCCATTGAAGGCCACGAATGGGCTGTCATCGGCCACAAGGGAGGCCGGCCCAATTCAAGCCAAAGCCCAAAGCCCATCATGCATGTGTCATGCCAAGTGGCAAGAGGAGGGCTTCATGCATTGGCTATCAAGGGTGGCTACTAATCATTGCCAATGATGGAGTTTTGGGGAAACAAAAGGGGGGAAAGAGAGAGAGAGTGGCCGGTTGGAATTCGGCCAAGCCAAAGAGAGAGAGAGTGAGTTGCGAGAGAGAGGAACCGAGAGGGAAGGAGGAGGAGCTCGCCCGTCGCCGCCTGCACGCCGTCCGTCCTTCACCGGTGTGCCGTCCGCTTGCTGTCATCCACTTGGTCTTAGAGGCAAGTTGGGATCGATTTCCACTCTTGCATGTGTGTCTCGCATGTGTGATTTGTTGGTGGTAGATCTCGGATGCTTAGGGTAGGCAAAACCGAAGCTAGTGTGGCTTGTTCTTGAAAGATGCTTGCTGATTTCGTGTAAACCGCCCGACCCAGAATCTTGTGGAGGCTTGCATGCATGTTTAGAGTTAGATTTTGACTTTGATTCCTTCATGAAAGTTGTAGCCAACATCTTAAAATACAACATAATAAAATGTGGGACAAAATGGTGGAGATTATGGGGTCAAACCCTCTTCCTACGAAGAAATTAGATCTGGAACTGTTTTGCTGACCTTTGGGTAGTTTTGTGGGCTGCATGTCGATTTTTACCAAGAATCTCTCTTCTAATTCTTCATGAAACTTCTATATAAAATTCTAAAGACTAACATACTCGAATTTTAAGTAAAACGAGCAAGTGTAGCCTAGTGAATCGACTTACTCTTGAAGACGGTTAATCTGGAAACACGGTACTCGACACCCGAGAATTCTTGGACTCATATGGTGACTATTCTTTGGAAATTTGACTTAGATCCATTAATGAACGTTGTAGGGGACCTCTTGAAGTAAAACATATCCAAATTTCAGAGGAAATGAAGAACAATAAGTGGGTGAAAACTTGATATTTCGGAGATACCTACACTGGACATTTCCGTGCTAGAATCAGAAGCTTCGGATGACTATAGAAAATTATCTAGAACGAATATGGCCTAGATTTATGAATAAAAAATATACTTTAGTGTCTTAACTATAACCTGGTAAAATTTCATAATTTTTGGAGGTCTTTTGGGTATTGTAATCGAACTATTTCGAAAACTGCACATTCTGTTTCTATCCGAAATTGCATGCTGTATTTGTGTGAATTATATCTCCTTGTGTGGAAATCTTTCGGGCATGTGTTTTACATGAAATTGCTATCTTATTGACTTGTCTATCACATGTCTTAATTTCATGATTTTTTAGAATCATATGGATATTTAATTTAAATGTTTTCTAAAATGGTACAAGCTGGAATTTTGTAAACTTCAAAAAGGCATGAAATATAGACTATTTTAAATTGCATGGACTCCATGAATTGTATTGTTATGAGTGACTGTGTCTTCCTGCATGTATGATGATGATTTGAGATGCATGTATGAATTCAAAGGATGAAAATGATCTTGATTTCCATCACATCACATGCCATGTTAAAATTAAACTATAATTGAATATGTGAATTGAGATAAGTGAGAAGGCAGTCGGAGGTGAGAGCCGACGATGCCCGGAAGTGTCGGGATGCCTGGCTAGAAGGGTACGGCCGGTTGCCCGATGGCCTTGAATGGCCGAATACCGGAGGGTCCTCGGGAATACCGAGAGGTATCGAGATGCTCGGAGAGTGGAGGAGCCGGAAGCTTGGCAGGTATTGTGCCGAGGGATGCCTTGCTATGCTAGTTGGGGTGCGAGATGCCTGGCTAGAAGGGTACGGCCGGTTGCCTAGTGGCCTTAAATGGCTGAATGCTAGAGGGTCCTTGTGATGCCAGTTGGGGTACGAGATGCCCGGAGAGTGGGGGAGCTAGATGTCCGATTGTATCTTGGATACATGTGGGATGCAAACATTGGTCCCGGGAAAGAGAAATGTAGCGGTCCAAAATGAAAGGATGAAATTGAGAAATTCAAATTGAATTATGCATGATGATATATGCATGACATGATGATGAGGATATACGCATGACATGATGATGAGGATATACGCATGACATGATGATGATGTTACATGCATGGATGCATGGCAATGATGATGGTACATGTGATATGATGATGATGTTACATGCATGGATGCATGGTAAAGATGATGACACATGTGACATGATGATGGTAAGTGTATGATATGATGGTAATGACTATATGATGATGTATGTACATGAGGTGTGATGACATGTGCATGATCCCAAGGTAAGTTGTGCATGGATGCTTTAATGACATATGATGCTATGATTGTGATGATTGTGTGGCATAATACATTGAGTGATTTATTGGTCCTTTACCTGCTGAGTGGTTGTACTCACCGCTTCGGGGACCAACATTTCAGATTAGCAGGATGCCGCTCCCTGTTGTCACACGGGGCGTCTTTTACGGTCTTCCTTCAGATGTAGAGGTCCAGTGTGTGGAGATCGACTGTCCCACCATTCCTGGTCTGACATTTATTCGAGTTCGCACCATAGTGATGTACGACGTGGGCCTAGCTAAGGGCCCTGTCATTCAGGAGTTCATATCCGTTCATGTTTGTCGGAATGGAGTGATGCTTGGGATGTTGCTGCCGCCATCGCCTGATGCACCGGGATGGGTGTGAGGGCCCGTGCATGAGAAGTAGGAGCTGCACCTTTTTGGGATGATGGCCGACACTAGTTGATGGGGGATCTTGCACGATAAACATAATGGGTCGAGCATTTCTTTTTGGGATTTTTGGCCGAGTGTGGCTATAAGTCTTGGCCTTACCTTTGATGTACCAACCTAAGGAAACCCATCATGGAAAATATGTAAATATAGTGTCGTGGCTTTATCTTTTCTTTCGATGTTTGGTGGTGTGCAATTGTATCATGGTTGATGGAGGGAGAGATGGTGATGTTATATTTTGCTTCTGCTAAATGAGTCGCGCTGGGACCGTTAAAAAAAAAGTGTCTATGATCTATGATGCTTCTTCTAATGGATGTACTTAGGGGTAGCATTAGGTGTCTGTGGCGACCTTAGGTGGTTTGGGGTGCCACAGCCGCCGTTTTTGGTATTAGAGCGAATGATTATAGGTGGAGTGATAAGGAGCCTCATTTGGAAATTGAGGAACATGATGACAATGAACACCATAGGATGTAAAACGGAATAATTGAATAACGGGTGATGAGTATTCACTCGTAGATCCCTAGTAGTTAGATTTTAGTTGTCTTTAGGTACTAGTAACATGTATATGTTACTTATGTAGTAGTAGTAGTTGCTTTGAATGGAGACATCGAGTCTCAGATTAATCCTGAGGCAATGCTTGGAAATTGCAGGAAAGTCATGGTGCAAGCTGGAAGTGCTCATCCATCGAGGGCTGAAACCTCTACTGCAAGGGCTGAACCCCGAATTGAAGACATCCTGCAAGCATTGGCCAATATTGGAAATCTGATGGAAAGGTAGGCACAGCAACAACCTGGAGCAGAACGCCGTACTCAAGGACTGGTGGAACAGTTTTTGAAGCTGAAGCCACCTAAGTTCGGTGGAATGGGAAGTCCTGAGGAGGTGGAACATTGGATTGATGGAATGGAGCAAATTTTCAGGTTGTTGGACTGCACTGCTGCTGAGAAAATAACTTTGGCAGAGTACCAGCTAGAGGGGAATGCAAAGTTTTGGTGGAGAGAATCGAGGGACACAATCTTCCCACCAGGTACTGAGGTTAACTGGGAAAAGTTTGTGAGAGCTTTTAATAGAAAGAATTTTTCTAGATTGTGCTAAGGATAGGAAAATTACCAAATTTGTTCAATTGGAACAAAAGCAGCTGACAGTAGACTAGTATGAGGCTAGATTTTCTGAACTGTCTAGATATGCTTCTAGGCTAATTGAGGATCAGGAAGAGAAGGCTAAGAGGTTTTTGAACGGGTTGAGGACTGGTATTAGGAAACAACTGGTGCCTTTGAACATAAGAGATTATAATGATATCTATGAAAGAGCACAGTTGGTGGAGTAGGAGTTGGTAAGGGAACATTCGGAGGATAAGAAACCATTGTCCTTTGGTGATGTGAGACGAGGTAAGAGACCCTATACAGGTCAAGGTCAGACCTGAGAATCTAAGAAGAAGGGCAATTTTGGGAACTTTGGAAGAGGTAGGGGTAGCTTGAATTTGGGAAGGACATCTTATCAGAATGCGGAGTGTCAAATGTGTAGTGGGCGACATGGCCCAGAACCTTGCATTGGGCAACCAAAGTGCTATGGTTATGGACGAATAGGTCACATTAAGAGAAACTTCCCACAGGAAGGATCGCACGCGAGTATGGGCTCGGTGCAACAGCCGCAGCAAAATGCTGTTAGGCCAAACATAGCAAGGAATCCCCAGAGGCCACCAGCACAAGGAAGAGTGTATGCGATCACCCAAGAGGAAGCGGAAGCTTCCAAAAATGTTATCTCAGGTACGATCCTTATAAATGATAAAAAAGGCATATGCATTGTTTGATATGGGTGCTACACATTCATTTGTGTCTGAAAGATATAGACAGTTGAATAAGATAGAAACTATGCCTCTTGAGACGCCTCTTTGTGTTTCTACGCCTCTAAAGGATATGTTATTGTCTATGCTGGTGTGTGGAAAATGTAAAATAACAATGGGGGGAAAGGATATGGAAATAGACTTAGTTGTAATGGCCATGTCTGATTTTGATGTTCTCATAGGAATGGACTGACTTCGTAAGTATCGGGCCCAGATGGATTGTTATAGGAAAGTAATCTAATTTACCTTACCTAATCAGTCTAATTGTGAATTTTGGGGAGGTCAGACCCACCTACCTGTAGCGTTTATTTCAGTAATAGAAGCCCGTGCGTTACATGACAAAGGATGTCAAGGGTATTTGGCCATGGTTAGAGATTATACTAAGGAAGAGCCTAAGATTGATGAAATTCGGGTAGTCAACGAATTTCAAGATGTATTCCCTGAGGAATTGCCTGGATTGCCGCCAGAGCGAAAAATTGAGTTTGAAATTGAATTAATGCCTGAAACATGACCTATATCAAAAGCCCCGTATAGGATGGCCTTAGTTGAACTAAAGGAATTGAAAGTGCAATTACAGGAGTTGCTTGATAAATGATTCATTAGACCAAGTGCTTCACCTTGGGGTGCACCGGTCTTGTTTGTGAAAAAGAAAGATGGATCGATGCGCTTGTGCATTGATTATAGGCAACTGAACCAAGTGACCATTAAGAATAAGTATCATTTACCTAGAATTGATGACTTGTTTGACCAACTCCAGGGAAGTTCGGTCTTCTCTAAGATTGACTTAAGGTTAGGATACTATCAGCTGAGAATTATGAAAGAGGACATCCCTAAGACTGCGTTCAGAACTTGTTATGGACACTATGAGTTCCTTGTTATGCCATTTGGATTGACTAAGGCGCCGGCTGCATTTATGGATCAAATGAATAGGGTATTTAAACCTTATTTAGACCGGTTTGTGATTGTTTTTATTGATGACATCCTGATATATTCGAGAGGACCTAAAGAGCATGAGCAACACTTGAGGATAGTTTTGCAAACCCTGAGAGAGCATAAGTTGTATGCCAAGTTTAGCAAGTGTGAATTTTGGCTGGACCAGATAATATTTTTAGGGCATGTGGTATTAGGAGAAGGAATTACAGTGGACCCGGCAAAGGTTGAGATGGTAATAAATTGGCCGAGATCGACAACACCTATTGAAATTTGAAGTTTCTTAGGACTGGTTGGTTATTATAGGAGGTTTATTGAAGGATCTTCACGACTGGCAGGCCCTTTAACTAAGTTGACCCGAAAGAACGTGAAATTTGAATGGAATGGGGAATGTGAAAGGAGTTTCAAGGAGTTTAAAATGAAATTGACCTCGGCTCTAATCCTGACTATACCAACTGGACCTGATGGCTTCACAGTGTATAGTGATGCATCTCATAAAGGACTGGGATGTGTTTTGATGCAACATGGCAAGGTCGTAGCTTATTCATCTAGACAATTAAAACCCCATGAGCTGAACTACCCAACGCATGATTTAGAACTAGCAGCTATAGTGTTTGCCTTGAAGATATGGAGACACTATTTGTATGGGAAAAAGTTTGAGATTTATACGGACCATAAGAGTTTGAAATATCTGTTCTCACAAAAGGAGTTGAACATGAGACAAATGAGGTGGATGGAATTGTTAAAGGATTACGATTGTGAGATAAAATACCTTCTAGGGAAGGCGAATAAGGTAGCGGATGCTTTTAGTCGTAAGTCGGCTATGGAGATGGCCAATTTAAGAATGGCAGAATGGAGCTTGTTAAAGTCTGTTACAGACTCAGAATTTAAATTAAAAGTAGATTGTCTTACTGGTATGCTTAGTGCATTAAGGATTGAGCCTGAAATTATTCAGAAAGTTAAAATCCTGCAAGAGTATGACCCGGAGATTTTGAAAATGAAAGATGCTGTGTCTTTAGGAAGAAGACCAGAATTTCAAGTCTCTGATGATGGAATAGTAAGATGCCAAGGACGACTTTGTGTTCCCGACAACGAAGAATTAAAGAAGGAAATTTTGTCGGAGGCACATAGAAGTAATTACAGTGTTCATCTGGGTAGTACAAAGATGTATAGGAATTTATGTTAGCAGTTTTGGTGGAATGGTATGAAGGCAGATACGGCTAAGCACGTTTCTCAATGTTTGACGTGCCAGCAAGTAAAAGCGGAGCATCGAAAACTCGCAGGACTCTTGAGACCATTAGACATACCTGAACGGAAATGGGAGCATATAACGATGGACTTTATACAAGGATTAGCAAAGACGTCAAGCAGTCATGACTCTATATGGGTCATAGTGGACCGTTTGACTAAATTTGCTCATTTCATAGCGGTTCGTATGGACTCTCCAATGGACAAGTATGCGGACATATATGAAAGTCAAGTGGTACGCTTACATGGTGTTCCAGTAACCATTACCTCAGATCGGGATTCGAGATTTACTTTGAACTTTTGGCGGAGTCTTCAAATCGCATTAGGAACTAAGCTTCAGTTTAGTATTGCTTTTCATCCCCAGACAGATGGACAAACAGAGAGAGTAATTCAAACATTAGAGGATATGTTGAGGGTTTGTGTAATTGATTTCAAAGGAAATTGGGGTGAAAGATTGCATTTGGTGGAGTTTGCCTATAATAATAGTTTCCAGAAAAGTATAGGCATGGCCCCCTATGAAGCATTATATGGAAAGAGATGTAGGACTCCTGTCTGTTGGAATGAAGTAGGTGAAAGGAAATTGACAGGACCTGAACTGGTACAAATTACCACTGAGGCTGTTGAAATTATCAGAAAAAGGCTTAAAACAGCTCAGAGTACACAGAAAGACTACGCATATAAGCGTAGGAGGCCTTCGGAATTTAGTGTGGGAGATCATGTATTCCTTAAGGTATCTCCAATGAGAGGGATATCTCGATTTGGGATGAAGGGTAAGTTAAGTCCTAGATTTGTCGAACCTTTTGAGATACTTGAAAGGATAGGGGATGTAGCTTATCGTTTAGCGCTGCCTCCTAAGTTGGGAAATTTGCATGATGTGTTTCATGTATCGATGTTGAGGAAGTACCAGCCAGATCCTAGTCACATACTCGATCATGAAGCCATCAAAGTGGATGAGAAAGTAAGGTACATCGAGGAGCCTATACAGATATTGGATCGGAAGGAACAAATTCTTAGGACTAAGAAGATCCCTCTGGTTAAGGTATTATGGCGACATCATGATATGGAGGAAGCCACATGGGAAAGTGAAGATCAGATGAAGGAAATGTACCCTTACTTGTTTCAAGAATGCACGACTGGTGCCTAATTTCGTGGACGAAATTCTTAAATGAGGAGAGAATTGTGGCATCCCAAAAATTCAAGACAAGCTCTAAGGTGTATTAAGGCCCATAATTAGGTAATAAAATCACATATGGTTTATGCTTTAGCCATTAGTCTCCTTTTAAGACTAAGTGATATGTGCTTGTGTTTATGAAATTTTGAAATTAGTATTATGGGATAAATTAATGAGAATGATTTTTTTTCTTGGCCATGTGAAATTTAAAACTTAAAACCTATAAAAGAAAGAAGAAAAGGTAAAATTTGACTTTTATTTAGGTTTGGGCCTTAAGCCCAAGAGTGGACTTTTGATGGGCCAAGATAGTCGGCCCATTGAAGGCCACGAATGGGTTGTCATCGGCCACAAGGGAGGCCGGCCCAATTCAAGCTGAAGCCCAAAGCCCATCATGCATGTGTCATGCCAAGTGGCAAGAGGAGGGCTTCATGCATTGGCTATCAAGGTGGCTACTAATAATTGCCAATGATGGAGTTTTGGGGAAACAAAAGGGGGGAAAGAGAGAGAGAGTGGCCAGTTGGAATTCGGCCAAGCCAAAGAGAGAGAGAGAGAGAGTGAGTTGCGAGAGAGAGGAACCGAGAGGGAAGGAGGAGGAGCTCACCCGTCGCCGCCGCACGCCGTCCGTCCTTCACCCGGTGTGCCGTCCGCTTGCTGTCATCCACTTGGTCTTAGAGGCAAGTTGGGATCGATTTCACTCTTGCATGTGTGTCTCGCATGTGTGATTTGTTGGTGGTAGATCTCGGATGCTTAGGGTAGGCAAAACCGAAGCTAGTGTGGCTTGTTCTTGAAAGATGCTTGCTGATTTCGTGTAAACCGCCCAACCTAGAATTTTGTGGATGCTTGCATGCATGTTTCGAGTTGAATTTTGACTTTGAAGGTTGTCGTGAGAATCTTGAGGATTCAAATACGGACACCGGGTACTAAAACAATAAGAAAATCAGTCTAGTATCGGCCAATGAGAATTTTCCAATTTAGTGGTGTCACTCATGATTATCCACACATCTCAGTTGAACCAACCTATCTCTGATCTCAAATTGATTTTTAACTGTGCCATAATGGCTTCTAAAGATGAACACGGTCAAGAAGCCGATTCTTAGTTGAATTCTTAAGTCTATTGCCTTAAAATTCTGCAATAGTTTCCTTAGATAGTCTAGTTATCTCGAGAGTGATTAGCTCTGAGAATAGTCCTATAGTTGTGTCAATGAAATGCCCGATTTATTTAGTAGAAAATAGGACTGAAAATTTGAGATGTCACAGTTGTGGCTGGAAAAATCGTGGCCCTACTTTTCTATCCCATCTTGTTCTTGTCTAGGGATTTATTTATTCACTTCTGCATGCGCATTAAAATGAATGGGTCGGTGATCCGTCTTGGGACGTCGCTAGCTAATCGACCATCGTGGGATGGGCAACACACTCGGAGGATCAAGGCCATGATACGCAAGCTGAGCCGTGGGGAATCTTCGGCTGAGCTTGCTACCGTTGTCGAAGAGCAGAGCATTTGAAATATAGCAAAAATCATGGCTTCACCGACTGTAAAAGAGAGTCCCTTCTCTCTTGGCTTTTGACCTTTTGGGTTAATTTGTGCGATGGCAGCAAGGACTGATGGTGGCCTCCATGTTGGCCCTTGCATGCCGGGACGTGTCCCCCTACATGTGAAGCCTTCGTCCGTTGGCCACCAAGGAAGAGAGGGGAAGACGTGGCCTCCGGTCAATGATCTCCTCATTGTTGACCGGTTACACTAAAGGAAAATAAATGGGGAACAAAGAAGAGAGGTCTAGCTTCCGCATTTCCTCCTTTGATGTGTGCATGTGCATGGCCATAAAAGTCCATAGTCTTCGTGCCTTCATTGAAGAGAATAGACGGACGTGGCTGCATGGGCGTGAAATGAAGTCTCTCGGTCCCGCTAGTAATGTTATGTAGGAAAGATCTTCGATGAGACTATAATTCATTCAATAATCGGACCATTACTAAACATACTTCTCGGTCCGGCAATGATGATGATAAAATGGTGTCTGCAATTGGTGCCAATGATGCAATCCGATGACACTTTCGTCAACCCGTCACACTCTGTTACATACTCGAGGTCTGGCAAAATACGGATATCACACATTTTAGGCTTGCCCTTTCTCTCCTTTCCTCTCCCTTCCTCTCCTCTCTTTCATGCCCTTCTCTTCCAAGTCACCCTAGACGCCGACCGAGCACCAAAGAAACACCTTGGAGCTAGGATGATGTGGACATTGAGTCATATCGAGGAGGAGGTGCTAGGGACCCATTATCTATTCCTATTGGTTTGATTACTCGAGCACGGGCCAAGCAATTCAAGCAAGTTGTTGGCGTCATGGTTCATGATCTTTGGCATGGAGATGACCTTGGATTAAATCTTGAAGAATCTTGGAAGTCTTGGCGTAATCTTTGGTGTGGAGATGACCTTGGATCAAATCTTGAAGAATCTTGAAAATCTTGGCACAATTTGATTATCTGGTCATCAAATATTTGACCAACGTACTCGAGGTTCGTTGACACGTGTTCGTCAACAGGTCACATTCATACTGAGATTGCCAATCATAGGTTTGATTGGAGGTCGAGGTTCGCAATTTGTACCTTCCAAGCCTTCATAGAAGGATCTTTCTGCAACGATTCACATTATTTTGGTATAAGAGCTTGCTTCTACAAGGTCTATGTATATTTAATTTTCCATTTATATTCAGCAATTTGAGATTTATTGAGCTAGGATTTTGGTTCTAGCCAATTTAGGGATCTGATTGCTTTTGTGTTTCCATACGTAGTTGTTTGCTATTAGTTTTGATTTTTTTTCCTAGCATCTTACATTGTATCTGAGTTCGTTAAAAAAAAAAAGAAACAAAAAAAGAAAGTTCGTCAAAAAAAGAAGAAGAGAAAGAAAATGCACAAATAAAAGTGCGCAAGAGAACAAAAAAAAAACCAATTCGGCAAAAAAAAAAAAAAATAGCTGAACAAAAAAAAAAAAAAAATCAAGAAGGCGACTTGTTTGTTAGTGGACCGAATTGAAAAAAAATCAGTAGTGATTTGCGTTTTAATTGGAATTTTGAAAGTTGTACTTGTTGGTTTGAGATTGTTACTTGCTGAATTGATTGTCATAAGAGGGTTGAGAGACAGGTTTTGAATCCGATAAAGAGCTTGTGAAAGGGAATACGATATGGAAAAAGCAAGAGTGTGTGATTTTAAATGAGGGGAGTGACAAACACATTGAGAGAAACACATGAGGGAGCGATTGTTGAGGATTTTTGTGACTAACGATTACTTGCAGGTCTAATATATGTCGTGCGAAAAAACGTGAATGAAAGGGAGGTTGACTCCATATGAAGGGATGAAGCGCTCGTGGAAAGCATTAAGCAATTGAGGGCCGTAGTGGAGGAGCTTAGTGGCCGAATGATGGAGAATGGCATGAGGGTTGATGGTGACCGAGAGCTACCCCGGGGAAGGCCGCAACATCAGCGAAATGCCTCTAGAACATGACATAGAAGGTAGTGGCATTATGATGATGATGAGGCTGACATGGAAGATGATCGAGATGCTCGATTTGGAAGGTGGAATGGAGCTCGAGGGTTTAGACAGCAAGAAGATAATGAACTTGGCAATATCAAGATGAAAATTCATTCTTTCCAAGGAAAGAATGATCTCGATGCTTATCTAGAGTGGAAGAAACGCATGGAGATGGTATTTGATTGCCAACGATATTTTGAGCTCAAAAAGGTAAAAATTGCAGCTGTTGAATTTATTGATTATGCTATAATTTGGTGGGATCAACTCGTGACTAGTAGGAGGCGCAATGGTGAAAGCGGTGATGAGGAGGCGTTTTGTATCTAAGTCATTACCATCGTGATTTGTTTCAAAAGTTACAAAATCTCACTCAAGGCAATAAGAGCATGGATGAGTATCACAAGGAGATGGAGATTGCCATGATCCGTGCTAATGTGGTGGACAATCGTGAGGCCACAATGTCAAGATTTTTGAGTGGTTTGAGCCGAGACATAGCAAGGGTGGTGGAGCTGCAACACTATGTTGAATTTGAGGAATTGGTGGACAAAACCATCAAAGTTGAGCGGCAATTGAAGTTGGACCGAAATCATAAGAGTGGAGGAAGTTCAAATCAAAATTGGAGATCCAATTGGAAGAGAGATGAGAAGCCAAATTGGAGAGGAAACAACACCAAAACCAAAACCTCAAAGGAGAAGGAGAGAGATAGTAAAGTTGGAACGAATCCGGCTCCAAGTAAAACTGAAAACCCTAACACTAGAACTCGTGAGATTAAATGTTTTAAGTGTTTGTGCAGGAGTCATATGGCGAATCAATTTCCTAATAGGAAGGTGATGATCGTGACTAAACATGGTGTTATTGAGTCCGAAAGTGAAAGGGAAGAAGAGGATGATGAGATGCCACCGTTGGAGGATTGTAGTGATGGTGAAGTAGCTATAAAAGGAGACTTATTGGTGGTTAAGCGTTCTCTTAGTATGCAAGTAAAGGAGGAGGAGCATCATCAACAAAGAGATAACTTGTTTCATACAAGATGTGTGGTGAATGGTAGGATTTGTAGTTTGACAATTGATGGAGGTAGTTGTGCAAATACAGCAAGTTGTAATGTGGTGGATAAGTTGGGTTTGAAGACGACAAAGCACCCAAGGCCTTATAGACTTCAATGGTTAAATGATAGTGGTGAGGTGAAAGTGTTGAAGCAAGTTCGAATCCCATTTGAGATAGGGAGATACAAGGATGAGGTAGAGTGTGATGTTGTACCTATGCAAGTAGGTCATATCTTGCTTGGAAGACCATGGCCATATGATTGAAAGGTACATCATGATGGGTATACTAATCCTTATTCATTGGTGATGTTACAAAAGACTTATACCTTTGTACCGGTAACACCTAGTGAGGTGTATCAATATCAGTTAAAGTTACAACGAGAAACTGAGAGAGAGAAAAGGTGAGAAATCTGAGGGCTTGCGTGGTGTGTTTGAGATGCAAGGAAAGGGAGAGGCTGAGAGAAGGATTGTGGTAAAAACCGAGGGAAAAGAACAGATGAAAGAAAATAGGCAAAAGAATTTTTATGCAAAATCGAGTGAGGTGAGGAGAGCTTTAGTTCTAGACCGACCGATGCTTGTACTTTTGTACAAGGAGGTTTTGTTTTCTACTAACAATCTTAACCCAAGTTTGCCTAGTCCTATTATGTTTTTATTGCAGGAATTTAAAGATGTCTTTCATGATGAACTTCCTAGAGGGATACCACCGATTCGAGGCATTGAGCATCAAATCAACTTGATTTCTAATGCGCCATTACCCAACGGACCCGCATATCGAAGTAATCTCAATGAGACAAAGAAACTTCAATGGCAAGTTAGCAAACTATTGGAGCGAGGGTATGTGAGAGAGAGTCTTAGCCCGTGCGCCGTCCCTTTTTTGTCGGTGCAAACGAATGATGGAACTTGACGAATGTGTGTCGATTGCTGAGCAATTAATAACATTACGGTAAAGTATCGACATCCTATTCCTAGGTTAGAAGACATGTTGGATGAGTTGCATGGTGCTTGCATTTTCACTAAGATCGATTTGAAAAGTGGCTATCATCAAATTAGGATGAAAGAAGGTGATGAATGGAAAACTGCATTTAAGACCAAGTATAGATTATATGAGTGGTTAGTCATGCCATTTGGATTAACTAATGCTCAAAGCACAATTATGCGACTTATGAATCATGTTTCACATGCTTTTCTTGGTCGATTTGTTGTTGTCTATTTTGATGACATCTTGATATATAGCAAAAGCCCTAATGACTATATTGAGCATGTGTAAGCTGTCTTGCAGGTTTTAAGGGCTGAGCAATTGTACACTAATCTAAAGAAGTGCTTTTTTGTTACTAACAAATTAATATTTCTGGGATTTGTTGTTGGTGTTGATGGTAGACAGGCTCATGAAGAAAATGTCAAAGCAATCTGTGAATGGCAAACGCCTAAAACCATAGGAGAGGTGCGTAGCTTTCATGGATTGGCAAGTTTTTATTGGCGATTTGTGAGAAATTTCAGCACCATTGCCGCACCTTTGACCAAGTTTATCAAAAAGCACGTGGGTTTCACATGGGGATAAGAGCAAGAGAAAGCATTTAATATGCTAAAAGATAAGTTGACTAATGCTCCTTTGTTATCTTTGCTGAATTTCACTGCTACTTTTGAGATAGAGTGCTATGCTTCTAGTATAGAAATTGGAGCCATGTTGATGCGAGGAGGGCGTCCCATAGCTTATTTCAGCGAGAAATTGAGTAGAACAACATTGAATTATCCTACTATGATGAGGAGATGTATGCTTTAGTGCGAGCTTTGGAGACTTGGCAACATTATTTGTCGCTGAAGGAGTTTGTGATCCACACCGACCACGAGACCTTGAAGTGCTTGAAAGGGCAGCAAAAGTTGAATAAAAGACATGCCAAATTGATGGAGTTCATCGAGACTTTTCCATATGTGATCAAATACAAGAAAGTTAAGGAGAATGTGGTAGCCGATGCACTTTCTCGAAGGTATTCGATTCTAACTACTTTAGAAGCAAAGTGTTTAGGTTTTGAGCATATCAAGGGCTTATATACTGATGATGACGACTTTGGGAGAGTATTTGAAGCATGTGAACATACTGCATTTGATAAATTCTATAGGCGTGAAGGTTATATTTTCCATGAAAACGAACTATGTTTGCCTAAGTGTTATTTGCGTGAATTGTTGGTGTGAGAAGCGGATAATGGTGGTTTAATGGGGCATTTTGGTATTAATAAGACTCATGAAGTGTTGCATGAACTTTTTTATTGGCCACATATGAAGAGAGATGTCACACATGTCTGTAAGAGATACATTGCTTGTAAGCAATCAATGTCTACAACTAAACCACATGGCTTGTGTACACCATCACCTATTCCAACGCATCATTGGACTGATATTTCTATGGATTTTGTGTTAGGATTGCGTAGGTCTAAGTATGGTAGAGATTCTATTTATGTGGTTATTGATCGGTTTTCAAAGATGACTCATTTTTTACCTTGTTATAAAACTGATGATGCATCTCATGTTGCCGATTTGTTCTTTAGGGGGTTGTACGTTTGCATGACATGCCTAGATCAATTGTTTCGGATCGAAATTCTAAATTTCTTAGCTACTTTTGGAAATAATTGTGGAAAAAACTAGGAATACGGTTGTTATTTTCTACTACTTGTCAGCCAAAAACTAATGGTCAAACCGAGGTAGTTAATAGAACTTAAGGGGTATTGTTGCATGCTATTATTAAAAAGAATATAAAATCTTGGGAAGATTGTCTACCACATGTTGAGTTTGCATATAATAGGAGTATGCATTCTGCTACTAAATTTACATTATTTGAGGTTGTCTATGGTTTTAATCCTTTAACTCCATTATATTTAACCCCTTTACCTGTTGATGAGTGTGTGGATTTAGATGGAGCAAAGAAAGCTAAATTTGTCAAGACGTTGCATGAGAAGACACGCACACATATTGAGTGCAAGACCGAGCAATATGCAACGCAAGCCAACATAGGGCGCAAGGTTGTTGCGTTTGAACCCGGTGATTCGGTTTGGATTCATATGCATAAGGAGCGATTTCCTAAGCAGCAACATTCTAAGTTATTACCGCAAGGGGATGGACCATTCATGGTGTTGGAAAGAGTTAACAATAACGCCTATAAGCTTGATTTTCTAAGTAAGTATGACGTTAGTGCTACATTTAATGATTCTGACTTGACTTTTTTCGATGCAAGTGATAATTTGAGGGCAAATCCTTTGCACGGGGGAGGGAATGATGTGGACTTCGAGCCATATCGAGGAGGAGGTGCTAGGGACCCATTGTCTATTCCTATTGGCTCGATTACTCGAGCGCGGGTCAAGCAATTCAGGCAAGCTGTTGGCATCATGGTTCATGATCTTTGGCGTGGAGATGACCTTGGATAATATCTTGAAGAATCTTGGAAATCTTGGTATAATCTTTGGCATGGAGATGGCCTTGGATCGAATCTTGAAGAATCTTGGAAATCTTGGCGCAATTTGCTGTGGCACCCCTTGCAACAGCCCTCGGATCCATTAGGGTCGCCACAGTTCACTTACCTTTCACTTAACTTGATATATATATATATATTCTTTTTTTTTACTCTAATACCATAGAATTATAATGGGTCCATAGGTCCTAGGGGTTTATAATATTTAGATCGGTCCTAGCGTAGTTCATATAACGGAAGCATATTAAAAGTCTCCCTATTCCATACTCAACAAAATAATGCAATGCACACCAACAACACATTTTATATAAGTTAGAGCCGAACACTTTTATTTACATATCTTGATGGACATCATGAGTTGGTACATCAAAAGGCCAAGGCATTTCTAAGCTCTGCTATATCTAAAAGTACCCGACTCTATAGCAGTCATGTATACCGGTCCATCATTTAGTGTAGGTGGTCCAAAAAGCGTCATCTGCTGTCTCGACTCACAATCAAATCCAATCCGGTCCGTCCGCCGGTGGTGGCGGCAGCAACCTCAGCAAGTAGCTATCGAGTCGGACGAGAACCGAAATGAACTCCTGATGAACTGGGCCGGCAGAATGGCCTATATCAAAAGTCAGCAAAATCCTCATATGTTTGAACACCAATCCATGCACTCCAGGATGATGGTACTCTGACTATGGCATCCTGAAATTCTTTGCTAGCAATTAGGGGTGCTTCAGTTAATGTCTTGTATTGAAATCTATGGCCGAGTTTAAATGGATAGATCTTGGAAAAGAATGACTCATCTCTGGCCATGTGCATCGTGAATTAGAATCCATAGGTTTGTAAGTCTAAGTGTTTAGTTATTTAATTTTACTCTATGGTATTTTAGTTTAATAAGATTTAATTAGTATTTAAAAAGGAGATTAAAATTGAATTGAATTAGGTTGGGCCTTAGGCCCAATAGCTTGAGCTCTTAATGGGCCAAGATGGCCAGCCCATTAAGGCCCAAGGGGGAGTGACCGTCGACCAAAGGGGGAGGAGAGTGCCCGGCCAAAGCCCAATCCAAGCCCAAGCCCAAAGCCCATCATGCATGTGTTATGCCAAGTGGCAAAAGGAGGAGTACATGCATTGGCTATCAAGGGTGACAAGCAATCATTGCAAATGATGAAGATTTGGGGGAATAAAAGGGAAAGAGAGAGAGAGTGGCCGGTTGGAATTCGGCCAAAGAGAGAGAGAGAATAGCGAGAGAGAGGGAGTGGAAAGAGAGAAGAGGAACCAAGGAGGAAGAGGAGCTGCCCGCACGCCGTCCGTTCGTCGCCGGTGTGCTGTTTGTGTGCTGCTGTCCGCTTGGTTCTAGAGGCAAGTTGGGATTGATTTCCACTCTTGCATGTGTGTCTTGCATGTGTGACTTGTGGGTGGTAGATTTCGGATGTTAGGGTAGGCAAAACCGAAGCTAGAAGTGACATGTTCTTGAGAGTGTTTGCTGTTTTCGTGTGAACTGCTCGACCCAGAATCTTGTGGAGGTTTTCATGCATGTTTTGAGTTGGATTTTGACTTTGATTTCTTCATGAAATTTGTAGCCAACATCTTAAAATACAACATAATAAAATTTGGGACAGAAAGGTAGAGATTTAAGCGGCAAACCCTCATCCTACGAAGACACTAGATCTGGAACAGTTTTACTGACCTTTTGATAGATTCGTGGTTGCATGTCGATTTTTACCAAGAATCTCTCTTAAAATTCTTCATAAAAATTGTATAGAACATCCTAAATACTAACATACTCAAATTTGAATTAAAATGAGCAAGTGTAGCCTAGTGAATCGACTTACTCTTGAAGACGGTAAATCTGGAAACACGGTACTGGACACCCGAGACTTCTTGGACCCATATGGTGACTATTATTTAGAAATTTCACTAGATTCCTTAATAAAATTTTTAGGGGACCTCTTGATGTAAAACATATCCAAATTTCAGAGGAAACGAAGAAGAATAATTGGGTGAAAACTCGGTATTTCGGAGATAGCTACACTGGACGTTTCGGTGCTAGAACCAGAAGCTTCGGATGACTATAGAAAATGTTTTAGAACGAATATGGCCTAGAATTCTCCATAAAAAATCTACTTTAGTGTCTTAGATATGACCTGGTAAAATTTCATAATTTTCGGAGGTCGTTTGGATATTTTAATTGAATTATTTCAAAAACTGCTCATTCTGTTTCTATCCGAAATTGCGTGCTGTATTGGTGTGAATCATATCTCTTTGTGTGGAACTCTATTGGGGATGTATTTTCATGAAATTGTTATCTTATTGACTGGTCTGTCACATGCCTTGATTTTGTGATTTTTGAGAAGTATATGGATATTTAATTTAAATATTTTCTAAAATGGTACATGCTGGAATTTTGTAAACTTTAAAAAGGCATGAAATGTGGACTATTTTAAATTGCATGGACTCTATGAATTGTATGGTTATGGATGATGGTGTCTTGCTGCATGTATGATGATGACTTGAGATGCATGTATGAACTCAAGGATGAATATGATATTGATTGCCATCACATCACATGCCATGTTAAATTGAACTATAATTGAAGATGAGATTTTGAGATAAATGAGAAGGCCGTCGGAGGTGAGCCGACGATGCCCCAGGAGTGTCGGGATGCCTGGCTAGAAGGGTATGACCGGTTGCCCGGTGGTCTTGAATGGTCGGATACCAGAGGGTCCTCAGGAGTACTGAGTGGTATCGAGATGCTTGGAGAGTGGGCGAGCCAGAAGCTCGGCAGGAATTGTGCCGAGGGATACCTCGCGATGTCAATTGGGTGCAAGATGCCTAGCTAGAAGAGTACGGCTGGTTGCCCGGTGGCCTTAAATGGCTGGATGCCGGAGGGTCCTCGTGATGTCAATTGGGGTACGAGATGCCCGGAGAGTGGGGGAGCCAGAACAAGATTGTATCTTGGATACATGTGGGATGCAAACATTGGTCTCGGGAAAGAGAAATGTGGCGGTCCAAAGTGAAATCGAAATCAAACTAGTGATGATATATGCATGACATGATGATAATGATGTGTGCATGATGTGATGATGATGCTATATGCATGGATGCATGGTAATGATGATGGTACATGTGAAGATGATGATGTTACATGCATGGATGCATGGTATGATGCCATATGTGACATGATGATGGTAAGTGTGTAATATGATGGTGATGTCTATATGATGATGATGGTACATGAGGTATGATGACATGTGCATGATGCCATGGTATGTTGTGCATGGCTGCTTGTATGACATGCGATGCTATAATTGTGATGATTACATGGCATGATGTATTGAGTGGCTTAATCCTTTAGGTTCATCCCATGCATTTCTTAGTAGATAACCACATTTTCAATGTTGATGGACCTTAAGCATACAATAGTGGGATGATACCAACTCAAAATTCCATCTTAGAAAATTTATGTACCATGGGAAGGGAGTATGCATACACATGTACATGATTGATTCTCATTTTAATATTTGGAAGAATCTCATTTTCCCAGCCCATAAAATGGACCAGCAGAGAAATTTTCTTTATAGTATTGTTAGTCATCCCATCGGGCCATCTTGCACCAAGTGAAATGCACATATCATCTATGCAACCATGCATATAAATCCAAAAGGTCTTGCGACCAACTTCCAATTTATGTACCATGACATATGCATACACATGTACATGATTGATTTATCATTTCAATATTCGAAGATTTTCCCCTGGGCTCTATCATCCGGCACACACCTTCAGGCATCTTGCACCCTAACCGGCATCACAAAGCCTCCAACACACACCTTCAGGCATTTCGAAACTCCCGAGGACATTCAGCACACACGTTCGGACATTTTGAAACTCCCGAGGACATTCAGCACACACCTTCGGGCATTTCGAAACTCCCGAGGACATTCAGCACACACCTTCGGGCATTTCGAAACTCCCGAGGACATTCAGCACACACCTCCGGGCATCCAATCTGCGTTGACTCACTCGACCCTATGGGCATCCCGACACTTTTGGGTCATCGTCGTCTCAGCCGTCCGACGGTATCATCAACATCACAATATATACATATATGTCTCACTTTGAAAATAAAATTTTATGTCATATGATATGATAAATGTCACCACATCCATTTTATAAATGACAATCCAAGGCATCACAACTCATAGAGCAATTTAATTGTTCTTGAAATAAAATAGTTTTCAAACCAAAACAGAATGCACTCCACTAATTGAAATTCCGAAAAAATTAGTATACGATCTTAATAAATTATAAGAATTTAACATGTTATAAACAAGGTCTAAGGGAAGAAGTTTTATGCAGAACACCAAGCTAAGAAAATTTCGTATAAATTGGATTGGTCCGTGCATCACAGCCATAAAACTTCAAACATCACTATTGCATAGTTTTAATAACAAATTCGATATAACCCCTAAATGAACTCAGAAAATTTTGAAATTTTGATATGTTATAAATAACACCTAGAGGTAAAAGTTTTGTGCAGAACTCGAAGTTGGATTTGTTAGAGAAATCTTCTTAAGATGTTTTGAAGTCGACAAAACGTTTCCATCAGTCTAGTTTGAAGACTTGCAGACTCTATTGACAAAGTCTGAAGATCTCCAAACTCAAGATTCAAAGTCTACCTTCATGGGCAGTTTCTAGACCGACGAAGTTAAAGTTCTATTTGGATAAATTAAAGCATTTCGTTATGGATTTGATTCGTATGGTTAAGGAATATCTCACGGCTGGAGTTAGCACTTCAAGATCTGTTATTCGTATTCGAGTAATCTAGATCCTCTAGATCCGCGAATTATACTTGGAAGGTTCTACTTATGGAAACCTAGATCCTGATTGTATGGGCGAGCAGGATTGATGGGCTATCGTCATTTTCCTTGAAGAGCTCAAGATCTCTCTAATTGATTATATCCAACAAGTTGATTGGAAGAACTTCTTTGGAAGGTGCCAACGGTATTGAAGGCATAAAGAAGTATATAAGGGAGACGTTCAAGACGTTCAAGTTGTTCAAGAGTGCCCGATAGAAAAATTTTAAAGCCTGAATCTCTTTGTTCTTTTGCGATTTTATTCTTCGAGCTAAACTTGTAATTAAAAGAGAGACTGAGTTTTGCTGAGATCTTAAGGAAGTGTAGTAGAGTCTCTACACTGAGGAATCAAGGACATGAGACTTTAAATTCTCTTTTGACTCTTAGTGAAATCCAGCCAGTGGGCTGTCCATGCAAGAGAGTGGACGTAGGCTTGGTCTAAGCCGAACCACTATAAACTTGGAGTCTTGATTCTCTATCCCTAATCCTTTTACTTTACATTGCATCTTCATACATCTATTATTGTTTTCAATCTCTTAGTCTATCAATCGTTAAAAAATTAATCTATTATGTTATGATTAGCAAAAATCACTTTGATCACCTATTCACCCCCCTCTAGGTGCTCGTATTAGTCCTATCAATTGGTATTAGAGCTTGTGTACTCATTTATTTGAAGTGTTTTTACTTCGAGTTAAAGATCTATGGCTAGTATGTTGCCTACAAGGTTGGTTGAAGGTCAAAGCAACACCAAACCTCCTTACTTTGATGGAAAAGATTACAGCATATTGGAAAACAAGATGAAAGCATTCCTAAGATCGAAAGATCCCTTGAAATAGGAAGTGGTAGAAAAAGGAATCATTCCTATTACTGCATCAGCATCAGAGAGAGGAAAAGAAGTTGTTGTTCCCATCGAGATGACTCAAGAAGAAATAACCAAGAGACAAGCTCTTGATGCTAAAGCTATTTATTCTTTATATTGTGGTTTATCCCCTACTGAGTATAACAGAATATCTTCTTGTGAAACAGCAAAAGAAGTATTGGATAGACTGCACATTACCTATGAAGGAACAGATCGAGTGAAAGAGACAAGGATCAATATCCTTTTGGGACAATATGAAGTCTTCAAAATAAGATTAGGAGAATCAATAATTGATATGTTTAGTCATTTTACTGAAATTGTGAATGGTCTAGAATATCAGGGACATCCAATCTCAGGACAAATGAAGGTCAACAAACTGCTGCGTGGACTCTCTAAGGACTGGAATTATATAAAGACTTCAATAAGAGAAACACAAAGGATTGCACCACTTTCTGTAGACGAATTAATTGGAACACTTTAGTCTTACGAAGTGGAGCACACCAATGAGGAAGAAGATTCTAAAGGTAAGAAGTCTGTTGCTTTAAAGTCTAACGACTATTCCGATGCTACAGACTCCGAAGAAGATCTAGATGATGAAGAACTGACACTTATGATAAAGAGATTTAGAAAGCTGAACAAAAATGGAAGAAAATTCAATTGGAAGAAACAAAGCTCTCAAAGATTTCAGAACAAATAAACTGAGGATGATGATTCCAACAAAGAAGTAACTTGCTTCGAATGTAAGAAAAATAGACACATCAGACCCAACTATCATTTATTAAAGAAAAGGAAAGGAAAGATTGAGAAATACATAAATGCTCTCAAAGCATAAACATGGAGTGATATTGAATGTGAAGAAAGTGATGATGATTATGCTAACATCTATTTAATGGCAAAATCGGACTCAAACTCGAACCTCAAGACAGATACAAACTCAGACTCGAACGGTGAGATTGAGGTAAGTAATCTAAAAATTCTTGCTAAAGTCTCAAAATATATTGATGAACTATGTCTTAGCCTCAAAATCTCTCTTAAGAGGATCTCCGAATTAAAAATTGAGAATTCTACATTAAAGCAATAGGAAAAATATTGAAAAGAAAAATTTGAAAATTTAGATAAAAACTTTACAATTTTAAAAGAAAACTCAGACTCTCTTTCAAAAGAAAATACCCATTTAAAAAATGACATTTCAAGCATCTCAAAAAGGTTTTCAAATGGATCTGAAAAGTTGGATAAGATTCTTTCGATACAAAGACCCTACTTTAACAAATTAGGTCTTGGTATGACTCTTGAAAGTATTCCTCTAATTGATTTTTGAAAGGTAAAGGAAAGAATTAAACAAAGACCTACAAAAGCTATTTACAAAAATCATTTTCAAAAAGTCTTTGTAAAACCTGTTGGCCGAAATGCTCTCAAATGTTCAAAGTGTCAAAGCTCAGAACACTTTGAGAAAGAATGCCCTATGGTTTGGAGACCTGTTAAAAGGGATTGGGCAAAGACCGTTTATTGCACTTACTCCACTAGACCCAAGATGATATGGGTACCAAAGAAAACTTGAATTTTCTCTTAATTGCAGGTTACTATCAAAAGGAAGATCAAATGGTATTTGGATAGTGGCTGCTTAAGATACATGACAGGAGATTCAAGTTGTTTTATAAAACTTGTCCAAATAGATGGAGGAAAAGTTTTGTTTGGTGGGAATAGCAAATGAAGGATTATTGGTCACGGAACAGTAATAAATTGGAAGTCTAACAATCAATAATGTCTCATTGGTGGAAGGATTGAATTATAATATACTCAGCATAAGCCAATTGTGCGATACTGGATTCAATATCAACTTCTAGGAAGGAACATGTTCAGGAACTCGTAAAGACTTCTCCCAATCTTTTACTGGGCATAGACATAGGAATATCTATGTGGCACCCCGAACCACCTTAGGTCGCCATAGGCACCTAATGCTACACCTAACTACTTCTTTTAGAAGAACTGTCGTCAATCATAGACTTTTTTTTTAAAAAAAACGGTCCCAGCGCGACTCATTAGCGGAAGCAAAATATAATATCGCCATCTCTCCCTCCATCAACCATGATACAATTGCACGCCACTAAACATCATAAGAAAAGATAAATCCACGACACTTTATTTACATATATTTCCATGATGGGTTTCCTTGGGTCGGTACATCAAAAGAAAGGCCAGGATATAAAGCCACACTCGGCCATAAACCCAAAACAAACACTCGACCCACTACGACTAACGTGCAAAATCCCCCATCACTAGTGTCGGCTAATCATCCCAAAAAGTTTCAGCTCCCCTACTTCTCACTCACGGGCCCTCACACCCATCCCGGTGCATCAGGTGGTGGCGGTGGCAACATCCCACACATCACTCCATCTCGACGAACATGGATGGATACGAACTCCTGAATGACAGGGCCCCCAACCAAACCCACGTCGTACATCACTAAAGCACGAACTCGAATATACGTGAGACTAGGGACAGTGGGACAGTCGATCTCCTCGCACTTGACCTCTACATCGGAAGGAATGGCATAAAATATGCCCCGCGTGACAGTAGGGAGTGGCATCCTACTAATCTGAAATGTTGGTACTCGAAGGGGTTAGTACAACCACTCAGCAGGTAAAGGATCAATAAGCCACTCAATACATCATGCCATGCAATCATCACAATCATAGCATCACATGTCATACAAGCATCCATGCACAACATACCATGGCATCATGCACATGTCATCATACCTCATGTACCATCATCATCATATAGACATCACCATCATATCACACAATTACCATCATCATGTCTCATATGGCATCATCCTTACCATGCATCAATGCATGTAACATCATCATCGTATCACATGTACCATCTTCATTACCATGCATCCATGCATGTAACATCATCATCATATCACATGTACCATCATCCTTACCATGCATCCATGCATATAGCATTATCACTATATCACATGTACCATCATCATTACCATGCATCCATGCATATAGCATCATCATCACATCATGCATACATCATTATCATCATGTCATGCATATATCATCATGCATAGTTTGATTTCAATTTCACTTTGGACCGCCACATTTCTCTTTCCTAGGACCAATGTTTGCATCCCACATGTATTCAAGATACAATCAGACCATTCGGCTCCCCCACTGTTCGGGCATCTCGTACCCCAACTAGCATCACGAGGACCCTCCGGCATCCAGCAATTTTAGGCCACCGGGCAACCGGCCGTACCCTTCTAGCCAGGCATCTCGCACCCAACTGGCATCGCGAGGTATCCCTCGGCACAATACCTACCGAGCTTCCGGCTCCCCCACTCTCCAAGCATCTCGATACCACTCGACACTCCCGAGGACCCTCCGGTATCCAGCCATTCATGACCACCGGGCAACCGGCTGTACCCTTCTAGCCAGGCATCCCGACACTCCCGGAGCATCATCAGCTCACCTCCGACGGCTTCCTCATTTATCTCAAAATCTCATCTTCAATTATAGTTCAATTTTGACATGGCATGTGATGTGATGGCAATCAAGATCATACTTGTCATTGAGTTCATACATGCATCTCAAATCATCATCATACATACAATAAGACACCATTATCCATAACCATACAATTCATAAATTCCATGCAATTTAAAATGGTCCATATTTCATGCCTTTTCGAAGTTTACAAAATTCCAGCATGTGCCATTTTAGAAAATATTTAAATTAAACATCCATATACTTCTCAAAAATCACGAAATCAAGGCATATGATAGACAAGTCAATAAGATAACAATTTCATGAAAATACATGCCCAATAGAGTTCCACGCAAAAAGATATGATTCACACCAATACAGCATGCAATTTCGGATAGAAACAGAATGAGCAGTTTTTGAAATAATTCAATTAAAATATCCGAACGACCTCCGAAAATTATGAAATTTTACTAGGTCATAGTTAAGACACTGAGGTAGATTTTCATGTAGACTTCTAGGCCAAATTCGTCCTAGATAATTTTCTATAAACGTACAAATCTCCTGGTTCTCGCACCGAAACATCCAGTGTAGCTATCTCCGAAATACCAAGTTTTCACCCACTTATTCTTCTTCGTTTCCTCTGAAATATCGATATGTTTTACTTCAAGAGGTCCTCTAAGTCAAATTACCAAAGAATAGTCACCATATGGGTCCAAGAAGTCTCGGGTGTCCAGCACCGTGTCTCCAGATTTACCGTCTTCAAGAGTAAGCCGATTCACTAGGCTAAACTTGCTCATTTTACTTCAAATTTGATTATGTTAGTCTTTAGGATGTTATCTACAAGTTTCATGAAGAAGTAAAAGAGAGATTATTGGTAAAAATCCACATGCAACCACAAATCTATCAAAAGGTCAGTAAAACTGTTCCAGATCTAGTGTCTTCGTAGGATGAGGGTTTGACCCCTTAAGTCTCCACCATTTTGTCCCAATTTTTAGTATGTTGTATTTTAAGATGTTAGATACAACTTTAATGAAGGAATAAAAGTCAAAATCCCACTCGAAACATGCATGCAAACCTCCACAAGATTCTGGGTCGAGCAGTTTACACGAAAACAGCAAACATTCTTAAGAACAAGTCACTTCTAGCTTCGGTTTTGCCTACCCTAACATCCGAAATCTACCACCAAGTCACACATGCAAGACACACATGCAAGAGTGGAAATCAATGCCAACTTGCCTCAAAGATCAAGCGGACGGCAGCAAAAAGGGAAGGCACACCTGCGACGGACGGACGGCGTGCGGGCGGTGATAGGCGGCTCCTCCTCCTCCTCGGTTCCTCTTCTCTCTTGCCACTCCCTCTCTCTCACGATTCTCTCTCTCTCTCTTTGGCCGAATTCCAACCGGCCACTCTCTCTCTCTTTCCCTTTTATTCCCCCAAATCTTCATCATTTGCAATGATTTACACTTGGCAATTTTGAGAGAGACACATGGCCTTCTCCATGCAAGGATGGGCCTCATTCTCAGCTGGGCTTTGGGCCAGCAAATGGGCCAGTCGACAGCCCCTCCTTGGCTCCAATGGGCCGGCCATTTGGCCCTCCAAAATTCATGATGTTGGGCCTAAGGCCCAACTTAATTCGATTCAATTTTAATCTCCTTTTTAAATACTAATTAAATCTTATTAAACTAAAATACCATGGGGTAAAATTAAATAGCTAAACACTTAGAATTAAAAACCTATGGATTCTAATTCACGAGGCACATGGCCAGAGATAAATCATTCTTTTCCAAGATCTATCCTTTTAAACTCGGCCATAGATTTCAATACAAGACATTAACTGAAGCACCCCTAATTGCTAGCAAAGAATTTCAGGATGCCACAATCTATCTTTTGAATGTGAATCAAGAAAGATCATAATGCTTATTATCAGTTTCTAGGCATTGTCCAGTCAATGGGAGATTTCCAGCTTGTTCATGTTCCCAAGCACTCTTGATTCCATTCTCTTTCTATCTCAACCTTTTTTATGATGACAAAAAGGGGGAGAGATGCAAGATTTGAAACTTTGAACTTGAACTTGAACTTGAACTTTTGATTTATTTTGTACTTGACTTTTGTGTCTGGATGTGGACTGAATTTGGGATTTGGGTTTGACTGCTTATATTAAGTACTATTGATATCTTATGAATAGCTTTACTCACATGCAAGACTAACCTATTTTTTGTGGTTGTAGTATCTAGTGTTATCATTAAGCCATTTATCTTTATGAGATATCCACATTTGCTTGAGTAATGTTTTGCAGGTCAAAGTTATCCAAATCTGCAAGAAAGTTTTGTCACCATAAAAAAGGTGGAGATTGTTGGAGAAATCTTCTTGGAGTATTTTGAAGCTGACAAAACGTTTCCATCAGTCTAGTTTGAAGATTTGCAGACTCTACTATTTAAAGTCTGAAGACCTCCAGACTGCCAGACTCAAGACTCAAAGTCTATTTTCATTGACAGTTTCTAATCCGTTGAAGAAAGGCTATCCAGAACTATGTGTTTCATTAAGGATCTGACCTTATCGATTGGAGAAGATCTCTTGGCTGGATATGACATAACGGATTCCTTCATTCAAATCAAGATTGATTAAGGATCCGATGATTGGTGAAGTATACTTGGAAGGTTCTACTTATGGAAACCAAGATCCTGATTGTATGGGCGAGCAGGATTGATGGGCTATTGACATGTTCCTTGAATAGCTCGAATGATCTTCCTAATTGATTTTGTCCAATGGGAATGATGGAAGAATTCCTTTGGTAAGTGCCAACGGGTATGATGGCATAAAGGAGTATATAAGGAAGACGTTCCAGTTGTTCGAGTGGGTGCACGATAGAAGAATTCCAAAGTCTGAAGTTCTTTGTTCTTAGTCAATTCATTTACTAAGCGAAATCTTGTATGCAAAAGAGGGTCTATATTTTGAGAAACCTTGAGGAAGTGTGGTAGAGTATCTACACTATGGAATCAAGGGAGAGCCTTGTTGTAACAACTCTTTTTTTCATAGTGAAATCCAGCCGGTGGGCTGTTAGTGCGGAAGAGTGGACGTAGGCTTGGAATAAGCCGAACCACTATAAACCATGTGTTCAATTTTCTCTTCCCTACTCTCTGCTTTACTTTGATCATAATTCGTTTTATTAACCAAAGGAGAACTTCCTTTCTATTGTCTACTTATTATTGCTCTATTATCTCGAGAAATTATTTTTTTCACCTATTCACCCCCTTCTAGGTGATTTTACTAGCTATCTCAGTCCCAACTTGGGCCTAAGGCCCACACTGGCTTGGCCTGGCCCACGTCCTCACGGGCTTACTTCCTCGGTCCGAAAACCCCTTTTCCAATTGGTCAGCTTAACTGACTCTATCGACTGTTTGATGTAGCTTCATCCAAATTCGTCCCAAACATTCCCGACAATTCGAAATCCAATCCTAAGTTCTCTTGCCATGTCAATTTCGCCCTAATGCCATTTTAGTTACAACTCAAACTAACGGGCGGTTCCGAGGATTCACGCATAACTGACTCGTGCCAAATCACGTTCAAGACATCTCGACACATGGACATCCTTGACTGCATGAAATTACAGAGGATAGATTCTTATTTCAAAGTACACGATCACTAAAGATGGACATAGGGTCGTTGGAGGGTTTGATAATGGTAAACAGAATCACCCGTCGTTCCATTATGTTCTGCCTGCGAATCGACTTCCAGTCATCCTTAGAATCGGCCTACCTATCTACAGGATCATCCTCACGCAAGTCTCACTGTCAAGTTGTTTTCCCAGGTCGAGTTCTTTAGTCGTACGGGTTCTGTCCTCATTAGCCTTTCCCCTCAAGGTCAGTATCTCAAGAGTGATCAATTCCGAGTGAGATCAACCAACAATGCATTAACGGAATTCACTTTCACTCGTCCTTCAGATGGCTCGAATTTCATGATGTCACATTGGAAGTGCTACAAGACCAGTCCATCTCAATCCCAAATATTGCAGGTTTAGCACTATTTTCCCAAGTCTTTTGGGGAGCATAGGCTTGTAAACATGCTCAAGATCAAGCACCTTCAGTAAAGGGAAGCATCGCCTAAGACCAAGTGGTTTAAGAAACATTTCTATCTCTTTGGCATGTTCCCCAAGTTTACATGAGGTGAATAACATGAAAGAACGAAAAAAATTAGCATCACACTGAGTTTTGGCGCCATCGCTCATGTGCATGTGCTTGCATTATCCATTATCCTCATCCATTTTGCATTGTCGATCATCCTCATCCATTTTGATTGCAATGTACTGTAACTCCGGAGGCAAACAGCTTAAATGCTCTATTGAATTAAGTGATAGACTTGACATGTTTGTGTTGGAGAAAACTCCTTCAATGTTTTGAAGTTGACAAAATCTTTCTAAATCTATGACTTAAGACTTCAAGACTTTGTCATCATAGTCTGAGGATGGTCAGACCTTAGTCTCAAAGTCTCAAAGACTTATCCAAACTTATCCATATGTTGAATTATTCTATTCATATGGATATTGGAAGACCTTATGGCTAAATTTAGTATGTACTTGATTAAATATTCTTATTGATATGGAGATCGTTGAAGGGTGAACAAACTTGGAAAGTTCTACTTATGGAAACTAAGATCCTGATTGTATGGGCAAACAGGATTGATGGGCTTTCAACACAAATCATCTAATGACTTAAGATCACCTTAATTGATTCTATCCAACGAGTAGATTGGAAGAATTCCTTTGGAAAATGCCAATGGTTGAGAAGGCATGAAGGAGTATTTAAGGTTGACTCTTTAGTTGTTTGAAGCAGTGCTTGAAAGAAGAATTCCGAAGTCATAAGCTTTCTAGTCTCACTTTTTCATTCATCAAGTTCAAAACTTGTAAACAAAAGAGAGAAACTTCTAGTGAGACTGTGTGAGAAGTTCTGTGGAGACTTATCACCGTGATAGTCAAAGATCACAAGTTGTAACATCTCTTTTGACTCATAGTGGAATTCGACCAATAGGCTGTTAGCATGGAGAATGGAAGTAGGCTTGATTTAAGCCGAACCACTATAAACCTTGTGTTCATATTCTCTTTTCCCTGAACTCCTTACTTTCATTCATTGATTGTTTATTTGCTTAAAGTTGAAATACGCCTAATGTTTATCATCTTCTAAAAGGCAAAATACTTTTACCAAGTCCCGCGAAAATTTTTATTTAGACCTATTCACCCCCCCTCTAGGTGTATTCACTAGCCCTTTCAATTGGTGTCAGAGCTTGTGTGCTTATTTTGTTGAAATGTTTTTACTTCTTAAGCTAAAGATCTATGGCTAGTATTTTGGCTCCAGGATTGGTTTAAGGCCAAAGCAACACCAGACCTCCTTACTTTGATGGGAAGTAATACAACGTACGGAAAAACAAGATGAAGGCATTCCTAAGATCGAAAGATTCCCTAGAATGGGATGTGGTAGTAAAAAGGGATTATTCCTAAAGTCACATCGACTTCAGAAAGAGGAAAGGAAATTGAAGATGCTAGCAAAATTACACAAGCAAAAATAACCATGAGACAAGCTCTTGGTGCTAAAGCCATTTATTCCTTATATTGTGCTTTATCTCCTATTGAGTATAATAGAATTTCATCTTGTGAAAAAAAAGAAGAAGTCTGGGACAGGTTGCATGTTACCTACCAAAGAACTGATGAGTTAAAGAAATAAAGATCAACATCCTACTGAGATAGTATGAAGCCTTCAAAATGAAGCCAAGAGAATCCATCACTAATATGTTCAGTCATTTCAAGGAGATTGTAAACGGCCTAGTATATCATGGACAGCCAATCTCAAGACAAATGAAAGTTAACAAATTATTGCGAGAACTCTCCAAAGACTAGAATCACATAAAGACTTCAATAAGAGAAACCCATAGGATCATGCCTCTTTCAGTAGATGAACTAGTGGGCACACTTCAATCTTATGAAGTGGAGCAAATCAATGAGGAAGAAGATCCCAATGATAAGAATTCAATTGCTTTAAAATCTAATGATGATTCTGATGATACAGATTCATAAGATGACTTGGACGATGAAGAGTTAGCAGTCATGATTAGAAAGTTCAAAAAGCTAAACAAGAAAGAAAAAAAAAAAATCAATTGGATAAATTTGAAATGAGTATGATGGGTGAACTAAATTTCTTTCTGGGATTGCAAGTAAAATAGTCAAGGGAATGGATTTTCATTCACCAAGAGAAGTATGTGAAAGATCTCATCAAGAAGTTTGTATTGGAAAACTGCAAAAGGACAGAGACACCTATGTCAAGTTCTTCAAAGCTGGATAAAGATGAAGAAGGAAAGAATGTGAACCGGAAGCTAAACATGAGCATTATTGGATCACTCATTTACCTTATTGCATCTAGACCTGACATTTTGTTTAATGTTTGTATCTGTGCTAGATTACAATCAAATCCCAAAAAATCTCATCTCAGTGCAGCAAAGCGAATCATCAAAGACGTTGCAACTACTCCAAAGCTAGGACTGTGGTATCCCAAAGAATGAGACTTTACTCTTCTTGGATATTCAAATGCAAATCTAGCAGGATGCAAAGTTGATAGAAAAAGTACGTTCGGTACATGTCAACTGCTTGGCAACAAGCTGGTATCATGGTTTTCAAGAATACAAAGTACCGTGACTCTTTCAACAGCTGAAGCGGAATATGTAGCACTTGGAAGTTGCTATTCTCAAATCTTATGGATAAGGCAATAGCTAAGAGATTTTGGTATTAAAGAATCATGCACTGAAATCAAATGCGACAACACAAGCGCCATCAATCTCACAAAGAATCCAATTCTTCATTCAAGGGCAAAGCATATAGAAATACGTCATCATTTTATTAGAAATCATGTTCAGAATGGAGAAGTTATGATTCAGTTTATTGACTAGAAAAATTAACTAGCGGACATATTTACAAAGCCACTGGAGAAAAGTTTATTTGAGTATATTTGCGCAAGACTGGACATCATATCTTTTGTTGGGTAAAGTCTAAAAGTGTTTAGACTCAGAATTTCCAGAAGTTACGACTGTAAGTAAATTTCTTCAAATTGGATGTGAAGTTATTTTTGGATAAAATTTTGAAAATGTACATTATCCTTTTGAATTGCTTTTTGCTTATTTCATTTTTAGAAGTTATCCTTAAATTAATGGAGGTTTTTCTTTTTCAAAAAGGATAGTTTTTCATTTTTGAAAAAGATAGTTTTTTTCTTTTTTCTTTATGACGTTATTCGTATACCTCGTTTCAACTTGGTTTATATACAGTAGAAATTCTTCTTCACCATTTACGCTCTTTCAAAACCGTGGAATACAGAGATCCTATTTTCTCTCATTTCCTTTGTGTTTGATCCAAAATGTTCTAATCTTTTTTCAACGAACGAGTTCGAGAAATTTCCCTTGACTGCTACAATGTCTTGCCAAAGAAAGTCTTCGAGAATTGCTAGCCAAGGAGCACAGCATATGCGTGAGGGACCTACGCATTTCGATTTAACCGAGGAAGAAGATTCTCCTCAACAACAACAACCACAGCAACAACCAAGACAACATTCTCAACAACATCAACAAGCAACGCAAGATGCGCCTCCACAACAAGAACAAAAAGAGATTATTGAAGACGTTGAACCTGTAAAGACTCAAAAACCCCATTTTATCTATAGACTGTACTCTAACTTGAAAAGGGGTGGTTCTACGATGAGTCTGATCAACAAATTCTTGAGAGTACATGGTTATAAAAATGAGACAATTTTCTTGAACACTATGCAAAAGATAGGCGTTGCGCCTCAAGGTTTGGCACAATGGACATTTGATAATTTTCCCGGTGATCCAAGATTCGGTCAGCCATAAGAGAATTATGATGATGAAAGGATGTATGCTCATTTTTAGCCTAGGATGGGAGTTGCTGCAAAGGTTCATGGTGAAGGGGCAAATTTATTTCGATCCAAGGACCATAGGAAGACTTACTCAAGTTTGTTGAAAAGAGGGGTTATGGACCCCGGGAGCGTGGATTTCGACTTTCTTGACTCTTTAAAGGTTAATTTGAGGGAGAAGCTTGGTTTGCTTCAACTTGAACACTTTTGCACCAAGACAACTGTCGCATACCCCGAACTTATTGCCTACTTTTATTCAAATCTATCATTTATAAATGCGAATAAATTTAGTTTTACTGTGAGGGATAAAGAATTTGTAGTTGATGTAGACACTTTGGCTGACATAATTGGTGTGGAAAGAGGAAGATTCCAACCAATTGGTGTATCTTATGCCCATGCTACCTTGTCCATTGTTAATGACAAAATGGTCGAAGGCAAGATTTCTTATTCAAGAATGAATGCCTCTAATATTCTTCTACACAATGTGGTAATTGTTGGAGAAAACTCCTTTATTATTTTGAAGTTGACAAAATGTTTCTAAAGTCTAAGTCTGAAGACTTTATTATCAAAGTTTGAAGACCAACAGATCACCAGATTCTATCTTAAAGTCTATCCTCACTAGCAGCACCAGACTGAAGTATGAAGACTTACTATCTAGATGCTGTGATATCTTCAGAGATTCAGTTCGTATGTTTATTGGAAGATCTTACAGCTGGAATTCACAAATATTGGATTGATTATTCTTATTGGAAACTACTCCAATATGAAGATCTTTGGAAGGCAAGCTAAGGTTTGAATGTTCTACTTATGGAAACTCAAAATCCTAATTTGTATGGGCCAACAGGATTGACGGGCTTTTAACACAAATTATCCAACGATTTGAGATTACCTTAATTGATTCCGTCCAATGGGTAGATTAGAAGAATTCCTTTGGAAAGTGCCAACGGTTGTGAAGGCATGAAGGATTATTTAAGGATCGACTCTTTGGCTGTTCGATACGGTGCTTGAGAGAGAATTCCAAAGTTTGAATCTTTTCAAGTCTATTGCTTTATTCATCGAGCAAAACATTGTATACAAAAGAGAAGAACTCTTAGTATGACTGTGTGAGAGTTTGGTTAGACTCTTCACTGTGATAGTCAAGATCACGAGCTGTAACAACTCTTTTGATACTTACTGAAGTCCAGCCAAGGTTGTTAGCGAGGAGAGTGGACGTAGGCTTGATCTAAGCCGAACCGCTTTAAACTCTATGTTCACTTTCTCTTATCCCTGAACTCGTTATTTCTATTTACTAGTTGTCTATTTACTTCAAGTTAGATATTGCTTATGGTTAAAATCAATCAATCTTATTAAGTTTTGTGGAATTTTTATTTACACCTATTCACCCCCCTCTAGGTGTATTCACTAGTTCCTTTCAAATGGTGTCAAAGCGTGTGTGCTTATTTATGGAGGTGTTTTACTTCTTAAGCTAAAGATCTATGGCTACAAATTTAGTTCCAAGACTAGTTGAAGGTCAAAGTAACACCGAACCTCCTTACTTTGATGGAAATGAGTATAATGTTTGGAAGAACAAGATGAAAGCATTCCTAAAATCAAAAGATCCTCTAGAATGGGATGTGGTAGAAAAAGGAGTGATTCCTACAAATACATCAACTTCAGAAAGAGGGAAGGAAGTGGCAGATGCTAGCGAGATAACACAAGCAGATATTACCAAGAGACAAACTCTTGATGCTAAAGCTATCTACTCTTTAAATTGTCTTATCTCCTACTAAGTATAACAGAATTTCATCTTATGAAATAACAAAAGAAGTTTGGGACCGATTGCATGTTACCTATGAAGGAACTGATCGAGTTAAAGAAACAAAGATCAACATTCTCCTTGGACAATATGAAGCTTTCAAAATGAAGCCAGGAGAATCTATCATTGATATGTTTAGTCGTTTTACATAAATTGTAAATGGTCTTGCATATCATGGACAACCAATTTCAGGGCAGATGAAAGTCAACAAGTTACTGCGAGGACTCTCCAAAGATTGGAATCACATTAAGACTTGCATTAAAGAAACATAAAGGTTGCACCTCTATCTGTAGATGAATTAGTGGGCACACTTCAATCCTATGAGATGGAGCAAATCAATGAGGAAGAAGATCCGAAAGATAAAAAAATCAATTGATTTGAAGTCTAATGATGATTTTGATGTTACAGATTCAGAGGATGACTTGGATGATGAATAACTAGCACTCATGATAAGGAAGTTTAGAAAGTTAAACATAAAAGGAATAAAGTACAACTAGAAGAAACAGGGTACTCAAAGGTCTCAAAATAAATCAACAGAAGACAACGAGTTTAACAAAGATGTGACTTGCTTCGAATGAAAGAAGAAATGACACATCAGACCCAACTGTCCTATATTGAAGAAAAAGAAGGGAAATATAGAGAAATTCAAGAAGGCTCGCAAAGCAGACACTTGGAGCGACACTAAATGTGAAGAAAGTGATGAAGAATATGCCAACATTTGTTTGATGGCAAAATCAAAATCAGACTCAGACTCAGAAACAGATTTAGACAAGGAAATTGAGGTTAGTAATTTTAAAATTCCTATTAAAGTTTTAAAATATAGTGATGAACTCTGTCTTAGTCTCAAAGTATTGCTTAAAAGAATTTCCGAACTAAAGAAGGAAAATTCTATACTGCGGCAACTAGAAAACTCTTGGAAAAGAAAGTTTGAAGATCGAAACAAAAATTTTGTTATCTTAAAAGAAAGTTGTGGCATCCCAAAATTCAAGTCATCCTCTAGAGAAATTAAAGCCTATAATTAGGTAATGAAATTACCTATGGTCTATGTGTTAGCCATTAGTTTTCTTAAGGCTAGGTGTTATTGTGCTTGTGTTTATGAATTTTGAATTTAGGACTATAGGATAAATTAATAATCTATGCTTGGCCATGCACTTTATAAATTAAATTTCAATAAATGAAATGTCGAAAGACTTTGGCCATGTGGAAAATTTAAAGTTTAAAATATTTATAAAAGATTTTTTTTTTTTTTTTTTTAAAAAAGAGAGGAAAAGGTCAATTTTTAGGATGGGCGTTAGGCCCATTGGCCTAAGCTTTTAATGGGCCAAGTTGGCCGGCCCAATAAAGGCCCAAGAGGAGTGGTCGACCAGCCCAACTCCAAGGCCCATGATGCATGCAATAGGACAAGTGGCATGGAGGAGGTGAAGCATGGTGGACACTTGTCTTCCTCCACAATTACACTTGTCCCTCATGCAAACCTAGAGTGCATGCAATATAAAAGGGAAGAAGAGGAAAGAGAATGGCTGGTTAGCCATTCGGCCAAGTGAGGGAGAGAGGGAGAGAATCGTGCGAGAGAGAGAGGAAGCCGAGAGGGAGAGAAAGGAGCCCATTCGCCGCCGTCTGCCGTCCGCTCGTGCTGTTCGTGAGGTCTAGAGGCAAGTTGGGAATCCACTTTCTACTCTTGCACCAATGTTTTCGCATGAACAGTTTTGAGTCAGAAACTTGTTTGAGCTTGCATGTGTGTTTAGAGTCCGATTTTGGCTTCGATTTCTTCATCAAAGTTGTATCTAACATCGTGAAATATAACATACTGAAATTTCGTGGAAAATGATGGAGATTTTAGGGGTCAAACCCTTATCCTACGGAGATGCTAGATCTGGAATATTTTCGTATGAACTGTTTGAGTCAGAATATTGTGAGAGCTTGCATGCATGTTTAGAGTTCGATTTTGGCTGTGATATCTTCATTAAAGTTGTAGCTAACGTCTTTTCTATAACATACTGAAATTTCGTGGAAAATGATCTGTGAAGTTTTCACTGACTTCTTGTTGGATTCTTGTTTTCATGTTGATTTTTGTTGATGATTTGACTTCGATGTCTTCATGAAAGTTGTAGGTAACACCTTAAACTCAAATTTGAATCGAAAAGAACAAGTATAACTTGGTAAATCGGCTAGATCTTGGAGACAGTTATTCTGGTGAAGTATTCCGAGACACCCGAGACTTCATGGACTTAAATGGTGACCATAATTTGGTCATTTGACCTAGATCTCTTCATAAAACTTGTAAAGGACACCTTGATACATAACATACTCAAATTTAAGAGAATAGATGGGTGAAATCTTAATAATTCGGAGATGTGTATTCTGGACGACGCGGTAGTGGTTCCAGAAGTTTCGTGGGGTTGTATAAATTAATCTAAAAAGAATTTGGCTTGAAGTTCTGGATAAAAAATGCACGAAAATGTCTTGGCTATCCCCCTGAAAACTTTCGTAATTTTTGGAGGCCGTATGTGTATTTTAATTCAATTTATTTGGAAACTGTGCATTCTAGTCATTATCCGAATATCATGTGCTATTTTGTGGAAATTGTGAAATTATGTGAAATTCAATTTGGCCATGAATTTCGTATGAAATTGTCATCCTATTGGTTTGTTTAATGATTGTTTAAATATTATGATTTTGGGAAAATCATAGATATTAAATTTAATATTTATTTATGAAAATAAATAAATATGATAATAAAATTAAATAAAAATAATAATAATATAATAATAATAAGATAAAAGAGGATTATTTTATTGGCCATAAATTCCATTAAATTTATCTTGTTGCATGTATGATAAAGTCTTGGTGTATGTATGACATTGAATCGAGATGCATATGATAAAGTCTTGGTATATGTATGACATTGAGCTGAGATTGCATGTGTGAATCCTATGCCAAGTATAACTTGTGTGATGTCACGCCATATGCCATGTTAATTTGAGATTAAAATATTGGCAAATGTGGATGATGGGAAATGAGGAAATGGTTGTGGTGGAGGATGATGGCCGGAATGTATAGAGATACATTGCCGGATTTCCCCGGGAGTGTCGGGATGCCCGGTGGTATACGGTACGTAATTCCAGGGGAGGCCTGGTGGTATGTCGGTACATAATTCCGGAAGCCTTGTCGGAGGTCTTTGCCCGAAAGGAATGCCTCGCGATGCCAAGATTGGGGTGCGAGATGCTTGGCTAGAAGGGTAAAGGCCGAAAGCCCTGTCAGAGGTTTCTGCCCGAAGGGAATGCCTCGTGATGCTAGTTGAGATGCGAGATGCCCGGAATGTGGGGGGTCGGAAGCCCGGTGGCCATGGGATGGCTGGAATGTTGGGAACCCCCCGTCGGAGGTCTTTGCC